>CM060369.1:40261606-40581606 GCA_030545235.1 Helianthus tuberosus | reverse complement strand
TAGTAACTAATAAACTATTAAACTTAAAGTTTTGCTAATTTTGGTAAAGAAAGATTTATGAAAATACTGAAACTAAGCCCTTTAAAAAAGAATGGAATAAGGGATGGCAAAAAAGCCCAAGCCCGAAGGTATACTCGAAACCCGAAACATATGGGCCGGGTATACCCGAAGCCCAATGGGTATGGGCCGGGTACGGGCTTAAAAATAGAAAAAAAATCGGGTATGGGTACGGGTATGGGATTTAGTGATACCCGCTCGATACCCGGCCCATTTACCCGAATAATACCCGCAAGTATCATATTATAGATTTCCATATATATAAACTTAGTACATGTACTTATTAAATTCTCTATAGTCATATGTGGATATGTATATGGCAAGTGTTTAGTGAACATATAACTTATTTTTGAGCATGTATATTGGATATGGAAGCTATCACCCTTTATTATGTGGATATTTTATGCAATTAAGTACTCCTGATACAATTACTTAATTAAGTAATCGTTTTAATTTAGTTTAGTATATGTAGTCTGAATATGATATGCAAGCTATTAATCATATTTTCATTTGTTATAGTCATTAAAATAGTAATTATATAAACATCAAAGTAAAAATTGAACATTTGTCCCAACGGGTATTTTTAAGAAATTAACGGGTATACCCGATACCCGCGGGTATGCCCGAAACCCGACGGGTAATTACCCGAAAAATACCCGATGGGTAACGGGCCGGGTATGGGATAAAGAATTACAACCGGGTACGGGCCTGGGATTACCAATACCCGGCCCAAGCCCGGCCCATTGCCATTTAGTAATTATTTAAGCGCAAACTGTATTTTTACCCGATCTTATGTTATTGGTTAGCAAATATCATGTATGGCATTAAGTCAATCTAATTAAAATATTACTCATATATAAGGTTCCATGATCGTTTAGAAAGACATTATCATTAGAGTCGTAGTAGAATTTGTTTAAGGTACAAAACTATAGAACTCTCTTTCTTAAATAAAAATTCAAATTTTTAAATAAAAATTCAATATTTCTTTGTTTCTATAAATTTTTAATCTATATGTTATATATATTATTTGTCATGTTCATTAATTCTTCTTCGTATGTTTATACGAGTTCTTGAACTTCATATTTGCGTTATACCTTTATGGTAATTTGTTTGATATATATGTTTTTATAAGTATTCTTGAAATTCCTAAGCACGCTTGTTATATGATTTGGTTGTAAGGTAATTTCACCTTTTCATGTTTGATTGTATTTATTCGTATACCATAGTTTCATATACTCGTAGTTTTGTTTCGCTATGCTATCCGTATATGCGTATGCCATAGACATTATTAGTCAAATTTGATTCACTTTCATATATGTTGTTTATATATATGTTTAGGTTGCATGATCATTATAGAACTTATTGTTTAGACACTTAGTGAGTTAGTGGTAGGACTAACAATTCTTAACTTATTTAAGACATGGTAACAGATGTTTAAGAAAAATTAGACTATGTAATTTTATACTTTTTTTTTTGAAAAAATAATTAAATTTAGGAGGCTAGGCTCCATCAGTTCTCCTTCTTGGTGTCACACCCTAATTGATGGCGGAAACATCGGAGTGAGACGAAAACGAGATTGCAAGAGACTTCATAATGACTATTTGTGACAAGTATTTAAAGTAACGATTTCCATTTCATACTAAAGAAATACATTGTTTCGAAGGAAATTACAACAACTAGAGCATAACAATTTAACAACATAAACATAATTTTTAACTAAGTGTGTATCTAGTCCATCCTACTAGATTTCTTTTTCAACACATCCAACATCAAGTTCCTGCAATATATACTAAAGTAACATGTCAACACAAAAGCATTAGTGAGCATAAAAATTTAGTGTACTAGCATACGTATAAAAGAATTTAACGAGATTCACATGACAAAAACATAGCATAAACTAGCATGCATCACATACTTGTCAACCCAAAGATTCCACTAGCGTAATCTTATCGTCGCAACAACAAGACCGTTTATATGATTACATAACATAGACCCAACAAGGGTGGTGTGCTATTCCTACAGTGCTATACCTATTAAGAAAGGCTCGTCCGAAGTTAATGACAAAGTATAGTGCAAGAATGACTTTTACCATGCATGTATTCGTAAATCATGTATATCAGATCCGTTTGTATGAATAATGTATTTGCATAAGTGTGTTCGTGTGAGTTTTAATACGGTATATATATTGCACCAAAAAATGTGAAAACGAAAAGAGGGTCATGTATACTCACGGTTTGCAAAGTAATTCCACATAGTGAGTTCGACGAGTCTTGAATTTGTGGAACACCGAAGTTACCCTAAGAGGAAACGAAGGTGTGCGAGTTGCGGTTTTTGTTTAACGGATTGGATTAGGAATTTAAAAGTTAACATATACTTGTGTAAATCAAGGTACCATGAGAATGATCATGTAAGGAGGTATGATGAATTCCATCCATTTAACCTCATTATATGATTCACCAAAGCACAAAATCATCAACTTTGTTAATGATTTCAGTTGGTCATGAATATCAGAATAATAAGACTAAAACCCTACTAAATCACAAACAACCAAGTGAGCTAGCCTTGTCCCTTTGATGGAAATTGTTTGAGAATTAGTGGTACGAAGATAACAAATCAACAAGTGAGGTAGTGGAACAAGATTGGAAAGCCAAATCTTCCATGGTTTACACTTTCACCAAAACACAAGTCTCACCATATTGAAGATGGTGAGCTTGGATGGTCTCATCACTTGTAGGTTGTTTAAACCTTGTTAAAACATAAAGTTTAGAAGGTGTTTGAACCTCTAAACTCATAGTAATCAACCATACTCAAGCTCCATAACCATAGATTTGGTTAGAAGCAAGGTTGGTGCAAGATTGTTCAAGTTAAACATGCTTATAGAAAGTGTAAGAAAAGTATTATCAAAATAGAATGTTAACACTACTCTGGACTTCAAATGTGGTAAGGTTCCATCTTAATTTACCATGACAAACTTGTGGAAACCTTCCTAGAGGCTATCCAAGTAGTTTGAAAGAAGAAAAGAAGAAGAAAAGTGAGTGAAAACTCACATAGAACACTAAGTGTTTTCTGCCCAAAATAGAGAATTCTTAAGAGTTTAAGAGTGGATTAGGTGTTTAAAAAGTATTTAGGAGTTTATGGAGGCTCCAATTTATAATGGGGGTGATTAGGGTTAGTGTTTAATGAGTTAGGAGGTGATTGGAGGTGAAAAAGGTGGCAAAAATGGACCAACCCGCAAGCTGGCAGCGTGGCAATAGGGAGTGCAGTCTAAAGATGTTCATAGGGAGTGCAGTCTGAAGATGTTCATTTTTGCAGATTAACCTCTCTCACGCGTCGCTGGGGATGACTGGGTGTCTCCCGCGTGGCAATAGGGAGTGCAGTCTGAAGATGTTCATTTTTGGCCCCTGAACTTTGTAATTATGTTATTTTATGTCGTTTTCTTGTATTTTGGCCCGTTTTTAGGTATTCAAAGTGTATTAAGGTATGGTATGAGTGTAATGCACGTATGATTGATATTTCCAAGTATTTCGAGTCTCAGTTTTTGTGTATAAACATGTATTCAAGATTGTTTGCGTATAACACAAGTATTTAACACATATATGTATATAAACAAATTTTCACTATGATCAAAGACTCGGATTACAAGTTTGGAAATGAAATACGAATACGACACGCTTACAAGTTTCTAAAGATAGAAATACGAATACAACTTTCTAAATAAGGAAAGTACAGAAATGCGAAGCATTATAGTCATAGTTATCAATAGCGTCCATAGCGGACGCTATAGCGAATAGCGTGGCGTGGCGGCCAACCTCCACTACAAGGTGCATATCAACCATATAGCGAGCAGATTGCGACTCCGGCGATGATTTCCGGTGAAAAATTCTGATTCCGGTGATGCTTTCTGCTGGAAAGGAGGAAGAAGAAGAAGATAAAGAAGAGAGCGGTTGGGTTTTTAGTGTGTTTTAGGCTTTAGGGTTTTATAAACTATGAATTCTGGCCAGAAACCTGCAATTTCTGCCGGAAACTTGCTGGAAAATTAGGAACAAGAAGAGCGACTGCGTTTTTATTAAGTTGGAGCCTTTTTAGGGTTAAATAAGTTTATGGATTTTAACTTTTAACCCTTCTATCTTTCATTAAGTTACATATACTCCCTAAAACTTGTAAAATTTACACAAAAAGTGTAAAATTAGTTTATGTATCTTAACATTTAACCCCCCTATTTTCACTAGCTTACATTTGGTCCTTAAACTTATATTTTTATACATAAAAAGGTATAAAATAAACATTATATATATAAAAAAATTATATACATAGCTATTTTTATTTCTTAAATTTTTAACTACCTTATCGCTAAACACGAAATAACGGGCGCTATTTCATCGCTATCACAACGTAGCATATAGGTACGTTGCCGCTATTCGCTATGGATAACTGTGGTTACAGTCTCCCCTACTTTAGGAAATTTCGTCCCGAAATTTATTCAAGAGAAAGACTCGGTGAATAGATGTGGATACTTGGTCTTCATATCACTCTCGAGTTCTCAAGTAAATTCAGCGCCACGTTTTTCTTCCTATCGAATCTTGACTTTGGGAATTCGACTGAGCCTAAGTTGCTTGGTTCATCGGTCCATGATTTCGACTGGTGTCTCGACGAAGTGTAAGGACTCATTGATTTGTAAATCGTCAAGTGGAACTTGAAGTCCTTCTTCAGCTAAGCATTTCTTGAGGTTAGACACATGAAATGTTGGATGAATGTTGTTAAGCTCTTGAGCTAAATCTAGTCGGTATGCCATTTTGCCAATCCTTTTGAGAATCTTGAAAGGACGAACGAAGCGAGTGACAAGCTTGCCTTTCTTACCAAAATGAACAACTCCTTTTCAAGAGGATACCTTGAGGAGTACGTGATCACCAATGTTAAATTCCAAGGGCTTGCGTCTTTTGTGGGCTTAAGTCTTTTGTCAACTTCTAGCCTTGAGTAGATTGTTGCGATTCTATAAAATCTTGTACGTTGTCTCTTGTATGAGTTCGTGCCAACAAATAGGCGAACGACACTTACGACCATACAAGTCTTCGAATGGAGCCATTTGAATACTGACGTGATAACTGTTATTGTCATGGTTGCAAAAGGCGTTAGGCGCTCCCTAGTCGGTCGACCGGGGAGTTGATAGTACTCAGCCTAGGCGGAGAGTACTCGGGGAATACTCGGAGATGTTAAAATATAAAGAAATTGGTTTTTAGAAATTAAATATATGTCCAATAACATAAATTTACTAATATCTATAACAAATACGTGAAAATGATATTCATACTTTAATATGATAGGCATAGAAATTATGTTTTATTATTTTTTAAGTCAAACTCGACCCGAGTTGACCTACTAGATACGATTTTGGCCAAGGTTGACCGCATTTGACCGATTCTGAGTAATTAGTCGGAGTCAAAGAAAGTCGCCTTGGCAGGCTACCTTATAGCGACTACTCGGGGAGTACTCGGCCTTGGAAACCTTGTTTTACAACCATGGTTATTGTACGAAGGGTTGTGTTGGTTCATGAAGGAGTACGATGTTTCATCCTAATTTGTATATATGGGTCATTGTAAACAAAATGGTTAACACCCAATAATCGAAATTCTCTAATCTACTCAATTTCTTTGGAGTTCTTGATTGTATGATTTGATTTAATGATCGCTAGTTCTAATAGTGGTATCAGAGTCGATGGTTCTAAAAATCAAGATCATTATTTCAATCATAAAACAAGAAATCAAGAATCCGTGTTGTTAATTCAAATCAAGAATCATTTTTTATACAAAATCAGAATCAGAAACGATTTATCAATACAAGAAAAAGTTCTATGTTTAAATTGTTTAGTTAATCATATTTGATTACGATTGAACAATCAAGAACCGAAACCCTACAACCCTTGATTCGTTATTTATTTGTTTTGATCCAAGAAGTCGAAAACTCGACTTTCACATTGATAATCAGATTCAATCAAAGCATACCTTTCGAATCTTGGAATCACCACAGAAAACAAAACCAAAGAGAAGTCTTGTGGATCAGAAACAAGAGGATGAAGAGCATTGACATGTTGTCTGAATTCATAAAGCCATAAAGAATCTAGGTCAAGAAATGTTGCATCTATGCTAATCACGAAAGAAAGAAGGAAAGCCGGGTGGAATTGTTTACAAGTATCATTCTAGGCAAGTTATTTCCTCTAATCGTTTAGTTTTGGAAGTCACAAAAATCTCAAATGAGTTTGCGTGTTAAATCACAATCAAATTCGAGTTGTCATGAAAACACAATTGGATTTTGGGATACGACCCAAAGGAATCACAATTAACCTTGTTAATTAGTATTTGGTTAAGGAAAGGGATATAGAACTTGATTCTTGAGAGATTCATTGATGAGGAAGTCATACTCAAAATGGGTAATCGTTCGGTCTCATCTCTTTGAAATTGGTTAAATGATATTTTCTAAAGTTAGAACATCTTAGTTGATTTCGTTTGTTCAAATAGGACAAATCAAAGAAGCAATTCAAGTCCGTTTGTAATTGGTTCAAGAAAAGAAGAAAAAGAGGGAGTGTATGGAATCACGATCAATAAATGGATACCTTTGTAACCATATGTTTAGAAGGGTTGTTTATGCAATTATACCAAGTTCGAAGGTTCCATTTGTAAATGGAAACCTTAGTAATCATATGTTTAGAAGGGTTGTGTGGGTTCATGAAGAAACATGACGTTTCATCCTAATTTGTATATGTATGGGCCGTTCTAAACAGAAGGGTTAACACTCCATAACCGAAATTCTATGTTCTACTTAATTTCTTTTGGGTTCTTGATTGTATGATTTAATTCAATGATCTCTAGGTTCTAATATAACCAGAATTGGCAATTCTTATCTATGTGAAAGTTATCATATGGCAGAACAGATCAAGTCTTCATTTCCTTTGAGGCTTTGAGTATTCATGAATCAAAAGATAAGGGAGACTTATTTATCTTGATTTATGAGGACCTTTTAAGGTTACCATCCAAAGGGTTTGAATATTTTCTAACAACTTGTGTTTACTTGTTAAACTATGGATGAGGAGTTTTCCATGTTGAAAACTTATGTGAGTTAATCTTAAATTAGTTTAATTAATAACTCAGTAAATAGCTTAGGTAAGATAATAGCACAGATTTTGCATAACAAAATGCTAAATTTTGTGAATAATAAGGTACTATTCATCAAATAGTTTGTGCTTATACGCCCCAACAAGATCGAGTTGTAGAAAAAAACATAGGTGCATATTAAACGTGGCTCAGTCTCTTATGTTTCAGAGGGATTCTAATATATATATATATATATAGATATATATATATGTGGGCTAAATGTATTCTTATTGCAATATACTTGTTGTGGAGGGTTCAAATGAGAAGAAAAAATTTGTAAGAATAAAAAGAATAAGTTTTAAAACAATAGAAATGCTCCAATTTACTTCATTTAATATGTGTATTTAATGTTATTAATACGGGTATATAGGTAAATTTGTAGTTGTAATTAATTTGCTAACTAATTAAACTTGTAACTCACTTTTAAATATACTCTTTCAAGATAAAATAATTTAGGGTGAAGGGGAATTTTCGACATATGTAGGATAAATTTTAGTATGTGTAGGATAAATCTTAAATGTGTATGATAAGTTTAGATATGCGTAGCGTAAATTTCGGTAAGTGTAAGATATATGATGGATAAATTTTGAAGTGTGTAGGATAAAATGTTTTTTGCTTTATTAATGAGAGATAACATAATTAATGGTAGGAGTTATAAACTATTTAATGTTTTACCATTATGCCATTTCTTCTTTTTATTTCCACATTAAATTTTCTTCTCAAATGAACCTTCCCCTATATTTGTTTGAAAGTAGGTCCACTAAATGTGTTTTCATTAGATATTCTAACAACAAAAAGAGTTGTAAACTCTAGAACCTTGAGAAAAAAAGATTATGTTTTAAGATGAGTTTCCTTTAAAATAGAGATCAATAATTAATACTTCTTTTTTTTAACATCAAAGGTTACACTCCTAAAATTACTCTCCTCCCTAAGATTTTAACTTGTGTTACTCCACAAGAGGAAAACATTCATGACCACTAGGCTACATGCCTAAGTGGCAAGAATTAATACTTTCGATTCTTAATTTTTGAAACAAATTTGCGACATTTTTAATATTAATTTAATTTATGCTGATAGTAATGACGAATACAACTAGGATAGTGGCAAAACTTTATAATCAAAGGGAAGGAATAAATTTTGATGAAACATTCTCCTCTATTGTTAAAATTGTAACTGCTAAATGTTGATTAGCTTTAGCAATTAAAATGACTGTCTAGTAATTGTTATGGGTCATTTTCTGAACATATATCCTGACTAATATTCTGGATTTGATTGTTTATTTGTGATCAGGATATCGAATCAGGATATTGGTAACATCCTGATACGATATCCTGGTAGTGACTAATTATACCACGTGTAGATTAGAAGGTGCAAGTCTCCAATGTTCAAGTGGACTTCTTCTCCTCAAGACTCGGGCAAATCAGTTGGGTTATAGACGTTGAAGCCGGAAGACGTGGACTACAACGTTCACTTGAGGAATATTCGAAGCATCCCGGTTTAATAAGGCAGTTTGATATTTTCATTTTACTATAAAAGGGGATTGATCGGATCAGATTAGGGACACAATCTTTCGCACACTCTTTCTCTCTACTTGCAAACACTCACAACGCACTAACACTTGTACTCGAATTGCATTGTAACGCTTAGTTGATCCGCATCATATCCTGCACTGTATCCTGATATTTGAAGCAATAAGAAGAACAAGGCAGCTGCGATTGTCAGCTCCCGAGGTTTTATGCCGGCGATCTAGATTGATCAAGGGCTTTCCTCGTACATCTCGTGTCACCCTTCACTTTTTTGCTCCTTGTTTGATCATAGATATAGTTCAATATCCTGAGCTATATCCTGCACCTGTTTTTGTAAACAACTTAACTAGCATATTTTCAACACACGTTTTAAGCACACTACCTCACTTAACTAATTTGATCACTTAATTGCTTCAGTAATTTTTGACCAAAACAATTTGGCGCCCACTGTGGGGCAAGTGGTGCTACTTCTACTAAAAGTTTTTGCAAAATCGATACTTGGTTTTCTATTTTCAAAACTTTTTGCTACATTGTTTTCAATGGCCTCGAGATCAAACATGAGCTCTTCCACCGTGTCTGCTACAACCTCATCAACAATTGGTTCGGTGCTTCCGCCACCTCCTCCGAGAATGCAAGCCTCTTCACAAGGAACTGAAAGTCGTGTGGGTCGAGATGTTATCCCCGCTCGCAATATCCAGGGATCTGGTCCCATTTTGGATTCTAATGAAGAAATTCTAATTTTGTTTGCTAGTGTACAGGAACAGATGAGGCAGCAGCAGGAAACTAATCAGATGCTGATGAGAGAGATACAACTCTTGAAATCCGGCCCAAGTAGGCCTGCTGAAGATACTGTCACTCCCTTGCAACCCAGGGCTTTGAACTTCAGTTCTGCAGTTTATACTGAGGATAACCGGGGAAATATTGTGCCTAGCCATTCCCAGAATCATACTCCTGAGATACCCTCTTCAGTAAGAGTATCGACTGTGAGGAGCTCAGGATATGCTTCAGGATATGGCCAGAATCCTCAGACTGGTAATGTATCTAATAATAATAATACTCTTGTTACTAGTGGTGTTGGATCTTTGCAGGATGCAGGTATGAGATCAGCATTTTCCAGGGAGCTTCAAAAACTGAAAGACATGATATCCAGTGTACCTGGGGTCGTCCAGCCAATTCCAGAAGTGTCCCAGGACAGCTACAGGATATCACGGTTCGCGTATCCCATTTGTGATGCTGAAATCCCAAAAAGATTTCAGACCCCCAACATGAAACTCTATGACGGAACTACGGATCCTGAGGAGCATATTGCCCAGTATAGGGAGAGGATGGAGATCAACCCTATCCTTCCAGATCTAAAAGAAGCATGCCCGTGCAAGGGTTTCGGTTCTACCTTAACAGCATCAGCTTTAAAATGGCTCCTAAACGTTCCTCCTCACTCAATTACTTCATTTGCTCATTTAGTTAATTTATTTAATAGTCAATTTTCTTGCAGCCGGAGTTTTGAGAAACTAACCAGTGATCTTTACAGGATAACTCAAGGGCCTCAGGAATCCTTGAGGGATTATGTGAACAAGTTTAGTCGGGAATCCTTGGATATCCCACATCTTGATGTTGCAACAGTTGTGCAGGCTTTCAAGATGGGATTACAAAAGGATTCTCAATTTTACCAGGATCTTGTAATGAACCTCTGCAGGAATCTGGATGAAGCTCGTAACAGGGCTTTAAGATATATTCGGTTGGAAGATGACAAAAAGATGCAAGAAAGGATGAATTCATCAACAACCTATGAGTCAACCAACAGGAAATCAGAATCCTCGTACAAACCATATCGTTCTAAGCCATATGGCAGAAATGACAACAAGAAAGTGAATGCTGTTGAAGATGAGGATCCTGAGGAGTATCCTGAGTTGTCTGAATATTGCTTTTCCGTTAATATACCTGAACTAATGTATGCTATGCAGGGTTTAGGAGACAAAGCAAGATGGCCCCGGACATGTTACCGAGGATTGCATCGCTTTAAGTAAAGAAATAAGCTATCTCTTAAGCAAGGGATATCTGAAGGACCTCTTAGGAAGAAAAAAGAATAAGGGTCAGGATCCTGAGAAGGATCCTGAATGGGCATCATCACCTCCTGCGGATGCAAAAATAATTAACTTTATTTCAGGAGGATCCGACATCTGCGGCACATCATATTCTGCGGCGAAAAGGCACGCGAAGGAGGCCAAAGCAGAGAGGGGAGATAAGCCAACCAGGATGTCAACCCTCACGACTGACAAAGTGATCACGTTCGATAATGATGACAGGGATACTATCCAGGATCCTCATCATGATGCTTTAGTAATAACGTTATATGTTGCTAACCATTTTGTGCGCAGGATATTAGTGGATAATGGCAGCTCAGTCAACATAATTCAGCTGGAAACATTGAAGAGGATGAATGTATCCCCGATGGATATTACTTCGAAGTGCACTGTGCTCATTGGTTTCAGTGGAGAAGCTAGGAATACCGTAGGAGAGATAAAGTTTCCCGTGTATATTCAAGGGGTCAACTCAATGCAGCGCTTTTGTGTCATGGACTCTATATCCTACTATAATATTATATTAGGTAGGCTTTAGATCCATGATATGAAAGCTGTTCCGTCAACCTACCATCAATGCATCAAGATCCCTACTCCTTGGGGAGTTGTCAAGGTGGAAAGTGATCAACATGAAGCAAAGGAGTGTTATTCTTCTTCAATGAAATCCTCAACAAAACGTAGTGCAGCATAGTAATTAAAGATGCGAGGCCAGGATATCATGGAGGCTTCAGAACAGGATGTAAAGAAAGTTATCCTGGATCAGGATAATCCGGATATCTCGGTGCTCGTGGGAACCAATATCCCTCAGGATATTGAAGATCGATTGACTAATTTTTTGAAATGCAGGATGTCAACATTCGCGTGGAAGCACGAGGATATGGCAGGTATTTCCAAGGATATTATAACACATAAGCTCGGTATTGACAGGTCATTCAAGCCTGTCCAACAAAAGAGAAGAAAGTTTGCTCCGGAGCGAAATATGATTATTCTGGAAGAAGTAGAGAGGTTATTGAAGTCCAAAATGATCAGAGAAGTCAAGTTTCCAAGATGGCTAGCAAATGTAGTGGTGGTGCAGAAGAAGAATGGGAAATGGAGAGTTTGTGTAGATTACACAGACTTGAACAAAGCTTGTCCCAAAGACCCATTTCCTCTTCCTCATATTGACTCAATGGTGGATGCTACCGCCGGCCATGAGATGTTAACCTTCATGGATGCATCCTCAGGATTCCAGCAGATCCAAATGGAACCTTCAGACCAGGAGGATACTGCCTTCATGACACCAACATGTATTTATTGCTACACTGCTATGCCCTTTGTTTTGAAAAATACAGGTGCAACATATCAAAGATTGGTGAACATGATGTTCAAAGACAAGCCGGGGGACACTATGGAGGTGTACATCGATGACATGGTAGTAAAATCTAAAAAGGTTGAGGATCACCTCCAGGATATTAAGGGAGCATTTGATATCCTGGATCAGTATAACATGAAGCTAAATCCTGCTAAGTGCCATTTCGAAGTGGGGGCAGGAAAGTTTCTAGGATATATTGTGAGTAAAAGAGGGATAGAAGCAAGCCCAGAACAGATCAAAGCCATCTTGGATATCAAATCACCTTCTAACATGAAAGATGTTCAAAGACTGACAGGACGAGTGGCGGCATTGAATAGATTTATTTCAAGATCCTTAGAAAAATGCAAGGAATTTTATGATATCCTGAAGAAGAACAAGAAGTTTGAATGGGGAGTAATGTCACACCCTGGCTTTTGCGGAAGCGTGGGTTTAATTGGTGTGACTTCTTAATACCATAGCAACAATCATAACAATGCTATATGTTAAAAACACAAGATGCTCATCCATTAATATAATTAGAAAATACCATAACATAACTGTCTTGAATCATCAACCCAAAATAAGTTACAACAATGACTTGTTTAGAAATGAGTTCCCAAAACTCAACAAAAGACCTTAAATAAAAAGAGGTATGGAGACGTGTGACTCGTCCAGGCAAGGGTTACACCTCCCAAACCCTACACCCCTGGATGACATCTTTTATTTAATACGCAGCTTAATGTGCATCACCCTCCAGATCCGATCAATTCCCTGAAATACATGTAGCAGGGGCGGATCTATCTCTAGGCGAGGGGTAGCACGGGATACCCCTCAACTTTTTGACGAAGTGTAATTTTTTTCTTAGTCACCGTTTTTTTGTTTATCTGGGATACCCCTTAGCATATGTTAGGATACCCCTGAGTGTAGGTGAAGATAAGGTGATATTAAATTTTGCTGTTGACAAAAACAAAATTTTCCGGTGAAGGGAAACTTGTATCTGCCAAATTGAAGAAGATGAAGTTATATGATCACCAAGATTTTATTTTAATATTAATATATAGGAGAATCTCGGGAACATGAATGAAAAAGCAAAAAAGGTGCAAAAGTCAGAACTTACATGCATTCAAACTTGAATTAATATCTAAACTTTTAATCTTTCAAAAAAGATTTGTCTAAAAAATAATCAAATTACTTATTTGTTTTAACTTTTTTTGTTACTTTGTTCATTTATTATTTTTTTTAAATATTAGATTTACTATATTAATAAGTTTTCTGTTCGTTTTGTTGTTGAATTTTTTTTACAAACTAAATATTATCTATAAAACTTTAATATAACGTGTAAAGTTTTGTTAAAAAAACATTTAATAACGTTTTCACGTGTGTTACACCTTTTAATAAAAAAATGATATCCAAAACATGCGGTAGGTAATTATATTTGGATCTTATGATTAAATTGTTATGATTCACAACAAACTAATACGTAATTTCACTTGTAGCTGATTTCAAAATATCATATTATAATTTCTAAATCTTATTATTAATTGTATAATATTTTTTTATTCAACCCGTGTAACACAAGGTCGGTAACCTAGTAATTATATATACTTACTAGCCGCACAGGGCTCCTAAGGGATCTCGAATTCTTAGGGATGACTCTAGGTAAAAGAAAATTTTAAGGGCCCATTTTTTTACTAGCCGCACAGGGTCCTCGAATACTTATGGACTACCCTAGGTTAAAAAAAAATATTAGGATACTCCTAAATTTTTCTTCTAGTTCCGCCACTGACATGTAGTTTGAAAAATCAACAAAAGTTGAGCGAGTTCATGTGTATGTGAGTATGTATAAACCCTTGTAAACGATGTATGTATAATCCTTTGTAAACGGTGTATGAAATTCCCTGGTATGTAGCAATAAGGAAAAAAAAGAGATCACCAATGGTTTGCAAGGCCATTGATATGTGTGAAGTGATGCAGGAAGACTCAAACCTAGCGGAGTTGCACCGGGCTTCCGGCTGTAAGACACAATCACCACTATGGGCCGCCCCGGCCTCATGGGTGTGGGCTCGCTACACCCAATAGATCTATCACTCATGTCCCTTGGTCCTACGACGAGGATTAATGGCCTTTAGTAGCCGCCTACCCACTCACATGATCTAAAGGTGTATGAAAAGTCCCTCCTTAAGCTAACCATACCATGTATAAAAATGTCTGTATAATTGTAACATGTATTTCACCCCCGAAGTATAAAACTGAAAACAGTTAAGAGAAAAGGGGGACATGAACTCACAGTAGTGCGTCTCCTGAATCGTATCGTTAACTCAAACTTGGTCCGCTACACGACAACCTACAACGTACTAATGTCTATTAGACGAACGGGCCGTGCCTTGGCTTAGTATTTACGGGTTTGAGTTACGTTACTTTGATATTATTCCAAGTAATAACTTATTGTTAAAATAATAATTATTTTAACTTACATTATATTTGTAGGTCTTGAAATAATAGTTAGACAACTATTTCGTATTCATACTTCTCAAGTATTTTATGTGCGTATTTCCTTCCCAAGGATGGGGTATTTTATACATGTATTTCTGTGTGATAATTCATATTTCTTGTTATCAAAATATTATCCATCCAAAATATACTAATAGCGATACTGTGTTAAGTTATATTATTTTTCTCTAAATAATATAACTAGTTCCCAAATTATGTAAATATTCACATAAGCGTTTTAGTATAAAATATATATTCTAAATATATATTTGTCCGCTTTTATTTACGAAAACCAACCTCCGATACTTGTATTTTGTTACAAAATTTTTGGGGAAGTTTATATTCGAAGCACAAGTTATAAAATATACTTGTAACACTTGTTTGGAAAAATATTTTCTAAGTGTTAGAAATTTTAGGAAATTTCGCCACACTTTCCTTTGTAAACGGAGGTGTCCATGCTTATTAGCATATCATTTTCTTTTCAAAAATTCATTCAATCAATCATCAACAATTTATTAAACAACATTACACTAACCAAGTGCAAAAACAATGCACTTACATAATAACATGAACTTGGTTTTTGGTAAAAACGCGTAGTAACTTGGTAAGGCTTTTAGTGGACTTAGTTACCTTCCGAAGTGTAATTATTTCATTAAAAACCATTCTCTTACAAAAGTTTAGTGTTTACAACTTGTAAACAATTTTTACAAAAATAAAACTCTTGAACTCTTCTTGTAAATAAAATGTTTTCACACTTATTTCATGTTCAAAAATAGTGTAAGTGTGTGTAAAAATCATGATCTTCCAACAACCGATTCTCTAACATGGTTTGTTTATAAAAATCTTTCATAAAACTTGGATTTACATGATCATCATCTTACTTGTTTAATTATATTTCAAGAAAAGTTGTTTTCTTCCAAGTTCAAGTTTAAACTAGAAGGTGGTTATTTCATGTAACATATAACCACTTTCTAATCTTGTTAAATCATGGTTTTAATCATCATTTAACAAGTTCCTTATGGTGATTAACATCACATAACCAAGAATCATCATACAATCAACAATATGTTCACTACAACATCCTACTACAACATTTCATCTTCAAGTAAACTTTTATGTTCAAGTTTCTTATTTAATCCCTTTAGTGTTCTTGTTCTTTAGTGCTTTAATCATAAACATCATACTACAACTTTTAACCATAAAAATGGAAGTAAACTAAGGTAGATCAAAGACTTACAACTAGCACAAGGCTAGGGAAGAATCTCTAGTGAAAAGATGAAGAAGATGATGGTGAAAAGCAAGTGAAAGAAGCTCCTTGAAGTTCCACAAGATGCAAGATCCTTTGAATCACCTTATAGCCTTGATGAAGCTTAAAATGGAAGAAGATGGTGATGTTAAGGTAGTGATGGGGCTGGTGGTTATGTGAGCCGAGAGGGAGGAGGAGAGAGTGAGGGAATGGGGTGTGATGACATGGAATGATGGTGGATCTATGGAGCCATACTTATATCCTTTCACCACATATTTTAGCAACATCAACAAGCAAGATCTATTAAAAAAATGGAATTAAATAAAATGGAATTAAATCAAGTTAGCAGATGTGAAGTATGGTGGGGTGATATGTGGGTCCACTTGGGACCGAATTCGGTTAGGGGGGGGGGGTTGGATGTAAAAATTTGCAACTAGATGGTAATCACAAGTTAGAATTCAAATATGCACTTATATATGTTATTTATTTGATATTTAGTGGGTGTTAGGGTGTTCGGGGATCATGACTAGCTCAAAAATAATTAAACAATATGTTTGACAAAAATTTAGTGTCCCGGGTAATGTCCGGTTATCCGGTTAGATACCGTTCCATTAAAGTGTTTAATTAGTCCGTTAAGTGTCTTTTATATATATTTTGTAACACAATTAATTCCCGGCACTTAGGAAAGCATACAGGACCATTCTGCCATATTTTTGACATTTTACTAGCATGTTAAATGCTGAATTTTTGCTGAAAATGCAGAATTCTGCACTTAAAGTGTGTTTTTGGCACTTCCCGGCACTTTAACTATCACCTAGTGACGCAGTTTTATGGTCCTCACTTCCCTACACTCCATACTAGTGTAGTACCTTGTCCCTGGCCCATACTGGCCTTAAAACATTGCCTGTCTATGTGCTGGCATTGTCAGCATGTTTCTGAATTATCCGTTCAGTGTGCTAACTGTGCTTTGTGCATCAAGTATGTCACTAATGTTTGTATGTAATAAATTGAGTGACGGTATGAAATGTGATGCATATGTATGTATGATACAAAAATCATAAAGCAGTTCAAGTTGTCAGTTGTAATCAAGCACAGTCATTAAGCACATAATTAAAGTTAATTAATTGTACGGATACCTGTAATTGTGAGGGTTGTCACATTCTCCCCCCGTTAAGAAAATTTCGTCACGAAATTTTAGGTTATGCTTCTAGTTGCAGGGGTCTTGGGGAATTAATGTGGGTACTTGGCCTTCATACGATCCTCACGTTCCCATGTGAATTTTGGGCCATGCTGTGCATTCCAACGAACCTTGACGAGCTTGACACTACTCCTGCGTGTTTTGTTAACCTTCAAATCCGTAACCTCAACCGGTTCTTCAATAAAGTGGAGTGTGTCGTCAACATGAATTTCGTCGGTAGGAATGACCATGGTTTCCTGAGTTGGATTCTTTTTCAGGTTTGATACATGAAATGTATCATGAACGCCATTTAGCTCTGCAGGTAAATCCAACTTGTAGGCTACGAGACCAATCCGTTCCAGAATTCTGAATGGACCAATATATCTGGGGTTCAACTTCCCACGCTTCCCAAAGCGTGCCACACCCTTCTAGGGTGAAACCTTCAATAATACCATATCTCCCACCTCAAATTTCAGAGGTTTTCTTCTGCGGTCCGCATAACACTTTTGTCGATCACGAGCCGCCTTGATGCGTTCTCGGATCTGGAAAATCTTGTCTGTTGTTTCCTGGACTACTTCAGGGCTAACAAGCTGTCTATCACCCGCGTCTGCCCAGCATAGGGGTGATCGACACTTGCGCCCATAGAGAGCTTCGAACGGTGCGGCTTGAATGCTTGCATGATAGCTGTTATTGTATGAAAATTCGACCAATGGTAGGTGAGTGTCCCAACTTCCACCTAAATCCATTACGCAAGCTCGCAACATGTCTTCTAACGTTTGAATCGTCCGTTCGCTCTGTCCGTCTGTCTGCGGATGAAAAGCAGTACTCAGATTCAACTGAGAACCAAAGGATTCTTGAAAGGATTGCCAAATTCTTGACACGAATCTTCCATCTCTATCGGAGATAATTGAGAGAGGCACTCCATGACGTGCAACAATCTCTCTCAGGTAGATCTCAGCAAGTTTGCTCGTGTTATCTTTTTCCTTGATTGGCAAAAAGTGTGCTGATTTGGTGAGACGGTCTACAATTACCCAGATCGTATCATGACCTCTGGGCGTCCTTGGCAATTTTGTTATGAAATCCATGGAAATCTGTTCCCATTTCCACTGAGGTATTTCTGGTTGCTGCAGAAGACCTGAAGGCTTTTGGTATTCGGCCTTAACCTTGTCGCAAGTCAAACATTTGCCAACATATATTGCAACATCGCCTTTCATCCTCGGCCACCAATAAAAATCCTTTAGATCTTGGTACATTTTATCCGATCCTGGGTGGATCGAGTACCGTGACTTGTGAGCCTCATCAAAAATAATGTCTCTCAGACCACCAAAGAGAGGAACCCAAATTCTTCCCAAGAAACACAATGTTCCATCCTCCTTTGGTACCAATTGCTTCTCCATTCCTCGGAGATACTCGTTATCAAGATTTTCCCTTTTAAGAGCTTCCCTTTGCGCAGCACGAATGCGCAATGTGAGGTCTGTTTGAATGATCATTTCCGAAGCCCTAACCCTTAAGGGCTTAATCCTTTCCTTCCGACTTAAAGCATCGGTGACTACATTCGCCTTCCCTAGGTGATACTTGATCTCACAATCATAGTAGTTCAACAATTCAACCCAGCGTCTTTGCCTCATGTTAAGCTCTTTCTGATCGAAGATATGTTGCAGGCTCTTGTGATCAGTGAAGATTGTGCATCGTGTGCCATACAAGTAATGTCGCCAGATTTTTAAAGCAAATACCACCGCGCCTAATTCCAAATCATGCGTGGTATAATTTTTCTCGTGGACCTTCAACTGGCGAGAAGCATATACTATAACCTTCTGTCGCTGCATTAGCACGCAGCCTAAACCTTGACGCGAGGCATCGCAATATACCACGAAGTCGTCCGTGCCTTCGGGTAGAGATAAGATCGGTGCGTCACAAAGTTTGTTCTTCAACAATTGGAATGCTTCCTCTTGTTTGTCTCCCCAATCAAACTTCTTGTATTTCTGCCTGAGAGAGGTCAAAGGTTGAGCGATTTTCGAGAAATTCTCAATGAATCTGCGATAATACCCAGCCAAACCCAAGAATTGCCGAATCTCAGTTGGCGTTTTCGGAGTCTCCCAATTCTTGATCACCTCGATCTTTGTGGGATCCACATGAATTCCATTCCCATTAACCACATAACTAAGAAACTGAACTTCGCGTAACCAGAACTCGCACTTCGAGAATTTTGCGTATAACTTCTCCTTCTTAAGCAGCTCTAAGATGGCTCTTAGATGATGCTCATGTTCTTCTTTTGTTTTTGAGTAGATCAGGATGTCGTCAATGAACACGATCACAAACTTATCAAGGTAGGGCTTGCAGACTCTGTTCATTAAATCCATGAATACCGCTGGTGCGTTTGTCAACCCGAACGGCATAACCAGGAACTCGTAATGCCCATATCGAGTCCTAAAGGCTGTTTTTGGGATACTTTCTTCTTGAATCCTCAACTGGTGATAACCTGATCGTAGATCGATCTTTGAGTAAAAACTCGAACCTTGTAACTGATTGAACAGGTCGTCAATCCTTGGCAAAGGATATCTGTTCTTAATTGTCAGCTTGTTCAGCTCCCGGTAGTCAATGCACACGCGGAAGCTACCATCCTTCTTCTTAACGAACAAAACTGGAGCTCCCCAAGGCGAGAAGCTTGGCCTGATGAATCCCTTGTCTAACAACTCTTGAAGTTGCGTTGACAATTCCTGCATTTTCGAAGGTGCAAGTCTATAAGGTGCCTTAGCCACAGGCGCGGCGCCTGGAACTATGTCAATATGAAACTCGACTTGTCTTTGTGGCGGCAATCCTGGAAAGTCTTCTGGAAAGACTTCAGGATACTCCTTAACGACTGGAATATCTTCTAGTTTCGGCTCAGCGGCTTCCTTATCCATGATGTGTGCCAAGAAGGCAATACATCCCTTCTTCAAACATTTCCTAGCTTTTAGACAGCTAATGATCCGTAGGGGCGTATCACGCTTCTCTCCGTGTACCACAATTGTTTCTCCATTCGCCATTGGAATGCGAATGGTTTTCTCGTGACATATAATTTCGGCTTTGTTGCTTGACAACCAATCCATCCCTACTACCACGTCGAAACTTCCCAACTCGACTGGCATTAAATCCAGTGTAAACTCGTGTTCTCCCAGCTCTATTACGCACCCTCTGATAACTTCATTTGCTTCAACTAGCTTTCCATTAGCCAGTTCAATTAAGTAAGGAATATCTAACTTACTAGCAGTTAACCCAAGCATATTCTTAAATTCTAGCGATACAAAACTATAGTCGGCTCCAGTGTCAAATAGTACAGATGCAAAGCGTTGATTTATAGGGAACGTAACAGTGACAACATTCGGGTCCTGGAGTGCTTCCTTTGCTCCAATGTTGAATACCCTTCCATGAGCTTGATTGAGTTTTGGGCATTCACGCTTGAAGTGCCCGATGTCTCCGCAGTTAAAACATCCCAGTCCTCGACCGTTACCATCATCATTACCGCCTTGATTGTTGTTTTGATTGCGGTTACCACTTCCTGCTTGATTCCCGAAGTTACCGCGATTACCATTTCCGCCGTTGCGGTTCCCATTCCCGTTACCTCCACGGTTGTTGTTACCAAATCCTCTTTGGCCACCACGGCCAGTACCACCCCAACAAGTGTCTTTTAAGTGACCCATCCTTCCACAGGATTCACATTTGTTAAGTCTGCACCGGCCAGCATGATGAAACTGGCATAATTCGCACTTGGGCAGAGTGCCCATGTATCCTTTCCCTTTGGCTTCCGCACCACGCTTATTTTCAGCTGGTCGGTTCACATCCTTCCTCTTGTTGGCACTGCCGGTACTTGTTTTAAAGTTGGAGAATTTCCTCTTGTTCTCCCCTGAAGATTCAAAATGAGGTTTTTTTCTTTTTCGGCTCAGAAATGGAAAACTTGTCCAATCTGATGGCTTCTTCCGTAAGTGCCACGCTGAGATCGATGGCTTCAGTAATCGTTGAGGGCTTCGAAGTTTTCACCATGCTCATGATCTGGGGTGCCAATCCCCAGATGAAACGCTCAATGCGTTTAAATTCAGGATCAACCATATATGGCACAACACGTGACAAGTCGTGGAACCTCTGAACATATTCAGCAATTTTTGGTCCATCCATTTTTAGGTTCCAAAATTCCGTCTCCAGCTTTTGTATTTCTGCCCATGAACAATACTTCTTCCTCATGAGCTCTTTCAGTTCAGCCCATGTCAGTGCATATGCCACCGCCTCTCCTAAGGTTTGCACTTGCAGGTTCCACCAGGATAAAGCACCATCAAGAAAGAGTCCCGAGACGTAAGTAACTTGGTTTACAGGAGCACACTTGCTCATCCTTATTACAGAATCCGTCTTTTCGGTCCATCTGACAAAGGCAACAGCACCTCCAGTGCCATCGTTGTTCAGGGGCTTACAATCCAGGAATTGTTTGTAAGTACAGCCTGTACAGGCAATAACATTTACATGAAGTGTTAGCAGATATGCAAGGAATATCCGAATGTAATGTAGTATATCTCAATCAACTTGAATATTACCATTGGGTGGATTATTGTTGTTGTTGTTGTTTGAGTTATTCCTGCTTGTTTCGGCACGCGAGGCCTCATAATCAGCTATTGCTTTTGAAATACGTTCCTGTAATTCTGCCTCAGTAGTAGGCAACCGTGGTTCTCGTCGTGGAGGCATCTTCTAAAAGAAGATCATATCGGTCAGGTCATAGTAATTGTAGTAAGTAAGTAATATGTGTATGTAATAACATTCATCAACCTCATAACACATAAAATCCCATGTTATAATATAAAACAAATAATTCAACAATGCATGTAGTGAGAACGTTGCCATTGAGCTTTCATTTAATCATGACCACAATATAGTTTTACATGTTTCACAGTACATCATACATCAAAATAAGATCATAGGGTTACATCACCCCAAAATACAAGTCAGTCTACACAAAACATATACAAAAACGTGGTCTTCCAAAAGTCTTCATATGTTGGCCCAATTGCGGCTCTCTCACCAAAACAGTCTACCTGCAACAAACCAAAAGTATAGCTACGCTGATGGCGGAGGAGGAGGAGGAAAAGAGAAAAGCAAACGACGCATGTGCACCCAATCCTCCTCGAGTGTGTGGATGACACGCAACAGATAAGCAATCTGCTGCTCTGGAGTAAGGAAGCGGACGTCAGAGTCCGGGGGTAGTGGAAGAGGAGCTGGTGGGGTAGCAAAAGGTGTCTGATAATGGCACGGGGGAGGGCGTGGAATCCTCTCCAACTCATGAACTCTCCGGCTCAGTGCCTCCTGCTGTATCTGTAGAGAGATAAGTATATCGTCCGTCGTGTACCCCACATGAAAAGGGTGATACGGGTCCGATAACGGCATAACATTGGGCGAAGACCACAGAAACGGCTCGCCCGACGGTACAAAAGATGGTGTAGTGTGAGGAAACTGAGACATGAATGGAACAGCTGACGATACATGCGGTAAAAAAGCAGGCTGCCGTCTCGACGAACCCTCCCCAGGACGAGGTGGAGGAATGTCCTGGAGAAAAGTGGTAGGAAGGTCGGTGCGATGGACATCAGAGATGTGTGGGTGGAATAATGGAACATCAACAGGTGCGGAAACATGTGCCACAGGAGGAGTGACTGGTAGTACAAATGGAGGGTAGTCATCATCATCCTCGATCCACCCATTACGGGTGTCAGCATAACGAGGATCGATGTGAGTGGCAAAAGGTGCATGGTCAGCATACACAGGGGCCGAATCAGGTAATATCGGTGCAATAACGGGAATATCAACAATGGGTGGTGCAATGGCTGGTGCATCCACAACAGGCGGTGCAACGACTGGAGCATCATCAAGAACATGGTCGTGCACAGGTACAGGGTCATGAGCAACAACAGGCTCTGGTGCCATGACAGGCTCAGGGTCAGCAAAGGTCATATCAAAGTCGGCAGGTACAACAAAAAGCTGATCAATAGGAACTACTGGTGCCTCCAAGGGATGGTCATCAGGAATAAACTCGATCTCGTGATCGGGATCAAAATCAGGAGGAAAAACTGGATCAAAATCGTCCTCAAACTCAGGATCAAACTCAAACTCGTGGGGTGAACCAGGTACAGCTGACATAGCTGTATCAGAGTCGGAGTCAGTAGGATATCGACGCAATCTGACGGCGTGTAAAGTGGAAGATGATACTGACTCAAAAGAATCAGTACCGGACTGATCAGATACAATCTCCTCAGCGGGAGCCTCAACAGGTGGTAACACAACAGCATCCGCAACCGGAGCCTCAACCAAAGGAATGGCGACATCATCAGCAATCGGGGCCCCACCCTCATGGTCGTCGTCAGGGGGACCCTCGACGAAAAGGTCGATGTCGTCATCAGACACAACATCGACTGGCAAATCCTCTACGGGAAATGCGGCAAGTGGAACAGGAGCAGGAATCGGAACGAGGGGTAGATCCCCATCAGGAATACCATCAGCTAGCTGAACATCGTCACCGAAATCCGGCAACGCGAACGGCTGGAAATCGTCGTCATCACTACTGTCCGTATCAGATGTAAAGACCTCCGGATATGTGTGCATCGGGTCATCTGAATCTACTGCCACGGGGTCAGAAACTCCACTCGAAGAAGACATGACGTCTCTAATAAAACAATCACAACAATTGCACATATATCAACATATAATCAAATAAGCATGTAAGTCACAACAATGTAAGCAAGTAATCATCTTCCCCAGACTATACTCCCTGGTCTCTAAGACCAACCTCCCATTCTTTAAGACTAAATTTCCCCCAGTCTCTAAGACTAAACCTCCCTCAGTCTCTAAGATTGAACCTCCCCAGCCTCTAAGGCTGAAATATGAATTTTGAACGATGTATTTGTGCCTTTTGTTGGTACAATGTTTGTGCCCCGAATCTGGACTTTTAGTGTATGCAATGTAAAAATGTTTGAAAACATTTTCGTGAGAGCCCTAGTGATCATAGTCTAGACTCGAGAATGAATCCTAGTTTGCTATGATCGAGGCTCTGATACCAAGCTGTCACACCCTGGCTTTTGCGGAAGCGTGGGTTTAATTGGTGTGACTTCTTAATACCATAGCAACAATCATAACAATGCTATATGTTAAAAACACAAGATGCTCATCCATTAATATAATTAGAAAATACCATAACATAACTGTCTTGAATCATCAACCCAAAATAAGTTACAACCATGACTTGTTTAGAAATGAGTTCCCAATACTCAACAAAAGACCTTAAATAAAACGAGGTTTGGAGATGTGTGACCCGTCCAGGCAAGGGTTACACCTCCCAAACCCTACACCCCTGGATGACATCTTTTATTTAATACGCAGCTTAATGTGCATCACCCGCCAGATCCGATCAATTCCCAGAAATACATGTAGTTTGAAAAATCAACAAAAGTTGAGCGAGTTCATGTGTATGTGAGTATGTATAAACCCTTGTAAACGATGTATGTATAATCCTTTGTAAACGGTGTATGAAATTCCCTGGTATGTAGCAATAAGGAAAAAAAAGGGATCACCAATGGTTTGCAAGGCCATTGATATGTGTGAAGTGATGCAGGAAGACTCAAACCTAGCGGAGTTGCACCGGGCTTCCGGCTGTAAGACACAATCACCACTATGGGCCGCCCCGGCCTCATGGGTGTGGGCTCGCTACACCCAAATAGATCTATCACTCATGTCCCTCGGTCCTACGACGAGGATTAATGGCCTTTAGTAGCCGCCTACCCACTCAGATGATCTAACGGTGTATGAAAAGTCCCTCCTTAAGCTAACCATACCATGTATAAAAATGTCTGTATAATTGTAACATGTATTTCACCCCCGAAGTATAAAACTGAAAACAATTAAGAGAAAAGGGGGACATGAACTCACAGTAGTGCGTCTCCTGAATCGTATCGTCAACTCAAACTTGGTCCGCTACACGACAACCTACAACGTACTAATGTCTATTAGACGAACGGGCCGTGCCTTGGCTTAGTATTTACGGGTTTGAGTTACGTTACTTTGATATTATTCCAAGTTATAACTTATTGTTAAAATAATAATTATTTTAACTTACATTATATTTGTAGGTCTTGAAATAATAGTTAGACAACTATTTCGTATTCATACTTCTCAAGTATTTTATGTGCGTATTTCCTTCCCAAGGATGGGGTATTTTATACATGTGTTTGTGTGTGATAATTCATATTTCTTGTTATCAAAATATTATCCATCCAAAATATACTAATAGCGGTACTGTGTTAAGTTATATTATTTTTCTCTAAATAATATAACTAGTTCCCAAATTATATGTAAATATTCACATAAGCGTTTTAGTATAAAATATATATTCTAAATATATATTTGTCCGCTTTTATTTACGAAAACCAACCTCCGATACTTCTATTTTGTTACAAAAATTTTGGCGAAGTTTATATTCGAAACACAAGTTATAAAATTTACTTGTAACACTTGTTTGGAAAAATATTTTCTAAGTGTTAGAATTTTTAGGAAATTTCGCCAGAGTTTCCTTTGTAAACGGAGGTGTCCATGCTTATTAGCATATCATTTTCTTTTCAAAAATTCATTCAATCAATCATCAACAATTTATTAAACAACGTTACACTAACCAAGTGCAAAAACAATGCACTTACATAATAACATGAACTTGGTTTTTGGTAAAAACGCGTAGTAACTTGGTAAGGCTTTTAGTGGACTTAGTTACCTTCCGAAGTGTAATTATTTCATTAAAAACCATTCTCTTACAAAAGTTTAGTGTTTACAACTTGTAAACAATTTTTACAAAAATAAAACTCTTGAACTCTTCTTGTAAATAAAATGTTTTCACACTTATTTCATGTTCAAAAATAGTGTAAGTGTGTGTAAAAATCATGATCTTCCAACAACCGATTCTCTAACTTGGTTTGTTTACAAAAATCTTTTATAAAACTTGGATTTACATGATCATCATCTTACTTGTTTAATTATATTTCAAGAAAAGTTGTTTTCTTCCAAGTTCATGTTTAAACTAGAAGGTGGTTATTTCATGTAACATATAACCACTTTCTAATCTTGTTAAATCATGGTTTTAATCATCATTTAACAAGTTCCTTATGGTGATTAACATCACATAACCAAGAATCATCATACAATCAACAATATGTTCACTACAACATCCTACTACAACATTTCATCTTCAAGTAAACTTTTATGTTCAAGTTTCTTATTTAATCCCTTTAGTGTTCTTGTTCTTTAGTGCTTTAATCATAAACATCATACTACAACTTTTAACCATAAAAATGGAAGTAAACTAAGGTAGATCAAAGACTTACAACTAGCACAAGGCTAGGGAAGAATCTCTAGTGAAAAAATGAAGAAGATGATGGTGAAAAGCAAGTGAAAGAAGCTCCTTGAAGTTCCACAAGATGCAAGATCCTTTGAATCACCTTATAGCCTTGAATGAAGCTTAAAATGGAAGAAGATGGTGATGTTAAGGTGGTGATGGGGATGGTGGTTATGTGAGCCGAGAGGGAGGAGGAGAGAGTGAGGGAATGGGGTGTGATGATATGGAATGATGGTGGATCTATGGAGCCATACTTATATACTTTCACCACATATTTTAGCAACATCAACAAGCAAGATCTATTAAAAAATGGAATTAAATAAAATGGAATTAAATCTAGTTAGGAGATGTGAAGTATGGTGGGGTGATATGTGGGTCCACTTGGGACCGAATTCGGTTAGGGGGGGGGGGGTTGGATGTAAAAATTTGCAACTAGATGGTAATCACAAGTTAGAATTCAAGTATGCACTTATATGTGTTATTTATTTGATATTTAGTGGGTGTTAGGGTGTTCGGGGATTATGACTAGCTCAAAAATAATTAAACAATGTGTTTGACAAAAATTTAGTGTCCCGGGTAATGTCCGGTTATCCGGTTAGATACCGTTCCGTTAAAGTGTTTAATTAGTCCGTAAAGTGTCTTTTATATATATTTTGTAACACAATTAATTCCCGGCACTTAGGAAAGCATACAGGACTATTCTGCCATATTTTTGACATTTTACTAGCATGTTAAATGATGAATTTTTGCTGAAAATGCAGAATTCTGCACTTAAAGTGTGTTTTTGGCACTTCCCGGCACTTTAACTATCACCTAGTGACGCAGTTTTATGGTCCTCACTTCCCTACACTCCATACTAGTGTAGTACCTTGTCCCTGGCCCATACTGGCCTTAAAACATTGCCTGTCTATGTGCTGGCATTGTTAGCATGTTTCTGAATTATCCGTTCAGTGTGCTAACTGTGCTTTGTGCATCAAGTATGTCACTAATGTTTGAATGTAATAAATGGAGTGACGGTATGAAATGTGATGCATATGTATGTATGATACAAAAATCATAAAGCAGTTCAAGTTATCAGTTGGAATCAAGCACAGTCATTAAGCACATAATTAAAATTAATTAATTGTATGGATACCTGTAATTGTGAGGGTGGTCACAAGTAAAGCATGAAGCAGCCTTGCAGGATTTGAAGTAGTATCTTTCAACTGCACCTCTATTGATGAAGCCTGAGGATGGTGAACCATTATCCCCGTATCTTGCAGTATCGGGGAATGCAGTAAGTGCTGTCCTTGTAATGTATCATGAAGGTCAGCAGTATCCTGTTTATTATGTTAGTAAAAGTTTATTAGATGCTGAAACTAGGTATTCTCATTTAGAGAAATTAATATTAGCCCTAGTTATGGCGTCAACGAAACTTAGACATTATTTTGAAACACATAGGATTCATGTTAAAACCAACTATCCTGTAAAAAATGTGCTTAGGAAACCAGAGATGTCAGGAAGGATGGCTAAGTGGTCAGTGAAATTAAGTGCATATGATCTAGTGTATAAACCTAGAAATGCCATAAAGTCTCAGGCTTTAGCTGACTTTGTGGCTGATTTCTGTAGTGATATTCAAAGTGAAGTAGACCTAGAAGTTCAACAGCTAGGAGAAAGCTTAGAAACCTGGACGTTATATACTGATGGTGCATCTAATGTAAGAGGTGTAGGTTTGGGTATACTACTAAAATCACCACAGGGGGACATATTACCCCAGGCTATTAGATGTGAGTTTCCTGCCACTAATAATGAAGCAGAATATGAAGCTTTAATTGCAGGATTAGAATTGGCTAAGAGTATGAATATCAAGAGTTTACAAGTATTTGTTGATTCCTTGTTAATCACTAACCATTTTAATGGAACCTATGCAGTTAAAGGGGAGAAGTTAATCGAGTATCTCGAAATTCTCAAAAAATTAGCAGGATATTTCGATATTTTTACACTTGAACAGGTACCAAGAGAGGATAATGCTGAAGCTGATGCCTTGGCAAATCTAGGATCATCAGTCAGGATAACGGAAGGAACCCGAATACCGATATTACATATCCTATATCCTGCGACGGATCCTCAGGATAAGGAAGTAGTAAGTGTTCAGGATCTTGGTGATGAATATCCTGAGGAGGATCCTAAGTCTTGGATGGCTCCAATCATAAGATATCTTGAAGAAGAACACATCCCAAATGATGAAAATCCTAAGGCCTTTAGAATGAAGGTATCACGATTCACTATTATAAATAATGTTTTGTATAAGAAATCTCTTGCAGGACCATATCTGAGGTGCTTGGAGGATCCTGAAACTAAAGAAGTGCTTCAGGATATACACGAAGGGGATTGCGGTAACCATACTGGGGGCAGGTCGTTATTCTCAAAGGTATTAAGAACAGGATATTATTGGCCGACGATGAGAAGAGATGCTGCAGAATATGCTTGAAGATGTGATGCGTGTCAAAGACACAGTAATATATTACATCGACCTGCCGAACCACTTTATCCTATCGCTTCCCCTTGGCCATTCATGAAGTGGGGAATGGATATAGTAGGGAAATTGCCAAAAGCTCCAGGAGGAAAGGTCTTCATGCTGGAAATGACTGATTATTTCTCTAAGTGGGTCGAAGCTGAAGCGTTTGTTCAAGTTAGAGATCAAGAAGTAGTATCCTTCATAAAGAGGAATATCCTAACCAGGTTTGGAGTACCAGCCGAGATAATTTATGACAATGGATCTCAGTTTATAAGTAAGAGGACTACTGACTTTTGCAAGAGTTAGGGAATCAAAATGATCACATCCACACCGGTACATCCTCAAGCAAATGGACAAGCAGAATCCTCAAATAAGATAATTGTCAACAATTTGAAGAAAAGGCTTGGAGCTAAGAAGGGAAGATGGGCAGAAGAATTACCCTTTGTTTTATGGGCTGATAGAACAACGGTGAAAAGTGCAACTGGCCAAACCCCGTTTTCCTTGGTATTTGGAGCAGAAGCGGTGATCCCGACAGAAATGGTAATACCTACAGCAAGATCCAACCTCCGGGATCCTGAGCAGAATCCTGAAGTCCTATGCCAGGAATTGGATACTATTGATGAGACAAGAGACGCAGCAAGGCTAAGGATAGCAGCATATCAACAGAGGGTATCTAAAGCATATAACAAGAAGGTTCCAGGTTGGAGATTGGGTATTGAGAAAGGCTTTTCAGAATACTACTAATCCTGCTGATGGAAAGTTGGCTCCGAAATGGGAAGGACCCTATGAGGTTGAATCAGAATCAGGAAAAGGAGCATACCGACTCAAGAATATGGAGGGGGATATGCTACCAAGATCCTGGAATGCTATACATCTAAAGCTCTATTTCAAGTGAGTTTGGAATTTAAATTCTAACTCAGGATGGTATGGATTCTATCTCTTTTAATATGTTTTAATATTATTTATTGTTTTGAACCCATTACTGACTTAAGCATCGGAGGGGTGTTAGCCAGGCTAACACACACCTTATCTTACAATTGTTTTGAAGTATATGCTTCAGGATATAGCTCCAGGATACACATTCAGGATACTTCGAAAGATTAGAGGATTGGCCCCCTCTCTCACGGTTAAGGGATCTTGATCCCTTCACAGGTTTAAAGGTATTCACCTTTCTCTCGAATTGGGCTTAAACACCCCGCCTGGAGCGCAAGTTATCCAGGGATAGTTCAAGATAGCGGGACCAGTCCATGTAAAAGTGGCTGACAATTTCGTTATTGTTGGCTATATCCTGGATCCTAAATGTATATGAGGATTGATCACCCTCTCTCACGGAAGGGTATTTTCATACTCTCTAAGGTTTAAAGGTTATCACATTTCTAAGTCTTGGCGTTTATACACTCCCGCCTGTAGCGCATGAAAATATGGGTTTATCCCCAGGATAGTTATGGGATTTTCCCCAGGATACTAAGGATTTATCTCCAGTATATTTTTGGGTTTTACCCCTGTAACACAAGAACTGTCCAAACAGTTGGAACTGAAATTCAAAAATTTTCTAAGTGTTCAAAGACTTCATGCACAGAGGACATTCCTTCTGAGGCGATTGTGTAGAGCTCAAAAGATCAAATTTGGACCTAGTGTACTAAGTATCTCGGACTAGGGACATCTTAGTGGAAGAAGTTGCAAAAGGATTGAAGTTCGATACTAGGGTTACACTTTATTCCTGGTATGATCTTTCCTTTGTGAACCTTACTTAAGTCATTTGAACTTTTAAAACTATGTTTGGAAAAGGTTTAAATATCCTGATGAAGGTATATACTTAGGATATATTCTCGAAATGTGTTTTCGGAATATGTTTCAGGATATTTGGTTGGAATATTCGGGATATAATACTTGGGTTAGAAACTAATACTCTGGTTAAACAAGTATTATCAAAACGAATTTTGGAAAACAAACTATCATTTTTTCTTTAAAGAGTTTATCTGAATTGTTTGAATTTTGAAAAACCCTATTTGACGAAAGTCTTTGTAGGATATCGCCGAGTATGTTGATCAGGATATTTTCAAAAAATAATTGCTCTAATTTTGCAAAGTTGAAATCTAAACTAAGCAATGCGTAACAAAAAATTAAAAGGTAATAACAAATAAGTTAGAAGGAGGTGGTATTGTCTAAAATAAGCAATACTAGTTGATAACCAAAGGCTTCATCCTAAAACCTAGGACCCATCCACCTTTGGTTATCAAATCGTCTTAATGTAGGGAAAGAAATTGTTCAAAGGGCAAAAAATAAAATTTTTCAAACAAACATAACCCTCAAATTTAAAAGAAATGAGTTTTACGGGGCAACGACTTCTTCGTTCATCGCGCCTTCACCAGCATCCGCTTCAGGATTAGCTTGAACCTCCTTCTCAGCCTCGTCGCCAGGACCCATTAGTTTCTCCATCGCCTTTGAAGACCCTACACCCGCAGATTTGATGGGATGCTCCACGGGATTACCTCCAAGAGTTTTTAGTTTGGTCTCCCAAGCGTCGACGTTCCAAGAAGGGCATTCGAAGCCCAGGGCTTTGGCTTCGTAAGCCATTTTTAGCCGAGCCTGCAAGAGGGAGATGACGACGGAGCCTTTGAGGCCTTCCCGGTAAGTGGCCATATCCTACTCATGTTGGGCGTGTGCAGTGTCCAGATGGGCTTGGGCTTCATGAGTGGCTTTTTTGAGAGCGGCCTGATGCTCTTGAGTCATGGTCTTGAACTTATCTTCGTAGTGTCGAGTTTTGGCAGCAGCTATCATACCTTTGTCGGAAATGGTAACCTCAGCTTTCTTCAACTTGGACTCGAGCATCTTGTTGAGCCCACAGGATTCTTGATACAAATGAACCAAACGTTCAAGGCCCTACACCCAAAAACACAGGTATTATAATAACTAGGATATTGGTTTGACAAATATGTGCAGGATGTGGAATAGGAATTTATACCTGGTTAAGAAAGGAAGTCATGAACCCGCTTGCCTCAATGAACCCATGATTCTCATAGGGGAACGTATTGGAGATGGTAGGTGAATCAGTCTCTTTCCTTTTGCGAGAACTTGAACTCCGAGGCTTCGTGGCTGGTGAAGGTTTGGGTATGATGATGGCTTTGGAGCTGCTGGGCTTGGATGAGCCCGTAGCCTTGGGACTGGGCTCCTTCTTGACCTGGACGTGGTCGGAGTAACTATCCAGCTCCTCAAGATCGAAAACTTCTGGGATCTTGGCTGGTGCTGCATAAAGGGGAAATTCTAAATCCTTATTACTCTTTCATTATATTACGTTAATCAATTATTTACAAAATGACTTTTACCAGACATATCAGATGATGAATATTGACTGGAACTTGGGAGCTGTGTGGAAAAACTCCTGTCACCTTCCGGTAACTGGTAAATTGCTTTGATTCTTTTTTCAGATTCCGCAGTAGGAGGGGCTACTTCTTTAAAGTTCACTGCATAAAGGCCAAAGAAGAAAATATTAGCACAGGATAAAGGCCTGGAAAAATCTGGGGATATTCTTGAAACCCTAAACCCTACTGGTGGTTAACCACTCCACCGGAAGGCTAGCACCCTCATAAATGGAGTTTCGCTTGACAAAGAAGAATTTACGTTGCCATCCATCCTCGTTCTTGGTGGCTTTAAGTATAGGGGGTTTGCTGGAAGTTGAAAAGAGCAAGAACCGACTGGAACCGTGTGATCGGAGGCGGTAAGCAATTGGGATATCCTCGATGCAGAGGTCAGGACAATGAAGATTTTTGATTTGGTTGAGTACAATCAGTACTCTCCAAACCATGGGCATGGTTTGGGCAAAGGAAATACCAGTGGTTCGGAAGAATTGCATCATGAATTCAGGAAATGGATACCGAAGACCTAGCGAGAAAGGGTATGCCGGAAAACAGACACAATCAGCAGAAGAAACATCTGATCGAATTGATGGATCAAATGGTCTAATAACCGTGCCATCGGGGAAAGCACCGGAGGCTCTCAACGCTACAATGTCTGCGTTATCAAAAGCACAGATCTCCTTCTCGGGATTTTTGAGAAGGTTTTGCTGGACGAAGGTCTCCGACGATTCGCCGGTTTGAGAGAAGGTTCTAGTGGCCATTGGAAGTAGAGTAAAGAGATTAACAGGAAATGAGGAAGGGATGAGTAATTACCTGGAGACTCTGTTGATGATATTTGGTTTTCAAACAAAAAGAGAGAAGATATAGGGGCATAATGGATATCCATCGAGTGAAAACCGCGTAGGGAGTTGCATAGTGCTATCTTGACCGTCGTTCCAATTTATTGCCCTCGATTCGAGGGATAAAATTTAAAATATATCCGTTGGAATTGGTATACCAAGAGATATATTTTGGGGACAATTGTTATGGGTCATTTTCTGAACATATATCCTGACTAATATTCTGGCTTTGATTGTTTATTTGTGATCAGGATACCGAATCAGGATATTGGTAACATCCTGATATGATATCCTGGTAGTGACTAATTAAACCACGTGCAGATTAGAAGGTGCAAGTCTCCAACGTTCAAGTGGACTTCTTCTCCTCAAGACTCCGGCAAATCAGTTGGGTTATAGACGTTGAAGCCGGAAGACGTGGACTACAACGTTCACTTGAGGAATATTCGAAGCATCCCGGTTTAATAGGGTAGTTTGTTATTTTCATTTTACTATAAAAGGGGATTGATCGGATCAGATTAGGGACACAATCTTTCGCACACTCTTTCTCTCTACTTGTAAACACTCACAACGCACTAACACTTGTACTCGAATTGCATTGTAACACTTAGTTGATCCGCATCATATCCTGCACTGTATCCTGATATTTGAAGCAATAAGAAGAACAAGGCAGCTGCGATTGTCAGCTCCCGAGGTTTTATGCCGGCGATCTAGATTGATAAAGGGCTTTCCTCGTACATCTCGTGTCACCCTTCACTTTTTTGCTCATTGTTTGATCATAGATATAGTTCAATATCCTGAGCTATATCCTGCACCTGTTTTTGTAAACAACTTAACTAGCATATTTTCAACACACGTTTTAAGCACACTACCTCACTTAACTAATTTGATCACTTAATTGATTCGGTGATTTTTGACAAAAACAGTAATGTTAACAATATTTTTCTATATGGTATTTAAGATGAAGAAGCTCATATGTGTTTACCTTAAGGATATTATAATAAAAATGAAAAAAAAAAAGTTGGCAGATTAGTAACGGAGTTCTATTCTGGAACTGGAGGCAAGGTATTTGAGGGGTGACTAAGGAGTCACAATTACAAGTTCTTTCTAAAAATTTGGATTCTTTCTTTTGGTCGGGGGAGAAGGATAAATGGATTTGGGATTTGGATGTCGAAGAAGAATTTTGGCATCCTTGGTGAGAAAGAATATATAGACGGGGTCATTGTTGGTGCAGGATTTGTGACTATTAGCTTTGGCAATTCAAAATGACAGTGTCTAGGAATGTTACTAGTATTTTTCTATATGGTATTTAGGATGAAGAAGAACATATGTGTTTACCTTAAGGATATTATAATAAAAATGAAAAAAAAAACAGTGGGTAGATTAATCAACGAAGTACCATATATTCTGGAATTGGAGGCGAGGTATTCGAAGGGTTACCCAGGAGTCACAATTACAAGTTCTTTCTAAAAAGTTGAATTCTTTCCCTTGGTCGGGGGAGAAGGATAAATGAATTTGGGATTTGGATGTCGAAGAGGATTTTTTGGTGTCCTTAGTTAGAAAGCATGTATAGATGGGGTCATTTGTTGGTGCATGATTTGAGATTGTTGCTATGCAAATGAAGTTAAATGATAGGTTTCATCTGAAACCTTACAAGAGGTTTCATCTGAAACCTTACTCCTCAGACTACAATAGGTTGTAATTGGTGTTTGGGTTGTACAGGTTTCTAAGGGCCCAAGGTAGAAAGCCCAAAAGAAACCTTCGAACACTATAAATAATTATGGCCTCCTCATTTGTAGGGTGGTGATTGGGGTGAGTCACCAACCCTAGGTGTGATCACCTAGGGTTGGACAAGAACGTTAATGTAAAGATGTAAACTCTTTCGGTATGTAATTCGTGTTGATTATCAAAGAAATCAGTTTCTACATCTTCTAGCTTGTTCGTTTTTTTGTTTGGCTCATACCACACCCGACTCGATTTTGATGAATCAAGAGTGATGTGAGCTTGCTTATCGATCCACCCGCACCTACATCATTCTTCCCGATGGTTTGAGTCCTACTAGAAGGATGATTTTGTTCTAGAAACGTTAATATTAGGAGGGGGTCGTATTCTAACACGGTGTAATTTGGTTGACAAAGGTGTGGATCTTCCTTCTACTTTTTGTCCTTTCTATTCTAAAGTGGAAACGGTTTGTCATTTATTTGGCGAGTGTAATGTTGCTTTAAGAGCGTGGGATGCGGTGGCTCAGTGGCTTGGTCATATTTTCCCGATATTTAAAGCTTTGATTCAGATTGTTGAATAATTGGAGTTGACTTCGATGCATAATCAGAAGAATAAACTATTAGAAGCTATTGTTTATTCGATTTGGTGGGATCAGTGGCGTTTTTGGAATGATAAAATCTTTGATTGTAATTAGAAGCCAAAAGAGTCTATTTTTTATTCAATTGTTAATCATTCCTTTCTGTGGTATTTTAATAGGAATTGGTGAACAAAAATTTGCAGGGTTAAGTGGTTGCAAAACCAGATTCTTTTCTTGTAATGTTTGTTTTTTTTTAATCTTTTAGCTAGTAGCTGTTTTACAAAATTCACTTGTTTGAAAAAAGCAAAATCATTATATGAAACAAGTGCAACGAAAGTGATATGAAAAACCGACTGCTACTTTATGTGAAGCTGGGTTTGTATAGGGGTATTCAAAGAGCTCGTGGCTCGCTAAAAAAAACCTGAAAAAAGCTCGTTTGAAAAAAGTTATTTCGGAAAAAAGATCGTTTTGTTTTCGAGCCGAGCCATGCCAACTTGTTTTGTAATCGAGCCAAGCTGGGGCTGTAACACGCCGACCGATGGCGGAAACATCAGGACGATATGAAATTTTTACATGCACATGATCTACTTAAAGTTTAAATCACTACTAGAAAAGTGGTCATTTTGCTACGGAAATTTCCTACGCAAAAAAATGCGTCTCAAATTCCGACACATTTACTACGCATTTCCTACGGAAAAAAGACCTTGATTTTTTTGGGCAATTTGTGACACAATAGTGAGAAATATACTAATTCTAAGTATTGTGTCAGAAATGCGTAGCAACTTGCTACGCATTTCCAACGGAACCATTATTTATTTGTTGGAATTAGATTTATATGTTAAATTCATTTAAATATTAATTGTTGCGTCAGAAATGCGTAGCAACTTGCTACGCATTTATGACGAATTATTTATTATTATACTTAGATTATATTTTAATGTTTAATCAGCATTATTATTAATTATTGCGTAGGAAATGTGTAGCAACTTGTTACGCATTTGTGATGGAAAATTTATTGTGTAGGAAATGTGTAGCAACTTGCTACGCATTTGTGATGGAAAATTTATTACCATATTGTGTAGGAAATGTGTAGCAACTTGTTACGCATTTGTGATGTAAAATTTATTGTGTAGGAAATGTGTAGCAACTTGCTACGCATTTGTGATGGAAAATTTATTACCATATTGTGTAGGAAATGTGTAGCAACTAGCTACGCATTTGTGATGGAAAATTTATTATGTAGGAAATGTGTAGCAACTTGCTGCACATTTGTGATGGAAAATTATTTGTTTAAATTACACTTCATGATGGTTCCGGTTTTGTTTCGGCTCGGGTCACGGTTCGGTTCATGTCAGATTTAACGCGGGTCAATCTGTGTATACCCGTGTTATACATATGTATTGTTAACCTGGTCAATATCAAGCTTCTTCAACTCAGCCGGTCAAAGACGACAGTAGTGGTAGTGGCTTGGTTCAGACTCAGTGGAGGCAACTAGTTTTATTATTACTATATTTTATTATTACCATATAAACACGTGATTTACGGCTCTTAATTTCTAGCAAAACAAGCATTAGAACGATAATAAATAGTGTTTAAGGCGAACGTTACCTCTGTTCATGTTCTTTTATAAACTATTCGCCGAAAGTTTTTCTAAATAGTTTGGAGTCATCTATTTTTTAGTTTTCTTGTCTCTCTCTTCTACTTAATTATAGATAATTAATATTAACTAAAAGATAACTATAAAATTAAATTTAACATAAATTTACTAACCCGTACAATACACGGGTTTATATGAGGTTCTTAAAGATATAACAAGATATAACTTTTTATTGATTGGTATATAAAATTAAATGTGCTCAACCCATACAATATATGAGGTTGTTAAAAATGTAACTTTTTTCATTATTTAATATATAAAATTAAATTTACTCAACCCGTACAATACACGGGATTCTTAAAGATATTAACTTTTTTATTATTTAATATATAAAATTACATTTGTTCAACCCATGTAATAAACGAGATTTTTAAAGATAGATTATTTATTCAACTCGTGTATTACACAGGGTCCTAACCTAGTATATTTTATAAAAAAAATAAACAGAATTGAGGCATGTGGTAAATAAATATAAACATTCAAAATTTATCAAAATCATTTAACAAATAATCAAATAAGTAAATACTTTTAAAAAGTAAAAAACAAAGTGATCCAATCAAAACCTTACTTTCCCATCACACGGATCATGATCGTACGGTATTCTATGCTCTTAGCCTCTTCATCCAATGGATGAAAACACACCTCTAGAAACACACAATCTTATACCCCATGTATACAAACATCACTGAAGTTAAAATTCAAAATCAATTTTAGCCATGGAAAGGGGAGCAAGGGAGAAGAAATCACTGAACTTAAAATTCAAAATCAATTTATACAAAAATCACTGAACTACCGCCACACAACCCCAAACTCTCTCGTTCTTACCGGCACCGGCCGTTTTTCTTTTCGTCGGAGATGAGGATGACGGGGATGTTCTGCAGTTGAAGATAATTATGATGATGACGATGTTATGGTGTCGATGGTGGTGGTTCGGGTGACGACGGCTGCGGTGGAGCCGGCCGGAGCCACGTCGGAGAACTGCGGGCGGTGGACGGCGGTGGCGGCTTCAAGTAACAAGTCGATTCATACGTGATGGTAGGCCATAAAGATAAATGTGAAAGTTCTTAATATTTTGTAATGTGAAATTTGTTTTTAAACGAAAATGAGAAATTGGGTTATTGTTTATTTCTCTATATAAATAGAGATGTATATGGCAAATACTTGCAGGTTTCCGGCACCGTTTTTGTGCGAGCCTCCGATCAAACATTAAGCACAACCACCCACATTGATACTAATGTGGTACAAGGGGTTTTATTTATAAGATATATACTTTAAAATAAAAGGGTAGTATAAAAAGACTGAAATACCCTTATGTGTCTTGCACATGATCAGACCTAACTGATAAATTTAACTGGGTTAGTGATAAAGGACGTAAGGTGTAATGGATTTTCCAAATAAAGGACGATGAATGTAATTATTGAAGTTAAAGGCTATCCGTTGCAATCCGGTACAAACATAAAGGACGAAAACTGTAATTTAACCAAAACATTAAATTTCGTGACAATTGTGTAGCAAAAATAAAAAATTAACTTCCGTTAAATGGGTAGGAAAATGCGTAGAAAAATGTGTAGCAATTTCTGACAGCCCTTTTCTGTCAGAAATGGGTAGGAAAATGCGTAGAAAATGCTTAAAGAAACCAGTTTCCTACGAGTGGTTTAACTACATATGCATTTCGTCACAAATTCGTAGAAAAATAAATTTCGTGACAATTGTGTAGCAAAAATTAAAAATTAACTTCCGTTAAATGGGTAGGAAAATGCGTAGAAAATGTGTAGCAATTTGTGACAGCCCTTTTTTGTCAGAAATGGGTAGGAAAATGCGTAAGAAACCAGTTTCCTACGAGTGGTTTTCCTACATACGCATTTCGTCACAAATTCGTAGAAAATCGCGAGTTGTGACGCATTTCCTACGGAAAAAGGTGTCAGAAATTTTAATTTTTCTAGTAGTGAATATTTCACTAATCAAATTCAAGATTATCCTTGCAAGAAACAAATTGTTCAAACAAAGATAACTAGTTCAAACTAAAAATAAAGCTAAGTCCTAAAGCTTCATAGATGTGATATCCTGATAAGCATCATGCGTTGTTTCCTGAAACATGTGGAAAATAAAAGGGTTAACTACGAATAGTTGGTGAGCATACATAGATTTGCATATGAAAATATGTTAAGCAATTAGCATGTGATATCCTGATAAGCATCATGCCTTCTTTGGAATGTTATTCATACATGTTTTATGATTATGCATGCATGCATACACCTTAAAACCCTAAAAATATGCTTAACTGTGTGTTTTGAACACCAAATAACCAATCAAACAACTCAAGGATCAAGAATGATTTTTTTTTTGTATTTTCTAAGGGTCCTTGCGGACCGTATGAACAAACCCTTGCGATTCGCAAGGGGTCTCTAGATAGTAAACTTGCAACCAACTACGAATTTTGAACTTTCCATCCTCCAAACTCCCAACCAACTTCAATAAAACGCCAACCACTTAACCCAATTATGAATACCAACCTCTAAACCCTTCTAAATACTTTCACCACCTCCAAATTACTTCCAAACACAGTCCTTCAAGAACTTGGAATTTGGGCAGGAAGTTCTAAGTCCAAAATAGTGAGTTTTGGTCACTGTCTTGCACTTTTTCTTCTTGTTTTTCTTTTTCCCCTTCCTTGGAATACCTTTAAGAGTATTACCACTTGTTTACTAAGGTAAACAAGTATGGTAAACCACCATTTTTTTAGGCCCAAGTTCGGATTTTATTAAGCTTTTTATACTTGCTTTATCATTGCTTGTTTTTGGAACATCTTCAAGTCATCAACAAACTTCCATGTTGAACAACTTGGGTTAATGTTAATTTCCAAAAACATGAGGTGTGTATGCCTCCATTTCATATCCTTATAAGTCTATAAGTAACCCACAAACAATAAAGTGAGTGAAACCACACCAAGTCTCCAATCACGTAATGTTGGAAGCACTCGTCTTGGTTATACCTTACTTGGTTACTTAGCAAAATAGATAGTTTACTTATGTATTTGATTTATTATATTCATGACCATCCAAATCATCAACTATGTTGGTGATTTTGTGCAATGGTGAACTCTTGAGGTTAATGGATTTATCCAAACTCTAATGATTGACTCTATATATGTAATACTTACTCGAAAGCCAAACCATGATATAAACCAATCCATGGTTGAATATTATGTGATAAGGTGGAGAATATCATAGTCTTAGATTCTTTAATTTGGCTTCTAATGGGTGTTTAACACTCATGAAAAAACACATTAATAATAGTGTCCAAATAAGTGTCTGGGCAAGATATGTTTTATGTAATTTCATACTCGTAAATTTCTTTTACTTTCCAATCTCCAAATCCTCATACTCATACACCTTTGTTTACCTTTTTAGGGTGACTTTGGTGTTCTGTCCTTCAAACCCGCTCACTCGCTTTTGTGGGTTTTTTTCGCAAACCATGAGTTCATACTTGACCCATTTACGCTTTAAACACTATTTGGGTTGAAACATGTACTCATACTAAAAGACACATACACACACATACATGCAAACTTACTTAAACACTCAATCCGTATACTTGCTTGTTTATTATGCAAATTGTGATTTCATGCTAGATTATACTTATGCTTAGACATTTATCATTAACCTTGCAAACCTCCTTTAACATGTATAGCGCTATAGGATTAGCTTACCACCCGTTTTGTGGGTCATTGTTAAGTTATTCTTTATGACCTTACTTACTTCGGTGATAAGGTTATGCTAGTACCAAACTTTCGATTGATATTTAGTCTATTGCATGTAGGGTTGTTTAAATTGCTCGACACTCGAGACTTGTTCGATGCTCGATCGAAAAATGTTCGGAATTTGCTCGTTTGATTTTTCTCGATTGAAAAAGGCGCTCGGTTCATATCGGTTTGTGTAACACCCCGAAAACGGGTTTGGTAATCAAATCACGTTTACATTAAAAGACGGGTAATTTACCTTTAGTGGTAAAAGTAACCCGGTGAATATTTGGATTATTAAATAAACAAGAATTTACTGACTAGGAATTATAACCTAGTTAGCTAATAGTCTAGAAATAACCTATAATAAGTTTAAAAACATGCCAAACTATAAGTTACACAAAAGATGAGGGGTTAATCTTGTAAAAAGTGAAACTAGAAATAATTAAAACAAAAAAAACCAAACACACCATTTTGGTGTCTGGTTCGATCAGGAGAAGAGAAGGGCGACCAGGGTTCTTCAAACCCAAAACCTTCACAAATCTCAGAAATTGGAGGTTCAATTCAGTCCCAAATCAAGTTCTAAACACGAATTAATGATCACCTCACTGAAGGGATCATAAGGTATGCGAAATTCTAGTATTTTGATTCATCTCAAGTTCTAGGTTAATTGTGAAAAACTTAAATTTAGCTTGATTGTGTCATGCATGAGTGAATCTTGAAGTAATATGATGTCTAGGAGTAAACCCTAGTCAAATAACATGTTAGATTGTTGGATAATCTATGAGATTCATGATGATCCATTGATAAGCTAAGTGGGTTTTATGTTGATATGATGAACACTCATGTTAGAATGTAAGATTTATGAATATTGAGATGATGATATAAGTTCTTGATATAGTTCATGAACACTAGACTTAGAGGTTTGAATGTGTTGATGTAAATCTTGGTAAAGATAACTAGTTATGAACTAGTTAGTAAATAAGTAATATTATGCACATTAGGTGTTTGTTAAAATGCCCGAATGAATGTTGACATAATGAAAGTATGAAAGAAACGCGTAATTGGCTAACTCGACTAACTACGTGTAATACGGAATAATAGGGGTTCTAAACGTGATGTTGATTGAGCTTATTGTGTGTATAATATGATTGAAGTTAGTTGACTATTGAAAGTCAAACTGACCTATAATCCGATAAATGGTAGTTTTGATATGAAATTTGTAAGGTGGAATAATCGTATTAAATTATGATTAAACTAACCACCTTGAAAACGATGATGATAGTTTGACGCGTAACAAGCTAGGTGGAAGCTTGTGGATGAAGCGGGTCAAACGGAGCGCGTACGGAAAGAAAAGCGTGGCATGGATGCAAGGTAAGTATAGCTTACACTAGTCATATAGTTTAGAATGTCCTTTTGTTGTTTTGATTCCGAACAAGACAAAGGGGAAATTGAGATATGGTGTTTCCGGAGTGTAGTCGTACGGAACAAGATAACCAATAAGGGTAAAAATTGATATTTGGACACTTGTTGACAATAATTATCGGTTTTTGAAAGATACATATTACGTAAGCCTTAATAGGCCAAAAAGCGTTAAGAGGTGGTTTATAGTTAAAACGACCGTGCGGTGTAAATCGGAACGAGTCGTGTAGACGAGATGGCAATAAGCTTTATCTCGCCAATATTAGCGGTCATTTAGACCAACGGGTCAAAAGGTGGAAATACCACTTTTTGACAATATCGACTAATGGTTTGATGAGTTGTTTGATTTCAAAAATAAATATCGAGTGGATATTTACATCGCTATTACTTAGTAAATATTGAGGCAAGGTACTTAAATGGGTCAATGTAATGATCCGAGCCTGGTACGCATAATAAGAAAACTCTCATTTAAATGTAAGGCTAATGAGAGTTAAACGAAGTCTAAATTTAAGCTTTTGGTTACTTTAATAGGTAAACCAAAGGTTACGGACGATGGTCATTATATTTGAAAGGCCTAGTGCCCTTTTAAATAAAATCATAGTTAAAAGATCGGAGTTGGGTTAAACAAGTAACTAAAAGTCATTCGTCGTAAATGAAGGACTAATATTGACCAAAACGCCCTTGTAGGCTAAATTGAACAAACAACCCTTAAAGGTTGTTTGGAAATGAGTTTTACAATTAAATAATTACTTAGGAGGAGTATAGAAGTTGAAAGATGTAAAACGTTAGTCAAATGGCTCTATTTGAGTCTTTGCCGTAAAATAACTATTTGAAGGGTAAATTCTGGTATATATATAAATCACCACATCGAATCCACCACAAATATAGTTGTGGTGGAAGATCCTTTGTTAAGAAATGTGGATATATGTATTTAGAAATGAACGAAAGCATTTGGTGCTTAAAATATGCTTGAATACCTCAAACGGGTCAAAATAAGCGTATGGGTGAAAAAGGGTTAAAGAATGTATATAATTCTATAATTGGAACCCAATATGTTAGACATCTTTGAATTTAATAGGTTTATGAGAAATAAGGGTCAAATAAACTTGTATGTTTGATAAAATCACGAACGGTTCAAATTTTGGTAAAAGAGTAATAAGCCGAAGACTTAAAAGTCTTGAAATTTATCAAGCCGGATGTCAGATTTTAACTCCATATGATGGAGAATCAAATTACAAACATGCAGGAAGAAACGGTAGGTCAAACGGATAAGCGGTTTGAAAGATACGAAAGATTTCGTGTCAAATTACGGCAAAATGGAAAGGTGGGATGCAGGTGCCACCGTAAATTACGGTGCCACCGTAATTTACGGTGGACCTGAAATGATTTACGGTGAAACACTCCTGATTTACGGTGGAAACAAATCAAAACAAGGACTACCGTAAATTACGGTGTCCACCGTAATTTACGGTGGACCCTGTACAAAAATGTATTTTTGATCAGTTTTGTTTTCCGGACTCGTTTAGATGCGTTTTAAATACCGTATGACTAAGGCATTTCATGTTTATGAAATGTAGGTACTTTCTGGGATGCCGGAAGACGATCAAGCTCAGCGAAGAACCGAACACGATAAAGATACACGCTTCCGCACATTGCAACGTTGTAGATTTTAAACAACGAATTCGATCACGTTTTGTAGAATAACCTATGATTTGTAAAAGTTTTAATAAACCCGTATTTTTATAGCATGTGTAGTCTTAACTACACATCTAATTGTTGGTATTTACATATAAAATAACTAGGGTGTTACAGTTTGGTTTGAAACAAACCGAGCATGAGCAAAGGTCCGCTCATTTCGGTTCGACTCGGTTGGCTCGAATTATTTTCTAATATATATATACATATATATATATATATATATATATATACATATTAAAAAATAACTAGAGGCGCATATTAAGAATGATTGGTCCTAGATCCAACTAGAGCCGATTTAATTATAGAATTGAAGGCTCATACCTATAGCCCATTGTTTAATAATCCAGAGTAATTGAGTCAAAATGTCAAAATTCTGAAATGTGGAGCGTCAATCGATACTCAAGTGTCAACCCGCCATTCAATTCAGAAGTACATAATCCTAACTAAAACTCCGTATCAATAATCATTATTCAAATTCTCTGTCGCCAAGACGCCAACTCCCTAAGGTTTTGATTCAATCGGTTCATTTGATTTCAAACTTTTCATAGATCAAAGGTCTGCTTCAGTCAATCGATAATTCATCTTTCCGCTCAGATGATCTCGTTAGAACCAGTCAAGTGTTTTTACTCTTCTTTGTTATTTCGTAAATTTATACTTGTATCATAATTGGACGAAACCTTAGGGATGAAACTGCATTTTGCTATAAAAACTAACAACCCCATCGTCACTTTTCTATTTGTTATGTGACGCTCGATACTCGCTCGACGTTCGTTAAAAAAATACCCGGGATCGAAAGGGGCTTGTTCGACTTTGGCTCGGTTGAAAAAACGTTCGGTTCGGATTACTTTGTAAACGGACCGAGCACTAGCAATGGTTCAATTGGTTCTATTCAACTCGTGAACAACCCTAATTGCATGCTATGTATGCTATGTAGACATAATTTGTATACTTTAAACATGTGGATTTGAGACTCATTCTTATATATGCTATGTAGACAAACTAGTATGCTGACCGACATAATTTGTCTTGACTGATATTTTATACATGTTGCAGGAAATGTTTGATGATGCTACCTACCACAAGAAAACTACTTAGAATGGATTTAGAAATTCACCAAATTTATTTATGCATTTTCATGTTTTAGTCTTCTAACTTGTAATTGTTATATTTTCTTTGAAACAATGTATTATGTTATTCAAATATATGAGAATGAAATTTTGAATCATAATTATTATCGCAAATTTAGTCTTCTGACGTCTTTGACCAATCTATTACGTCTCGCCTTAATGTTTCCGCTATCGGTTGGGGTGTGACAAATCATTCTAGACTTCCACTTAAAACTCACTTTTTTCTAGCAACCTAAACCAATCCAGACATCCACTTAACATTCCACTTTTATATAAAATATATATTAAAAAAAGAATTTGTGTGTATGTGGTCCCCGCACCCAACGTCCAGATTAGCCCGCTGGAACAGACCAGACCTCCCTTTGCCTACTCCTCCAACGCTGCAACGATCCGGTTTGCTTTCAGACGTGGTCCGGATCTCCGTGTTGGAGATGCTCTAACCGTATACTTTGTAAATTCCACACTTAGGAGTGGTACGAAGTTTATGTTTACCCAGGCACTCACAAAACTATCAATATGGGCACTCCTATAACAAGATACCAAAAAATATAATAAAAAATTGATTCATATCATGTTAAATATTCTTGGCTAAAAGACTTACACGAATACCTCGTAGCATGGAATATATGATCCATGATTTGTCACATATATATGCAACGCTTTCAAACATATTTCTTTCTGCACCAATTGTACTTATACCCATTAAATATGCAAGGACAAAACATAACTGTAGAAGCTTATGCACGATGATAATACGGCCACAAAACTGGTGGGGGACGGGTAATAGCATAGTGCATAGTGGCTTAATTTGTATACATGCCTATACTATCAATATATGATACACATCATGGTATCCTATGCCATATATGATATATGCTACCTAATGTGTTTTTTCTTCTTTATTGTCTTTTAATGAAAATTATAAATGATTGTAAATGTGAAAGCATGGACCAGAATATTATGTGTCTAATACATACCCAAAAATGAAAACGTCTTTGTTGCATATCTTGATAAAGTGAAAACAAATATATATATATATATATATAGGGTAAGGTTCATGCGAGAACCACCCTTATTGCGAGAACCGCGAGAACCAATGTGAACACAAAATAAAATCTAAAAAAAATCAAAAAAGCACTCAAAAATTTTTTTTATTTTTTTTTAATATTTTTTTAATAAAAATCGCTATATTTCGTTACCATAAAAAAAAAAAAAAAAAAAAAAAAAAAAAAACAACTTTTTTTTTTCGAATAACAGTTATCCATGCACATGTGCATATGTATCATTACTTCAACAAATTCAGTAATACGTTATCAGGAATAGACAATTGCACTTTAATTTACAATACCATTAGTAATACACTACTTTTTACATTACCAATATTCAAAATGCACATGTGCATCATTAGGTATAACCATGATATAACGTGTTTTGTTACAAAAAGTTTGTGATTTTGAATGGAGAAGTAGGCTCATATACATGTTTTTTGGTTAGTTATATATAGTGGTTGATGGTTTGGTTATAGTTGTCAATTTTTTATGTAATATGTTGATTGGATGGTATAAATGGTGTTTACATACATGTATTAAAGTGAAAATATTGTTAATGGTATTGTATTATGGATGGTAGGAGGTAATGGTATTGTATTATGGATGGTAGAAGGTAATGGTAGTGTATTATGGATGGTATAATAGATGAAAAAGGAAAGTGTATTCAAAGTCGTGTACCAAAACACCTTATTTAATGTTGATACATATAAATGCACATGTGCATTTCTAATATTGGTAATGTAAAAAGTAGTGTATTACATATGGTAGTGTAAATAAAGTGCAATTGTCTAATATGTGTAATGAATTACGGAATTTGTCAAAGAAATGACAAAAAATGCACATGTGCATGCTTGTGTATTATGGATAGAATGATAGATGAAAGAGAAAGTAGTGTACAAAACACCTTATTTCCTGTTAATACATATAAATGCACATGTGCATTTCTAACATTGTTAACGTAAAAAGTAGTGTATTACATGTGGTAGTGTAAATGAAAGTGTAATTGACTATTATTTGTAATGAATTACGGAATTTGACAAAGAAACGATACATATGCACATGTGCATGGATAACTGTTACTCGAAATTTTTTTTTTTTTTTTTTGAAATTTTTTTTTTATTTTTTTTATTAACAAAATATTGCGATTTTTTCAAAAAAAATAGTAAAAAAATAAAAAAAAATTTTTTTGGGTGTTTTTTAGATTTTTTTAGGAATTACTGTTTGTGTTCACACTGGTTCTCGCGGTTCTCGCAATAAGGGGTGGTTCCTAACGGATCTTTGTCCTATATATATATATATATATATATAGAGAGAGAGAGAGAGAGAGAGAGAGATCATTAGGCTTTGCATACATATCCAACAAGTACAGGGCCAAAGTGCTAGTAGATGTTTATACATTTTAACATAATACTATCGATTAGAATTTTGCCGTCAGATCAGGCTATGCGGTACCTCTTTGCCCCATCCTCACACCCGATCTACGTGACGTTTACGTGGCGGAACATCCTCCAAGGATGGGTCATCACTACACCGCATAGCCTCATTTGTTTTGTCTATCTGACCCTACTTCATAGGTTTTCTGCCTTTGCTGCTTCAGACACATAGTTTCATACATGATCTTTAAAAATAACATAATTTATATTACTTTTGAGACTTGATTTCTTTTAGGTGTTTTAGTAAAATAGAAGTGTTTCAAGGAAGTTTTTGGAAGTGTTTTGTTTTCTAGAGAGTTTGTTACCATGGTAGCGGACTCTAAAATAATCAGACGCTAGCCATGTGCCAAGTGAACTTGTTGAATACATTAACATTGCAAAACAAAAACAAATTGAGTCTGCTCCTTTAACTAACTAACGAACTCCAATTGAATTTGCTTCTTTGGCTAGTGGACTCTAAAATAACGACACCTGATATTCACATGGTAGGCAAAGTTCTTGAATGCGTTTAACATTGCAAAACTTAGAAAAATGAGTTCGCTCTTTTAACTAGCAGGCCGCAAGTGAGTTTGTTTCTTTGACCGGCATACTCCATTTGAGTCATCTCCTTTAACTGGTGCGGATTCCCTAGAAACTAAAAACAAGTTCAAAAACCTTCTAGAAACACTTATAATCTTCGCTTCCTTGACTACCTAGAAAAGAAAATTTTACTTTCTAAGGTCGTTATATATAGGAAAGAAAAGAGTAAAATTCAATTTTTGTCCTTAAGACTGCGGGGAGTGGGGGGGGGGGGGGGTGCTTGGGTTGGGGGCTTTGCTCGATACGTGACGATAGTGGGGTCTACCGGACCACCCAAAAAATGGGGTGTGGGAGCGGAGAAACACTTATAATCTTAGCTTCCTTGACTACCTAGAAAAGAAAATTTTACTTTGGAGAGCGGGGATTTCTGCCAAGAAGGAGGCCCCTGTGAATTTCCTTAGAGACCCCATGGAAGGGAGATCTACATTGAGACCAGCGGACCTGCTCGTCTTTGGCTGGGCGGGAGGGAAACATGCTTGTGTAGATCTCACAGGAGTCTCTCCCTTAGCTGGGTTAAGGGAAAATGGGTTTGTAGCAGGACAAGCGGTAAAGAAAGCCGAATCTAAAAAGGTGGACAAACACGCTAAAGCATGTGCTGATAACCAACATGCATTTGTCCCCTTCGCCTTCGACACCTTTGGATCCCTGGCTCCAGAAGCTATTCGTTTGCTGACTAGGGTTCAACAGGTTGTCCACAGCAGTGGCTCATCAACAGGGGGGTAGGGGTTTGTCTTTAATAGGCTAGGGTTTGCTATCCAGAAAGGGGTAGCGGCGCAGCTTGTTGCTCGCTTACCTGCGATATTGATGTAAAGTGCATTTTGTCGAAATATATAAAGTCCTGTTATTAAGAGATGGGATTGACCTAGAAACCCTAAAAAAAAAGTCATTATATATAGAAAAGAAAAGAGTAAAGTGCAATTTTTGTCCTTAAGACTAAGGGGGGGGGGGGGGGGGTTGGCTTGACACGTGGCGATAGTGAGATCTACCGGACCATTCCAAAAAAAGTGAGGTGTGGAAGCGGTTTGGTTTAGCGGCGTTGGGCAGCCATGTTGGTTGACTTTATTATTATTTTTTAAATAGTTGAGATTTATAAAATAAAATCAAACTTATATTATTTTAAAAAAAATTACATAACATCCTAAAAAATAAAAAAAAGACTACTTATTAAATCATGAAAAATAAAAAAAGTAGTTAATAATTCCTAAAAAATTACAAATTTCTATAAATATTAAAGTGGGGAACCCACTTAAATTCTGGATTCCCGTCGTGCCTCCACTCAATCTTCGCGATCTCCATTCGATCGTCGTGGCTTAGGTCCCCCGCAGGGACATGATCGAAGCAAATTTTAAACCGATCATCATGGCTTAGGTCTCCATTTGATCGTTGTGGATTAGGTCCCCCATGCAACGTACGCTGTGCGTCGACGATCGAAGTGACAAGCGTGATCTCCTCCTCCTTTGTCCAGTTAACCATTTTCGGTTTTGTTGTTTGATTGGAAAAAAATTGAGAGTTTTGTGTGAGAGTGGGTTGAAGAATTTTGTAAAAAAAATTGAAGGTGTGGGGGTTATTTATAGGTAAAAATTTGTAAGGTTTTTTGAAAAAAAATTGATTTTTACCATTAAACCGTTATGGCAAACGGCTATGGCTGACGACTATGGCTAACAAGCAAAAATGATCACCCAATCCTGGCTAGCCAGCTCACCCCGCCCCCTGCCCCACGCCAGGCTCCATAACGACGCTGGCTGGGCAACGCCAAACCCAACGCTGGCACGAAGTGGCTTAACTAGCGTTGGCTGGCTTCCCCCGCCCAACCAACGCTACAACTCCCCGCAGTCTAAGGTTTGGTTACTTTTGAGACTTTCGTTCATATATGCCATTTTCATCCGAAAAGTTTGAAATCTTGTCATTTTTATCCCTGAGGGCCAAACTTCGATGGAGGAAAGTCGCAATAAACTGTCAACCTCTAAGGACGAAAATGATAAGGATCCAGATGCGAAAAAAACAAACATTTGGATGAAAGTCGCAAAGTGACCAAACCTTAGGGACGAAAATTGCAATTTACTAAAAAGAAAAACACATAAGAGTAAATTATAAGTTTTGTCTTTTATGTTTACATCTTTTGCAGGCGGTGTCATTTGGCGCAAAAGTTGACAAATTATGTACTTAATGTTTCAAAATTCTGCACGGTATGCCCTTTGACCCAAACTTAGTTAGATTTTATGGTTAAATCTGGTCATGTGCTTGCACATGAGGGCATTCTTGTCAATTCATCTTTTAAAGGGCTATTGTATAAATAACTTTTATTGAGGGATTATTTTGTACAAAACTAGAAAATAAAAAGATTATATGAACACACACACACACACGCACTCTCTCTCTCTCTAGTCTGATCTTCCCTCTTTACCTCTTCTTTCTCTCTCCTCTCTGTTTGTAATGGTTATAATTGTGTTTGAATAGAGTGTGAGGTGGAAACCGAGTTTGATCACCCAATAACACGAATTGATGTGCCCGATTATAATCGAACCCAGATCAAAATAATGGCCTTAAACAGCGACTTGTTATAAATTAAAAGCTCCAAGTAATTGTCGAGTCTTTTCCAAGCATTCCCCACTTTCAATATCTTGAAATAATCATTTGAACACTCACTGGATCATCGCCGGAACTCCGAACCAGGTCACAACTGTTCCTCGTCTTTCTGCGTCATATCAGGTATTATCACTTCCATTCCAGTCAGAATTCCATTTCGAGCAAAAGCCCTTTGTCAATTTTAAATGGTAGTGGCATAAGCATCTCAATTTAATCCATTGGTAGGTTAGGGTTCATCTTGTTTCGTATTTGGGAATTAGGATTGAATAGAGTGTGAATTGGTTGTGGGAGGTGGGTTAGGGGCAGTTGTGGTTATGGGAGGTGGGTTGATGGCGGGTGGCTGTGGGAGGTGGGTAGGTGATGGGTGGCTGAGGTGGTGGTGGTTGGAGGTGGTGGTGTGTTGATGGAGGTGGTGGTGGGTGAAGGTGGGTTAGTGACGGTTTGTGATGGTTCATTTTCATGGGTTCAATTATATATTCACTGGTTTGTGATGGTGGAGGGTGGTGGGGAATGGTGGTGGAGGGTAGTTGTGATGGTGGTTGTTGATTTCTAAATCATTTTGTGTTTTTAAATGATATGAAACAAATAAGGTAAAAGACTAAAATACCCATGGGTTGCCAAATTTAATCAGAAAATCTAACTGAGTTATGGTCAAAGGGCATATCGTGCAGGATTTTGAAACATTAATTACAAAACTTGTCAGCTTTTGTGACAAATGACATAACCTGCAAAATGGTGTAAACATAAATGACAAAACTTGTAATTTACTCAACACAAAATCACAAATATATTTTGTGTCTATTTATGCGTTTTATTGGATAATAAAAGACTATAATTGCTTATGTAAAAACATGTAGTAAAGTCCCAGTGATCTTACCAAGGTTGAATTCAACAAACAGAAAAATTAAATACTTTTTAATTAAACGGTAAGTAAACTCAGCAGTTATGAATAAAACGTTGAGGTGAACAATAAAATGAACATTTAAATAAGATGTGGACGCAAAACTGTACAAAATAAATATTGTCAAATAAGCCATCTCTCTCTCTCTCTCCTCTCTCTCTCTCTCTCTCTCTCTCTAGCTGAACTCATCCATATCTAATATTAGAAGTTATCTGAGCCTCAAACACATGGAAAAATCTGGTAATCTGAAAGATGATGATGATGATGATGAATCAGTTGGTCATGAAGCTCCAAAATCAAACAACAAGCAACAAGTAGCACCAGAAGAAGAAGAAGAAGAAGAAGAAGAAGAAGAAGAAGAAGAAGAAGAAGAAGAAGAAGAAGAAGAAGAAGAAGAAGAAGATGGTGATCATGGTTATCAAACTCCAACTTCCGATGATAACAAGATCCAGCCACCACTCTTGCCACCACCGCCACCGCAACCGCACAAACTCTTAAAGAAGAGAAGAAGGCGGTCCTCAGACGATGGAACAACCGTCGAATTCTTTGAACAAACGAGGCGTGAAGAGGTAGATGCTTTCTTCAGATTGTTTACAGTTAGGGTTTCTTTGTCTTCCTCCAGAACAAGGCGTAGTCATAGTATATGATTTGTTAATCATTTATTGTTTTTTTTTACATGTTAGTTAATATATATATATGATCTGAAGCATATATAATTCGTTTATAAAAGTAGCACATATTTAAGAATTAGTTTGATTAATGTTTCTATCAGATATTTCTGATGTTTTCTTGATCATGATCGATACATAACTTAAGTTATACGGTCTTTTAAGATGAATTATAATTCGGATAACAAACTTTTTATATATACCAAAAAATGTATGATTTTGACCAAAACAAGTTCTGAAACTAAAGATGTTTACACACATTACTGTATTTCAATGAAATGGTGAAAACACACATCTTGGTGAAACTACTAATCCAACTTATTACTTATCTTGTTTAACTATTATCTTTGTTTTCGGCATTCATCTCTCAAGCATACAAGTTTTACTTACATGTTTGTCTGGAACTAAATAAACAGTTTAGGTGTATAAACTTTGTTTTCGCTTGGGTTTCAAATTTTCATTTCAAAGACACAATCATGTAGGAAATGACCAAATATTACATAATTAAATGTTTGATAACATGTATATCAAACTTTTTAGACACCTTAGATGTGCCTTTATGTTGTTTTCGAAAGCTTGATTTGTCACAAACTATAATAACTTGCAAGGTAGCTAGATGCCAGTTAACATACATGGTATATTTGGATGCAAACTTGATGGTTAATTTGACTTTTTGCATAATAGATTTCCTTAATATCGTGGCATGTTTCAACACCCTTATACTCTATAGTTCCAATTATTCATCTTAGGATTTATTAGAATTTAAGTATTTGAATTCAAATCATGCACTTCAATCTTGTCCATTAATTTGTTTAGGGATCAGCTACACATACGTCACTGACAATATTCTAATCCCACGCCCTGGTCAAACGGCCATTGAGGTTGCACCCAAAAGTCGTTTGACGGTTAGGGCCATCCGTCATAGCCCCCTACTTTTAGACAACCGTTTGAGTTTTTGGTTGAACGGTTGTTTGAGTTTGGGGACGGCGTGTTTGAGTTTAGGGATGGCGTAGAATTAGCTGGGCCCTTATTTTTGGTAGGTCCATTTATCTAAGATGTGTAGATGATCAAACAGTAAAAAAATAATCCTATCTTTCATGTTCTTAGTACAAGGATTACAACAAAAGGGTATTTTAGTGAATGTGATTTCTTAGTATAAAAATTGGATGCTCATTGTCTGTTCTTCTTCTTCTTTGGTGGTGCTCCCCATGTTGGAATGTCTGGTTTAAACCTGACTACTGTGAGTGAGCTGCAGATACAAACAAATAAAATTGGGCCGACTTTGTCCAACCTTCCCAAAACACAGCTTAATTAGCCTGCAACATCCTAATAAATAATAATCCCCACAGCTCACAAATTTAATTAAAAAAAAAAATAATACAAAACCGTATGTAGACCTAAAGATCAGATATGATTGTCAGTATCAAGTTCTTTTATTTTTTTATTTTTACATATTTGAGATACATATTGTTATTCCCGCCGCACCACTTATAAATATGACACAACCCACCCGCCACTGTCCCCTAAACACTACAAAAAACAATATACACCTACCCAATAAAATAATAATTCACTTGTATTTTATGACATTTGCCATTTTTGGTGATAAAGATTCGATTGTGCAACAATTCGGAGGCGATCTGTAGATGATTGATTGTATGGTTAATATTTCATTTATGGTAATAAAGGCGTTGACAGTAAATGTATTAATAGTAAAAGATTTTTGTTCGAGCCCGGATCCCCACAGCGTGTGGGTGTACCCGTAGGATTTACCGTGATCAACGAGACTCGAACCCGTGGCAACCCCGGGCGGGAACCCCACAGATAATGGGTAAACCCTCCCCCCCTCAGGATCGAACCCGCAACCTTAGGCCACGTTTCCGAACCCTCATTGGGGTGGCCATCTGAGCTAGCTCCGATGGTAAAAGATACCTGTTTTTTTTTTTTTTTTTGTTATTATTATTTATTTATTTATTATTATTATTTATTTATTTATTTTCTTTTAATTTTAACATATACTCACCTAAATAAACTTCACTTTGATGAGGATATACATACTGTGCCACTAGACCAAGAGGAGAAAGAACTAGTTCAGTAGTTTGACGTATAAATTTTGATCTCTTAAAAAGAAATATATGGACTTAGTGAATTTACAATTGCTTTTTTTTTTGGTTAATTATGGGGTTCACTTGTTGAACAAGGTTTTATAATTTTAAACAAACATTACAATAAAAAATTGAACAATGCTGTGCTGACTAGTGAGGGGTTACGACGTCATAGATTGGGGACAACTCTATATTATCTATCAATGTATATATCTCCAAAGTTTCGTAGGAAGCTTTGATCAATTACACACATATTCTGGGTTATTGTAAGAGAATAATAGAAAAAAGAAAGTATAATAATATGTAAAAAATTTACACATTGTACTATATTTGTTACCTACAATAATAAATAATGAAAGTACAATTACAATTTACAAATTTCTAGGTACTTTCTTTTACAAAACATTTGTTGTTTTATTTGTAATTTTATCGTCTTTATCAGCTATCAATTGATTAAACTTATACCTAATTTTTAATATATACACACACCCGGTTAAGAATACTAAAAAACTAATGTTTCGGTTCTAGCATTGTAACATCAATAGTCACTTTTAAAACCAATACAAACCTTCGACATTAAAAAAGGTTCCCTTTTATTGCTGTAAAAATATATTAATTTGAAGCTTCCAAATTAGTAATGATAAAAGTTCCAATAAAATTCATTATTTAATTGTTGTAATAACTAGAATTCAAATTTTATATTGCTTTTTCTGAAAAAAATTGCAATAAGATAATTAGACTTTAAAATTAAAAATTACTTAAATTAAAGAAAACTAAAAAAATTTGGAGAGAAAAAAATATGATGCCGACACGTGACATTCTTTGAAATCATTTATGATAACTTTGAAACTAGAAAATAATTTTATTGGTACGCCATGAATTGAATTCGTTATTCTTATTAATAATTGTTATGTGGATTTAATTAATGATTAGTTATTATAAAATTAGGATATAAGTTTACGGCTTATATATGACGAATAAATGATCATTATAATTAATGGTGAATTTATTATGTCACAAATAGGTAATTTAAATAAAGTAATAATATTAAAATAGAATTAAGTTACTATTTCCTAATTTATAAAACCACTCTTTGTTTGGGGTCATGAACGGATTTAGACGAAAAAAACTGCTAGGATGAATTATGGTGCTGACACGTATCCATGCTGTATTCATTTATTATGTGGTAAATAAAGAAAGATACTAAAATAGCAATAAATTAAGGTAAGTAATTGCAATTATATACATTGAAACATATAACTTCAAAAGGGTTGGGTTCAAAGATTACATAGTCTCCTAAATATAACACCCTTGTCCATTTATACGATTTACATATAAACATTGTCTACTAATGCGTATTATCCATTACAATATACACTTAAAATTTGGAGTTTGTTAAAACATTTTACAAGATAAAACAATTCAGCATAACATACATCAATTCGTCGTCTAAAAGTGACGACAAAGAGTAATCGCGGAAGATTTAATTCTTGATTGTATTCGGTTCTTTATCGAGCTTGATCGTCTTCCGGCACCTCTAAACAACCTACATTTCATTAAACATGAAATGAGTTAGTTATGATACTTCTAAAATGTGTTTTCAAGTTCCCAAGACCCAAAACATCACACAGCAACAAAATTTCAGGAATTTAAGGCGTCGCGTGCCGCGACACCATTTACCAAACCTGTCACGTGCCACGACCAAGAATAGCCACCTCCGTCGCACGACGCGAGGGTTTGTTTTCGATAGAAGGATTTCAGCTAGATGCTGCATATTTCCAGCTAATTTATTTTTCACGGAAACAAGCATAACTTACTCGTTTTTTATCCGATTTAGGTCACGTTTCTTCCTGTGTGATCGTAATCTAATTCTCCATCATATGGAGTTAACATCCGACATCCAGATTAACATTATTTTAGACTTTTAAGCCTTCGGCTTAAAATGTATTTACCAAGTTTTGACCCGTTCGTGTATTTATCAAACAAACATGTTTGTTTGACCCCAATTTCTCATGAACCTCACAAATTCTATATTGTCTATCATATTAGGTTCAAATCACGGGTTTATGTACCTTCTTAAACCCGTTTTTATTTAAATGCTTATTTTGACCCGTTAAGGATAATTAAGCATTTTTCCGCATAATTCATGTTCATTTACGTCTAGCATTTTATTTCCACATTATTTATCAATTGACCTTCCACCACAACTATATTCGCGGCGGATTTAATGTGGTGATATATATATTCCGAGTTTTACCCTTCAGATCATTATTTTACGGCAAAGACTCTTATAGAGTTATTTGACCGATATTTTACATCTTTCACTTTTTAAACTTATTCAAAGTATTTATTTCATCATATAACTCATTTCCAAATAACCTTTAAGGGCCGTTTTCTCGATTTAGCTTACAAGGGCGTTTTAGTCAATTTTAGTCCTTCTTTTACGACGAAGGACTTGTAAATACTTGTTTGACCCAAAATACGACCTTTTAACTATAATCTTGTTTAGAAACCATTATGTTTCTAAAACACCATGATTATAACTTAAATTATTTGGTTTACCTATAAGATAACCGAATATCCATTTTTGACTTCACTTAACTCTCATTGAACCTTACGTTCTAAATGAGTAGTTAACCTATCACACATACCTGGCTCGGATCAACATATCGACCCATTTAATGCTTTGCTTAGTAACCGCTAAGTAATAGCGGTGCAAATATCCATTCGATATATATTCCTGTAATCATACACTCGACAAAGTCATTAATCGATATCGTCAAAGGGTGATATTTTCACCCTTTGACCCGTTTAGTCTAAATGACCGTTTATCTTTGCAAGATGGTATTTATTATCATCTCCTCTATACGACTCGCTCCGGTTTACACCGTACAGTCATTTTACTTATAAAACATTTCTTAATTCTTTTGACCCCTTTATAGCTTACGCCGTAAAGTGTCTTTCAAAAACTAACGGTTATAGTCAACGAGTGACAAATTACCGTTTTACCCATATTATTTGTATTGATTTATCTTATATGGTAATCAATCACAACTCGCTATCTATTAGTCATTGCATGACTAAATTTAGTTCTTTTTAACCATTAAACATGGTTTATCATTATTGTCTTTTTGTTCCGAACCGCACATGTCGTGTCGGAACATCATAATTCAAACAAGACTTTATATTATCCATAACCTATAAAACCAATAGGTATTAAATAAAAAGGTGTAAGCTTTGACTTACCTTGCATCCTGATTATGCTTTTCTTCATACTCGATTCGTTTGACCCGCGTCATTCCCAAGCTTCCACCTAGCTTGTTAAGCGTCAAACTATCATTGTAATTTGTAAGATGGTTAGATTAGTCATAATCATTTACGACTATTCCATCCTACGATTCTTATGTCGAATTTTTCATTCGATTATATAATTGGTCAGTTTGACTTTTTAAAGTCAACTGCCTATTAACACAAATAATTACACGAAGTAGCTCAACTACTCGTTTAATTACTTGGTCAATTATCCGGTAAACATCATTCTTATGCTACCGTTTTTAACCACTTTTATTAACCAAGTTCATGTAATCGATTTTTTTCAATTTAACACAACTTGATCACTTTTAACACATGATGATATCATACATCATTCAACATAAATATATCATTGATTTTTCATCTTATCATACTAAACTCACATTTTAGCAAGTATGATTATGTACTCAAACACACAATTGGTTCAAGTATTTCCTGACTATTATCAGATATGATGATTCTACTTATAATTATATCATCAAATTCATCTTATGGTTAATACCCACTTATCCTAGTGTGGTAAATCATCAAATCATTTAAATTATAACATCATATGTATAATTTTCACTTAGGGTTTGGTTCCTAAGCAAGTATACATCACTAATTCAATCATAGCTTCAATAATAATTCATAATTCGCGATTATGATGATTATTCAAATTTCACAACTTCTCAAATCTATCAAAATTTGACATACCTTATGATCCCCAAGCTTGGGTGATCAATAATTCACGTTCAATTGTGAATTTGAGCTTCGTTTGAGCTTTCAATTTGATGATTTGTTGGAGTTTAGGGTTTTGGGGTTCCTTGGGCTTTCTCCTGTGTTTGAATAGAACACCTTCAACACACACTAAATGTGTGTTTTAGGTTTTAAATTTCTTTTATAATTAACTTTCAAGTTTATCCTCTTTGGCCCCTCTTGTTTGGTTAGTTTATCAAGTAGGCCACAACCCACTTAATTTCTAACAATATTCCCAATTATTAACTAGGTTAAGCATTCCTAGTTAATTTAGTGAGTTCGAGAAGATTTATGACTAAGTTTATTTTAAGTCCCGTCAACTTGGGCTTCTATAAACTTTATTTTCTCAAAAGCTTCATTTCAACTTTTATTTAAAATTAGGCTTATTTATTTAAAAATCTTAATATTCACCGGGTTATTTTTACCCCTAACGGTAATTTACCCGTCTTTTAGTACTAACGTGGTTTGATTACCAAACCCATTTTCGGGGTGTTACAAGTCTATCCCCCTTAAAGAGGTTTCGTCCTCGAAACCTTTCTTACATAGTTCATTGAGTTTTAAACTCAATGCATTTGACCTGAGTAAATTTTTAAGCATTACTCATATTTTAACCAGTTGTTAGTATTACCAGAAAAGTATGGTAATATCTTTTTGGTTACTAATAATTTACGTATCTCATATGACATAACACAACTTGAAATAACGTAATCTCATTATTTCCACTAGTTTAGTTAACTTAGCGAAATCCATCGCTTTCATACTACCGAATTCTTTATGAATCCGTTATTTTGACTCGTTTAAAGGTCTTTAGTGAAATCTTTCACCTTTAGCAAACAAACTCTTTTGCTTTCAAATTTACTTATTTGGTTCAATTATACGGAATCCACCGCTTACGAGCAAACCAAATTTCTTGATTTCTATCTTAATATTTAAGATAGTTCAATAGTGATATTAGTGAAATTCTATAAAGTATACAACCACATACTTATAGCTTTATCTTTCAATCTTGCTTTTGCTCGATTTGACTTCCCAACCATTAACTTGGGTGGTCTCCAGATCCCTCAAAATAGGTGATCAGTATTTTCTGTTAGTGATGTCTCATGGGCCGTCACTTTCATCTTTTATCTCTATATACCTTTGTAGTTTACTTGACCGAGTCGCCCATTTGGCTACTTGATCGTATAAATCTATTGGTTTTGTTTATTCCACGCTATTCTCAAAATAAATTGCGTATCAACCAATTTCTTAATTTGAATCTCGACCTTAACCAGTCTCACTAACTAGACTTATTAGTCCAGTTACTTTATACCCATTACTCGGGTTACAATGTGATTACATTTCACATTTCTTTTCTTGACCGTGATCGTGTCACGTCATGTTTAGGTCTATTTCAACCTTTTATTTTTGAAAATATTTCTTTTCGAATGCATCATCTTCAAGGGCGGACCTAAGCCCACCCCAAGGTGGGCGGGCGCACCCCCGGGGAAAAAAAAATTTAGTGTTAAGTTCCGTCGAAAATCCCGTCCGCACCCCTTGGAATTTTTCGTCCGCACCCCTTGGAATTTTCCGACCGCACCCCTTCGGTAAAAAGTGTTATCAATTTATATTTTAAGATTTTTTTAGTAAACTATTGTTTTTTTAACCCTAAATTATATAACTTTTAATACCTAACTAACTAAACCCAAATACTCAATACCTTTACCCACTTATAATTCCTAACTAACTAGCCCATTAAGTCTTAGCCCATTAACCAAACCCAACAATATTTCAAACTATAATAAAATAATTTAAGACCAAAACCCTTAGAAATTCTCTCCCGCTCTCTCTCTCTCTCTCTCTCTCTCTTGCGTCCCTGCACTGCCAGCGAACAACAACACCCAGCGACAACAGTCTAGCAGCCGGTGACCACTGTAATCAGCCACCATACCACCGTCGTTCGACACCAAAACCAACCGGAATCCGAAAACTAGTAAGTTTCTTTGTTATTTTAATGATTTTGGTTGATATTATAGGAGAAAAAGGGTAATAAAGTTGTTAAATAGGTTTGAAATTTTGTGTGTTTTGACGTTGTTTCTGGTTGTTTAGATGATTTTTAGGGTGATTATGTAGTTTAGATGATTTTTAGGGTGATTACAACTTACATTAGGATTTCTAGGGCTTGAATAGTTGGAAATTAAAATTGAAACATTATCTTATGGAGCGATTAACTTATATTATATAGAGAAAGACTTGCTTACAAAAGTAGCTTTATATGATGTTTTGGATAGATTTCAAAAAATGAAAACCCATAGGGCGACGTTTTAATTATGTTTGTAACAAGGTTTGACATGTTTTTGATGATTATATAAAATTAGTTTAATGTTCTTTTGTTTTACATGACCCGGCCCGACCCGACCCGAACTGACCCGATACGAACCGATTTTTTTACTTATGTACCTAGGGACCTAAAATTTTTAAAAATGTTCCGCACCCCCATGGAAAAATTCCTGGGCCCGCCACTGATCATCTTGTACTCGTTGGTGTCAAGACTCGCATCTTTTAATATTTACAATTTATATTCCTATCAGAATAGTCATATTTGTGAAAACATTGTTTCTTACTAAAACTAAATTTTAGTTTAGCGTTTTCTCTTTAACTTATGTCCATTATCCATACCAGGATATTGACAGTTAAGAATTTATTCTTTTTACTGTCTTTATTTTATGCGGGGATTCTCAACTGGTTCGCTCGCTTTGTCTAAGTAACCCGTAGGTTCTTTCACTTTGCCTCGTGGGCTATTTCTTTAGGCTTTTACCTTGTTAAGGCAAGGCCCTTATAGTTCATTTCTTTTTATTTATAACCCCAAGGGTCATTTTGGTCCCTTAGACCTTTTCTTACTCATGTCATTCTTAAAATATATGTTTGGTGTCAAGGCACCCTGTTTATGTTTGCAAAATCATTTGGTTTCAAGTTTAAGATCCGTTAACCTTGACTGTAGTTCGTGACTACAATAGTTTTATTTTGGATCGTTCTCCCGACTCTATGACCTCTCATGTCATTTATGCGTTGGTTAGTCTTATGCTCACCGTTATCTGGTTTGCATATATTCGTATTCAACCCGTTTGACTTGTTAATGTGAAATCCATCACTTATAAACAATCAAACTTTATTCTTTATTCAACCCGTTCAACCTCAAAATAGTTGAACATATTTATTCAAAATTTCTTTTTAAGAATTTTTTTTATCAGAATTTAGTCATAACTCATAATCCGAGTCCTTTGACTTTCAATCCGTGTTCCCGCCTCTCGGTTTACGCATGTGTTTAAGTTCCTACCCATCAACCGGGTGATTTATCGAAGTCATTATAAATGCAACCCTGTAGGTATGCATTAAGACTTCGTTTTGACTTGTTTGGTTGTCTTAGCGAAATCCATCGCTTTATTTAACCAAACCTTTATTCTTTATGTGACCATGCTTGAAGGTCTTATAATTTATGAATGATGATTATCATCATCATCCTTTCTTTACTACGACCAAAGTCAATGACTTCGATCGTTTTTGTGTATGGGCAATACCTTCGTTTCTATGACCTCGCGGGTCATTTACAATTTGGTTTTACATGCCCTTTTTTGTCAATCATGGCTCTTTCGTCCATAATGACCTATTTTCATGAATTCCCTTGGGTCATTTATTTCTATGCGCGCCATACATCGTTTTTATGGTTCCCTCGAAAACCATTTATACGAGTATGCCCATAAGATTTCTTGACCCCAAGGTTCTTTTAACTTTTCATTCGTCTCGACCTTACCACATCGGACATAACTGTGCTCATTATAAGAAGCTCATGGTATCATGTGTTCACTACTTACTTGGCAAGAGTAAACGATCAACACATGGAACACCTGACCTTATTATAATTACCACATCACGTCTCATGTAAGTAATCTCTTGATTTATTTCGTTTTTATGATTTCATTTGGTAAAACTTTATTTAATAGTCAAATAACAATTATTAGTTTTTACCTATTTTATCCTTGAACATATACAATCACATTCGTTGATGTGATCTTTACTATTCTCAATTGGATCTTTATTGAGAATACTTACTTGGATGATTATTTTCGTCCAAGTTTATATTTAATTTAAATTCAGTTATTGTCATATTATTAACGACTGTGAATAATACGTATCTCTACTGAATTTCTCTTGGAACGTCATCCTGAATAGGAATCCTATCCAGGTTTTCCAAGTTTTATCTTCTATATGCAACTGTCATTCACTATGTGTTTGTTGCATGTTTCTAGTTATACTATAAGTTTAAGACGTGTACCTTGTAGATACTCGCCCTGATAACGTTCCTTATTGTTCGATCTCTCATTCGAGATCGTTTCTTCATTCATGTCTTTGGCGTGTATGACTTACTTGTCATACTTCAGACTATTTCTTTATTGTATCGATAATTCTTTAAACTCTCGTCATCTTCCAATGTGAGGTTCCTTCAGCTTAAAACATTTACAAATATTAGTAACTTTGATCTTTATAAGCGCCCGTATTATAATACAAGGCTTTCTACGACACGTGTTAACACGCATAATTTCTTTAACTATATCGGTCTTTTATCGCTTTATTTGTGGTAACGTGTTTTACACGATAACCCTATGTGTTGTTTTCAACACTTTACAAGCTAGACTGTTAATATATTGAATAACTTACCGGATTTTGCGATCAAGTCTCAAACCGAACACTTTACTCTTTAACCTTGGGCTCTGATTGCCAACTTGTAAGACCCTTGTCCATTTATACGATTTACATGTAACATCGTCTACTAATGTGTATTATACACTTAAAATTTGGAGTTTGTTAAAACATTTTACAAGATAAAACAATTCAACATAACATACATCAATTCGTCGTCTAAAAGTGACGACAAAGAGTAATCGCGGAAGCTTTAATTCTTGATAGTGTTCGGTTCTTTATCGAGCTTGATCGTCTTTCGGCACCTCTAAACAACCTACATTTCATTAAACATGAAATGAGTTAGTTATGATACTTCTAAAATGTGTTTTTTCAAGTTCCCAAGACCCAAAACACCACACAGCAACAATATTTCAGGAATTTAAGGCGTCGCGTGCCGCGACACCATTTACCAAACCTGTCGCGTGCCACGACCAAGAATAGCCACCTCGGTCGCGCGACGCGAGGGTGTGTTTTCGACAGAAGGATTTCAGCCAGATGCTGCATATTTCCAGCCAATTTATTTTTCACAGAAACAAGCATAACTTGCTCGTTTTTTATCCGATTTAGGTCACGTTTCTTCCTACGTGATCGTAATCTAATTCTCCATCATATGGAGTTAAATCCGACATCTGGATTAACAATATTTTAGACTTTCTCATGTATTTATCAAGTTTTGACCCGTTCATGTATTTATCAAACAAACATGTTTGTTTGACCCCAATTTCTCATGATCCTCACAAATTCTATATTGTCTATCATATTAGGTTCAAATCATGGGTTTATGTACCTTCTTAAACCCGTTTTTATTTAAATTCTTATTTTGACCCGTTAAAGGTAATTAAGCATTTTTCCGCATAATTCATGCTCATTTACTTCCAGCATTTTATTTCCACATTATTTATCAATTGACCTTCCACCACAACTATATTCGTGGCGGATTTAATGTAGTGATTTATATATTCCGAGTTTTACCCTTCGGATCATTATTTTACGGCAAAGACTCTTATAGAGTTATTTGACCAATATTTTACAGCTTTCACATTTTATACTTTTTCAAAGTATTTATTTCATCATATAACTCATTTCCAAACAACCTTTAAGGGTCGTTTGCTCGATTTAGCTTACAAGGGCGTTTTAGTCAATTTTATTCCTTCTTTTACGACGAAGGACTTTTAAATATTTGTTTGACCCAAAATACGACCTTTTAATTATAATCTTGTTTAGAACCCATTATGTTTCTAAAACACCATGATTATAACTTAAATTATTCGGTTTACCTATAAGATAACCGATATCCATTTTTGACTTCTCTTAACTCTCATTGAACCTTATGTTCTAAATGAGTAGTTAACCTATCACACATACCTGGCTCGGATCAACATATCGACCCATTTAATGCTTTGCTTAATAACCGCTAAGTAATAGCGGTGCAAATATCCATTCGATATATATTCCTGTAATCATACACTCGACAAAGTCATTAGTCGATATCGTCAAAGGGTGATATTTTCACCTTTTGACCTGTTTAGTCTAAATGACCGTTTATCTTTGCAAGATGGTATTTATTACCATCTCCTCTATACGACTCGCTCCGGTTTACACCGTACAGTCATTTTACTTATAAAACATTTCTTAATTCGTTTGACCCCTTTATAGCTTACGCCGTAAGGTGTCTTTCAAAAACTAACTGTTATCATCAACGTGTGACGAATTACCGTTTTACCCATATTATTTGTATTGGTTTACCTTATATGGTAATCAATCACAACTCGCTATCTATTAGTCATTACATGACTAAATAATCATATTAGTTCTTTTTAACCATTAAACATGGTTTATCATTATTGTCTTTTGTTCCGAACTGCACATGTCGTGTCGGAACATCATAATTAAAACAAGACTTTATATTATTCATAACCTATAAAACCAATAGGTATTAAATAAAAAGGTGTAAGCTTTGACTTACCTTGCATCCTGATTATGATTTTCTTCATACTCGATTCGTTTGACCCGTTTCATTCCCAAGCTTTCACCTAGCTTGTTTAATATTAGACTTATTTATTTAAAAATCCTAATATTCAACGGGTTATTTTTACCCCTAAAGGTAATTTACCCGTCTTTTAGTACTAACGTGGTTTGATTACCAAACCCGTTTTCGGGGTGTTACAATAAAACTAGGAAAGTTGTAGGAAAGGTATCAAATGGACTCCGATTGATCTCATTCTAGCAGTGTTGGAATCGCCTCGTTGAAGCGATCTTAGATTTTAGGTTTGTGCTGTTGGTTTTTTAGCCTGTAGATTTTAGAATTTTGTTCCAGATCTTTGTGTCTTTATTTGGCATTGGGTTTTTTCTTTATTTTCGTCATTGTGTCTTTTTTGTGATTCAATGTTTGTTTTATCTCGACATTGTGTTATATTTCTTGACATTGTGTTATATTTTGCGATCCATTATATTTTTGTACCCTTCCTAGATTTAGGAGATTATTTAGGATAACTGGTGAACCCGCTTCAATAAAGAAGATTAAATTGAAAAAAATATATATTATCTTTTAATTCTTTAAAGTACACACACATAATATATATTTGCACATGTGAATTTATATAAACGACTATTAGTTAATTTCATCTTAAAAAAATAAAATATTGAATATCCTAAAATCTATATACATTCTAGTCAATTCGTATGATAAATAAATCATAGAGGGGTTCATTCGTTTTTTTCAATTCTCAAGATATTATTGTTTCTGAAATGGACAATCATCCCCCCTACATGTACATAGATAAAGAAAGGTATTTTTTCAATACATAGATAAACTAGGGTTTAGCAAATACTTGAATTAATTAGTTTTTAACTGAATTAATTGTCTCACCAAACAATTAGTCATTTGTTCGGTTAAGCCGTAGTCGTTTAACCCAAAAATACGAGTCGAGTTCGGTTATTTTGTGTGTCATAACTTGTTGGGGGTAACAATGTTTTAACGCTAATTGTGAAACAAATTGATGCTAATAGTAAGAAACAAGATCCTTGAACTCACTATGCATTGAAATGGAATTTCAGTCGTTATCAATTCAGTTTATTATGATAGTGCTACAATACCGACACTTAGTATAGTAGCCAAAAACCATAAAAATGAATATTAGTGTCGGTTCCTGAAGAAACACTGGTTCGAATGACCGGAATCAGTCGAACCAGGGGTGTAGTTCTGCATAAAAGGGTGAGTCCTCTCGTTTGATTCGGGGTTTGGCTAAGCTCCTTCTTCAAATGATAACTGCAAAACGAACAGCCGTTAGACTCGCCATGGGGAGAATGGGGGTTCTCTCCGTGACCATCCTCCAGCGTGAGAATAAGTACAAGTTTCAATGAAGAAGAAGTAATAGTGAAAGTGAAGTGAGAGTAACTAGAGAGATTATACCTTACTTGCCTTATTTATAAGTTAATTTGGGAGGGAAAGTTTGTTGATGGAGGAAGTAACGAAAAGCATTTTCCGTAAGCGGTTATTTCCTTCACCGTTAATCACTAACGTGGTATATATGCACACAGATCGTGGGCATGATCAACGGCTGGGGAGATGCCACGTGGAAAGTGGGAAAGTGTGGATCCTTCTCCAATTCGGTGCCATCATCGTGACCTTGATGAGAATTCAGGATGATGCCACGGGGCCATTCAGGTATAACCGAATGGCTGTGCATGATGGGGCCTTCTAGAAGGTTTACAGCTGTAGTCCTCTATGCCTCTGTCTCATATTAATTCTGTTGTAACAGAAAGGTTACTTCCTGTTCAAGTTTGGGAGATATTTGCGCGGAGGTGTTGTTAAGGTTTTATTCCCAACTATTCTATTATGTGAACTTGCGCAAGGATGCGTTATTAGTTCCCTCTAGGCGCACAGATGTTGAAGTCTGTTTTCTTTCAATTTTTCCTTTAGAACCGGTGCGCAGCCGCGCAAGGTTCCCTGAAATAGGTTCATTGTGGTGAAGTTGTGGTATGGTCTTTTGTGCCTGTGCAAGGTGTTTGGGACCATACCCCTTCATGTCCCCCCCAGTCCAGTGTTGCTCTTATGCAAGTAAGTGGAATACTGGACTATATAAGAGGGGTGATTTTTGCTTTGTGAAGTTTTGGCGCGGAATGTGGGGAATCTTCTTGAAGAAGATATTCGTTCAAGTTTAATTGATCATGATTTCAAATTTTGAAAAATTTGACCCGTGGCAGGTGAAAGGTACAGTGATGACTATTGACGTATGACAGTTTTGAGTGACATGCTATCACTTATCAGTTGCACGTCGTCAATCATGTTTTACACGCACGCGTGAACTCGCGTTATGGTTTTTCCCACTCGCCCTTGACGCTTAGATAACCGTGTTTTTCCCGAAAAAGGTGCTATTACGGTTTTCTAGGTCATTGATGGCGGTGGGTATATAAACCATTTTATTGCCCTCTTTCATTAGTATTGCCATTAGAAACCTACTCTCCTTATCCGATATCTTCTTAAAAACTGCAAATTTCTTGCCCTATGTCTAACGGAGAATGCAACGCAGATTCTTCCGAAGATATGTCTGCCGGTTTTCCACCATTGAAGTGGCCTAAGGAAACATTTGACAACATGGTTCGAAATTTTAAGTTTCTTGATAGTTGGGATGCTCGATATCCTGATGAGGGTCAGACGGCGGCAGACGCTCCGGCCGGATACATTACCCTTTTTTGGGATTATTTTGCTGCAGGCAACTTTCGATTGCATGTAACGAAGTTCTTCCTTGAAATCCTTTCGTACTATAAATTTCATATTTCTCAAATGCATCCTATCGGAATGTTTCGGGTCCGCCATTTCGAATTCGTTTGTCGGTCAATGCATATCAAGCCGACGGTTAACCGCTTCCGAGTGTTTCACCAAATGCATTGTTCACAGGGCTTTTACTCCTTTATCCAACGTGCTTCAGCAAAGAAGATTTTGTTGCATCCCCCGAAATCTTTTCATGACTGGAAACCTAAATTCTTTTTTATTAAGGCCGGTGTGATTCCGATGAAGATAACCTTCAGGGGTAAAGAAGATGTTGCAACAGAGACCATATAGACTCCTTTTTCAGAAACTTGGTACAAGGATTTAAACGATGTTCCGTCGATTGAGCTTCCGGAAAAAGCCCTAGTTGCTGCCAGTATGAGTCTGTTCTGGCGGATGGAACGAGAAGGCAAACCGGTGTATTTGGAGGGCGATAGCAGTAAGATTCTGGATCTCTTTCCCTCTTTTTTTTTGACAGTTCCTGTTTTCCGTTTTGTAGTTGTCTCCTTATATGTTGTTGCGTATAAGAGAGAAGGTGGAAAAATGGCTACTATTCCAAAAAAGGCTGACGAGGAACTTTGGTACCTTCGGATAGTCAAGAATTTTGCTTTGCCGCTAGATGAAGATCTTTTCGCGCAACCTCCGACTGGTGCTGGTAAGTATTTATTTTTTTTGGTTTGATATTGCAATATTACTCTTTGTTGTCTTTGCGCGTGGGGTAATATTGCAATACTTTCTTCTCTAAGTAGGTGAGCTGACTAACCTGGGCATAGGCCCTGAGAAGAAAAAGCGCGTGCTTGCCGCTAATGTTGTGCCAAAAAAGGCAGACTCGACGAAACCCCAATCGTCAAAAGTCAAAAATGTTAAAGGAGAGAAGAAAGGTACGCGCCATTCCTCTGACTCCTGGTGTGACTATGTAGTGGTGTCTGACTCGTTGGAAGGTCTTGCGCCTGTAGTTGTGAAGAAACCGAAGGCGGAGCCTCGGGATACTGCTGACATGCCTGCCTCAAATCCTGATGACTCAATTGACTTAGAGTCAAGTCCAGAACCTTTGGTGAAGACGAAGACAGGGAAAAGAAAGCAAGCTGAAGTTGAGGCTAGGGCGCAGCCTGTCAAGAAGGCTCAGAGAAGAAAAATTAGTAGAAAAGGCAATCTTGATGCCTTTATTGCGAAACCTCCTCTGAGTGAGTATCTTCTTTAATTCTTTTTATGCGTACTATATGTTTGTAATATGGATTTTGTTTTTGCAGAAAAAACCAGTTTCTCCTGCTCATGCGGAGCAATCATCCGCAGTTAATGTTGACCTTCCGCCTTCATCCCAGCATGCGCCGATCAGTGAACAGCTGTAAAGCACCAAAGCTATTGAGAATGAGGCGGAGAAAATTGTTGAGGTAGAGAATCCTGAAATGGAGAAGTCTATTGAGATGGAATCAGAGAAAATCTTGGATCCAGAGACTGCGGATGTTGATGCTACCCATCGTAAGTCTCCTGAAGTTGTGGCGCATGACCCAGAAAAAGGAAAATCTGCTCAGGAAGATCCTGTGACTACTTTCCCTACTTCTGCCTCTGCTCCTGTAAATCTTGAGAGGAGCCCAGCTGGTGATCAGGGATCTTTTTTTTGATGCTGAGAATTCTCCCATCTGTCTGGAGGAAACTCCGGGGGTCTATTACTATAGAACCTACTCGGAGAAGAAGGCCTCTGAAATTCACACTCCAGTTTGGAATTTGAAGAAAGGCGACACTTTTTCAGACTGGCGTGTATGCCGTGACTGGTTGTAGGGAACTTTTCCTCCTGGAGAGATTAAGTTTCAAGAGGGGCGCCCTCCTGAGCTGACTTATCTTGCTTACCTTGAAGAAGATGCTACCCATGCGTCCACTACGCATCGTATAGTGCATGAGTGGCGTAGCATGCATAAGGAACGGGCTGCTTTTGAGGCGTCCAAGAAGAAAGCTGCTGAGGATGAGGCCCGAGCTGCCCTGTTGAGGGCTAAATTGGAGGCTGGTTGGGCCAAGTTTGAGAGCGACCAAAAAACTGAAGAATGGTCTGTTGCTGGTTGGAAAAGAAAAGCCAAGGCTGAAGCTGCTCTCCTTTCTAAGGAACGCAAAAATTGGAGGGAGATCTGTGAGAAAGATAATAATGAAAAAATAGGTCTCCACAATATCATTAATAATCTCGAGGCTGAAGTCGAGAGATAGAAAAAACAAGATGCGGATATTGAGAAGCTGAAACAAGAAAAAGCTGAAGCTGAAGCAGCGCGTGATGAAGCACGTTCTCATCGGGAGAGAAGCGAACAAAGAGAGGTACGAACTTGCGCCACCCTTGCTTTTAAGGAAAAGGAGATAGACAAACTTACCTCTTTATTATCTGAGCAGGACAAACTTAAGGCGGAGGTTGAATCTGCTAAAAAAGATTTGGAGCTTGAATGGGTTGAAAAAGCTGAGACTTCTCGCCGTCTTGTTGAAACTGAAGAAAAGTTGGAAAGTTCTGAGACTGCCCGGGTGACGGCGGAGAGTCAGATTGAACCATTGAAGAATGACATGTTATGGTTGAAAGATCGCGGAATCATAAACGTAAGTGTATCTACTTTTGATAATGTCTGGAGATGATTATGCGCCTTCCTTCTTATTTGTTTTATTATGTAGGTTGCCAACTCTGTTCTTAATTCCGAATAATTAGATAAGACGGTTGCGCACCTGCTGGTTGCTGCGTGCAACGATGGGTATGCCCAAGGGTACTCAGAATGTTCCCAGCATGTTGTTAATGCTTTAAAAGTTGACTGGGATACCAGTAGGTTTGTTGCGCAAGGGGCTGATACTGAGGCTGCTCTTGCTACTGCGAAGACTCAATTCAATACTTTGAAGCTTCCTGTCATGGACCTTGTTACTGTTGCGCTGCAGTCTGAAGATTTCGTGACGCAATTGAGAGAAGTTTTCCCGAATAGAGAGGATGATGATGATGAAGACCTAGCTTAGTTTTTTTTTTTTGGTTGTATGAACAATTGGTAGTTGACATAGGTTTGGGATGTAGATCCCTGCTTATTAATGCGCTATGGCACAAGTAACCTTGTTTATGCACTGCCGTGCATGTAAATGGTTTTTTTTTGTTAAGGCGTGCGACGTGCTAGTAACGTGTTTAATATATGTTTGAATTACAATATTTTTCATGAGTACAATTTCTTTGATTAGGAAGGCGAATAAAGGTGGTATAAAGTTCATGTGTGAACGTAAGGCTGGGCCTTGCGCGATACGTGTGATACCAGACCGTTCATGAGACTTGTGTTAAGGTTACCATAGTGTTTTTACGCTTACCAAAAGGAATTGCATGCACTTCGTAATAAACATAGAAATAATATAACAAACTTTGCATTGATTTTGGGTAGGGCTCAGAGGCCATGGTTACAAAGTTGTTTCTTAGGATAATTAATTGAGACTTAATTTACTCATACTAATAGTCCTGTGTTCATGGATTGGCGAGTTGAAGAACCTAACCAATATGAAAGGAACCTATTGTATGTTTGGTGTTGTTTCGCGGCTTAAGTTTTAGCTTTTTTACTCGGCCCCTCATCCCCGCAAGTAATCTGTTTGATGTCCTTCCGCACATTTTGAAGTAAGTGGGTGAGTTCGCCACTTTTTAGCGCCTTCTTGATTTCAGTTCGGAGGCTTATACAATTATTTGTAGTGTGACCTTTATCCTTATGATACTCGCAATACTGATTTGGATCCTGACCTCTTTTGTTCTTCATCGGCGGGGGTGTTTTGAATTGATAGTCTTCGGTACTAAGTACCTCCGTCGGTGTTTTTGTTAGAGGAGTCCACTATCGCTCACAATTCTCCTGCTTCGCTTCTTTCTACGCTGCTAGTTTGTTTATTGTTGCATGAGCGTTGTCGGACGAGTATGTTCCAGAGGCTGAGTCCCTCCAGTTCTTCTTAAATTTCTTTCCGCTGCTCCCACTCATGTCCTGCGGACGGTTGTGTGGTGGCGGCGGTCTATTAGAGCTGAGATTCCGCTCTGTCTGGGCGTAAACGTTGGCAGCAACCATCAATTTTTCCCAACTCTTGGGTAGACCCTCTATTCCTGACAGAACTTTAATCATGTCGTCACAGCGCACAGCGTATTTGAATTGTGTTCATATTAGATGCTTATGTACATCACCTATTTCTAGCACCTCCTTGTTGTATCTCGTTATGAAGTCCTCCAGATATTCATTACATCGGCGGTGTCTCTGATAGATCTTCGTTGTTGGCTAAAGTGGACCAGGAACTTTTCTTTTAAATCTACCCATGACGTTAGCTTCCCTACCGTCAAATTATCGAACCACAACCGTGCTGCACCTGTCAAGGTTTGGACGAATAGGTGACACCATATAGGCAATGTCCAACCCCCTACCAGGCCTGCGCTGGTAAATACACGGAGATGATCATCTGGATCTAACATCCCATTGAATTTTCCGACGTTTGACGGTAGTTTCGCCCTTTCAAGCGGAGCTAGGGTGATTTCACTGACAAATTTCGAGTTCTCCACTACTTCTGCTGGTCGGTAGATTAGGTTGTAATCATGCTCTGCATCCGGGTTATAAACCGCACGAGGTTTATAATTTTTATGGTCCCGCTGTAGTCGGCTGAACACACTTGTGTTGTCACTTTCCAGATATGTTTTGCTGTATTCGTCGGTTTGGGTGTCCCGCTTTTAGTAAGAACGCGGCCCAACCGAGAATGGACTGACTGCCTTCTATAGGAATATGGCTCATCACGGTAATCCCTTCATCGAGTCTCAGAATGAGTAGATTCATACCTGGTAGGAGATCTGGAGTAGACTTCTGTGTCGTATACATGTATTCGTGATGGTGCATCATAGTTTGATGTATGTGGTGCAGATGGTGCCCGCACATGAGATGTGGATCTCTGTGAGTGAGTAGGAGGAGCAGCCTATGCACAAAGCTGTGCATATACTGCGTTTAAAGCACCCTGAGATCTGACGTACCACGAGATGGGAGTTTCACCGGGAGGTAGAATTGAACTTATCGGGATTTCGTGTTGTACTCCTGGAGTAACAGGTCGTCCAAATGATTAACATTATATTGGACCTCGTTATCATCGGAAGCTTCTTCCACAATCCCTTCGACCTGAGGATTATGTGTGAAATTCGTTGGCCGAGGGCCTGATGGACGATTTGACGGAGTCTCTGCCATGAAAACAGAGTTTTGAAGAGAAATGAATCAAAACGAGAAGATGAGAATGAAAATTGAAGGATCGGTGGGCGCCAATGAAGAAACACTGGTTCGAATAACCAGAATCAGTCGGACCAGGGTTTTAGTTCTGCATAAAAGGGTGAGTCCTCTCGTTTGATTCGGGGTTTGGCTAAGCTCCTTTTTCAAATGATAACTGCAAAACGAACAGCCGTTAGACTCGCCACGGGGAGAATGGGGGTTCTGTAACAACTCTAATCAAAAGTCATAATTATTAAATTAATTAGTCCAAAAGGAAACCCTAATTGAGACACCCAAGTGATTCTGAACAAACCCTGAAATTTTCATAATTTTCAGAATCAGGATTAGGGCCCCTAAAACTCAGGGGGGGTTAAACCCTATGGACGATTATCCATTTTAAACGTTGGCAACAAGGAATTATCGAAAACTGTCAACTCAGCCAAGCTAGTGCCAAACGTGGCAAACCTATAGCTAAAAATAGGTCTCACGCGGCCCGCGTGAGAATAAGCTTAACCTGAGGCGGGCCGCGTAAGGGTGAAATTTCACCTATAAATAGTGGGGTTTGGGACTTGAATTCTGGTACAGAAACGACGTACAAATTCGCAAAATTCACTGAATTACGTTAGAATTACTACACAAACACACACGGGTATCGAAATTCTGCTGCAAAACAGGGTATTAGCACAATCGCTGCTACGATTCATTTATCCGACGATCAAGATATCCAATGCATGTTTAAATGCCGCCCACATTAGGGTTATACTTTATCGTTCGTCATTAATTTGACGGATTGTCGTTAATCCGATAGGTAAAGTATTATACTTTATCGTTCGTTGTTAAATCAACGGATCATCGTTAATTCGATGGGTAAAGTATTATACCTTGTCATTCGTTGTTAATTCAACGGATCATCGTTAATTCGATGGACAAAGTATTGCATTTTGACATTCATTGTGAGAATTTGATCTCGTAAATTATCGTAATTGCTGGATTGATTACTAACCCAGTTTTGTGTGCATTGTTATTATATTAGGTTAACAAGGCTAAATCATAGATTAGACTCTGACCATATTAAATCAGCAATGTGAGTCATTCTCTTTTTATCAAAATACTTTTCAAATCATGTTTATTTCAAAAGTTATAATTACGGGGATTAAGTCTTTGTAATCACCAAATTACAGCCGGTATGTGGGGTTTTGTATACATTACTTGATAATCGTCACCATTGGGGCAGCCAATGGGGGATATGACCATAGTCACAGTCACCTTTGGACGAATGGGCCAATGGGTCTAGTGACAAGTACCGTGGGTAGTTGGCTTGATATCAGAAACATTGTAATCGCTCTTAATACTGTATATTATAACAAATGTGTCATTTTAGTAAATAGAATGATTCACTCAGTATTTCCCGCTGACAAAACCTTTTTCAAACATGTTTCAGGTGATCTGTTGTAAATTAGGAAAAGTGCTGGGGAGCATTTCAAGCTTAAGATAGTGGCTCATTATAAAATAAAGAAATAAGTTTTGTAACATAACGATTTCCTAGAAAAACCATACTATTGTAAATTATCGGGGTTTTATCCCGAATTGTGAAATAAAATAATCGGGTAAAAGTTTTAGCTTTAAACGATCCTGTTTCCGCTGTTAAACTCAATTAAATCAATACCGCAGTATTTCTGTCCCGCGGCTCCTGAAACGGGTCAAACCGGGTCGGGGGCCGTGACAGAAAAAGGTGGTATCAGAGCCACTGGGTTAAGCTAATTAAGTATTTAGAAATACTTAAATTTTTCCTGATTACTATTATGTGATTATTTGTATTATTAACTGATTATTTGATTATTTGTTAGTTACAGTATGGGTAAGAAAAAGCTGTCAAGCATCTATCTTAAATTAGATAAATCATCTAATGAGAAGGGAAGTTCATTCCGAACTAAATCCTCGAATCAGGCTGAAAATCCTGAAGAAGGAATATTCATGCGAAAGGCACAATACGAGGAATCACTTTCTCCTAAAAGGAGGGAAATGATTATTAAGAAAAGTAAAGAGAAAATCCGAGAAAAGAGGATTAAACGAGAAACTCAAGAATTAATTAATAAATCACCTTGGGAAGATAAACTAGATGAGAAATGGGCTAATTTATATATGCTAGCCACTGTAGCAGAAAATATAAATCTTTAAAGTTTAGCACCCTACTCTCACAATCTAGAAACTCTGTGTGATAAATAAAATTTGAAACCTAAGTGTGTTTGTCAGTTATCTTTGTAATCAACTAGTACACTGTGTGTAATAAATTACAAAGTTATTTGTAAATTTTAACTTAGTATTTTATGCATTTTGCATATATGCTACACCAGCATGAGTGAAATATCCGAAGATTTCCAGAATCTTAATCTTTATCCCGTAACTGTCGAAGCTTCCAAAGAATATACTAGCTACTATCCCGATATTGAACAACCAGTGGAATTCAAGGTTCCACCTTTGAGCAAGCCAAAACAGAAGAAAAGAACTTATGTAGGATGGAGGAAAATTCGTAAGAAGAAGCCAGCTAAGAAACTGCCCAAAATAAATAATCCTTTGAAAAAGGGAAAAGAAGTTATAACCGGAGAGAGTTCTAAACCACAAGAAATGGAAACTGGAGACAAAGAGGAGGATAAGGAGATAGAAATACAAATGGAGGAAATTACTAAAGAAATAGTAATGGAAGTTGGGCAAGGGTCTATACCAGCTCAGAGAGAAATCGGAGAGAGTTCCAATCCAAACCAGGAAAGAACTTTTCAAGATGAAATAGATTTCATATTGGCAAGCTGTGAAACCATTCAGCCTGTCAATAATAATAATAATAATAATAATAATATTTTTACTTATTCTCTTGAAAACCAACTCCCTATGAATTGGGAACCAGCAATTCCAGATCCAATAGTCCACTCCCAACCCATAGGAATGGACGAATGGTGGACGAACGATTGGCAATTTCAAAATATTGTCAACGATCCTTACTCTTTTCTTCCACAATTCGATCCAGAACCATTACCTAATCCACCCATGAGCAATGAAAACATGGCTGAACTTCGCCACTTTGGCGAAGAGTTGTTTGATGCTGGAACTAGAATTAGGGAGATAGGGGGACAGATTGCTTGGAAGTACGACGAAAGGGAAATGCGTTTTTAAAACAACAAGTAACGAGAGATAGTACGATGATAAAATGGTAGTTGTATAATAGTATTAGTAAGTTAGTCTGTAAATAACCAATAAAACTCTGTATGATATCTGTGAGTAATGATGCATGCTATGATAGATATATATAAAATGAAATCGAAAGATCGATTATTTTGACTATATCTGTATTATACAATTTTATGATTGTTTGTATATAATTATTATTTGTCAGTTACTAATAAAATTTATATATATACATTATCAGATGGCAAACAGTGATAATGAACCTATTAATGAAGTTAATCATTCTGAACAACATTCAAGAGATCAATATATGACTCGGCAAGATATCGAAAACATTGTTGCTCAAGGGATAGCCAATGCTATTCCAACATTCGTTGCTGCTATAAAGAATCCGATCGAACCGCAACAAATTGTTCCTAGCAAACAGATTACTGAAGATAACTTCAGTAATAGTGTAAATGGAGGCAATAAGCATGATAATCATAATAAAGAAACACATCAAGCTCCATTACCCAAGAAAATGAAAACTGCAACGCCTGGTTGCACTTTCAAAGAATTCCTTGCTTGTAAACCCACTGAATTTGCAGGCAATGAAGGAGCAACTGCATCACTGCGTTGGTTAGAGAAAACCGAAGCAGTCATTGCAATAAGTAAATGTGGTAAAGATGATCAGGTCATGTATTCATCCAATCTGTTCAAAGAAGGAGCACTCGAGTGGTGGAATACTGTGTTACAATCAAAAGGAAGAGCAATAGCTTATGCTATGACTTGGGAAGAATTTAAGGGTTTGGTAGAAAGAAAATTCTGTCCTGAGTATGAGAAGGAACAAATGGCGAATAAATTTCTAAATCATCGGATGAGGAGTGTGGATTGTCGCGGTTATACCTCGACATTCTTCGAATATGCAAGAGTAGTACCAACATTGGCTTCGCCAGAACCGGTACTTATTTCTCGCTATATTTGGGGGCTAATTAGCGAAATCCGCAATATTGTTAAAGCTGCGAGACCTCGCACTATTGATGATGCGGTAGAATTAGCCAACACTCTGACTGATGAATTGGTGCGCACAAGAGATGAAGATAGGAAAAAGGCATTAGCTCAGAAAATTACCCAAGGATTTCGTATGGGTAATAATAACAGCTTCAAAAGAAAAGGAACAGGGCAATCTCCAGCTCCGTCATTCTGCAGGAAATGCAAAAAGAAGCATTTTGGAAGATGCGATATTACTTGCAATTTTTGCAAAGCTATAGGACATCGTGAAGAAAAATGTAAAAAGAAGACAGTAATCTGTTTTAACTGTGGAGAAGCGGGGCATTATAAAACAGAATGTCCTAAATTGGTCAAACCAGTAGATAACAAACCTAAGACGACCGAAGGAACTACTAAGAAGAATGCCAGGGCATTTCAGCTGACCACTCAAGAAGCAGAACTTATTCCGGATGTGATAGCGGGTACGTTCTTAGTTCACAACGTATATGCAAAAGTATTATTTGACTCTGGTGCAAACCAAAGTTTTATAAATACTTCATTCTGTCAAGCTCTTAGTTTACCTTTAACCAATACTAGGCAGATTTTTACAGTTGAAACAGCAGATGGAAATTCTGTTAAAATAGATAAAGTGTTGCAAGAAGGAAACATAGAACTTTTAGGACATAAATTCTCTGCAAGACTATTGCCGATGAATTTAGCTGAATTTGATGTTGTATTAGGAATGGATTGATTAGTAGTCAACCATGCTAGAATCCTTTGTGATCAGAATTCCATAGAAATTCAATCACCTACCGGAGAAGTGATTAGGATTACAGGAGATAAACCACGTAAGCCTATGAAGTTCATATCAGTAATGAAAGTTGCTAATTATGAACGAAAACAAGGAATAGTGTATATGATTTCAGTAATCATTAGCACTAAGGGAAAAGATCTGAAGGAAATACCAGTAGTATCGGAATACTCTGATATATTTCCAGAAGATTTACCAGGATTACCTCCAGATAGAGAAGTAGAATTTAGGATTCATTTAATTCCAGGAACTACACCGATAGCCAAGACACCTTATCGGTTAGCACCCACAGAAATGTTAGAATTGAAAAAGCAATTAGATGAATTACTAATTAAAGGATTCATACAACCTAGCTCATCCCCTTGGGGAGCGCCAGTGTTGTTTGTGAAGAAAAAGGATGGTTCAATGAGGATGTGTATCGATTATAGGGAATTGAATAAGGTTACAATTAAGAATCGATATCCATTACCTAGGATTGATGATCTTTTTGATCAACTTCAGGGGGCTAGATATTTTTCTAAGATAGACTTACGCTCTGGATATCATCAATTGAAGGTACAAGAAGAAGACATACCTAAAACTGCTTTCAGAACTAGGTATGGTCATTACGAGTTTACAGTCATGCCATTCGGGTTAACAAATGCGCCTGCAGCATTTATGGACATGATGAATAGGATCTGTAAACCGTACTTAGATAAATTTGTAATTGTCTTCATAGACGATATACTTATTTATTCTAAAAGTCAGACAGAGCATTGTGAACATCTTCATGCACTCTTAACTTTGTTAAGAAAAGAAAAGTTGTACGCCAAATTCTCGAAATGCGAATTTTGGCTAAAGGAAGTGCAATTTTTAGGACACATGGTGAATCATGAAGGTATTCATGTAGATCCTGCTAAGATAGAGGCAATTACCAAATGGAAGGTTCCACAAACAGCAATGGAAATTAGAAGTTTTATAGGTTTAGCTGGGTATTATAGACGATTTATTAAGGATTTTTCCAAGATAGCTGTACCCTTAACTAAGTTAACCTGTAAAGCTACTAAGTTTGAATGGGGACCTAAACAAGAAGAAGCTTTTAGAATTTTAAAACAGAAATTAACCCATGCACCAATCTTAGCCTTACCAGAAGGAACTGAAGATTTTGAAGTATATTGTGATGCTTCAAAATTAGGATTTGGATGTGTGCTTATGCAACGCAAGAAGGTAATTGCGTATGCATCAAGGCAATTGAAAAAGCACGAAGAAAACTATACGACTCATGATTTAGAATTAGGAGCCGTAATTTTTGCCCTTAAGATTTGGAGACATTATCTGTACGGAAGTAAGTTTACTATCTATACAGATTATAAGAGTTTAAAATATATCTTTGGGCAAAAAGAGTTAAACATGAGGCAAAGGAGATGGATGGAAATCCTAAATGATTACGACTGTGATATTCAGTATCACGAAGGAAAGGCGAATGTAGTTGCAGATGCCTTAAGTCGTAAGTATTATGAGAAACAACGACGGGTTCGTGCTCTCAAATTAAATCTACAAATAGATTTAATGGAACAATTGAAGAATGTTCAAACTATAGCAATCAAGGATGATACTGAAGGAATGAAAGGAAGAATCAAGGAATTAGAACAAGGAGTAGATGGAATTTGGAGATTTCACAAAAGTAGAATTTGGGTACCTAAGCAGGGAGACTTAAGACCTAAGATTTTAGAAGAAGCTCATAAATCTAGGTACACTATGCATCCAGGAAACAACAAAATGTATCAAGATTTAAGAAAGAACTTTTGGTGGATAGGAATGAAAAAGGACATAGCCAGCTATGTTTCTAAATGTCTTACTTGTTCACAAGTTAAGGCAGAACATCAGAAACCTTCAGGATTACTACAACAATTAGAGATGCCAGTATGGAAATGGGAACTTATAACAATGGATTTTGTTACTAAGTTACCCAAAACCAGAAAAGGTAATGATGCGATTTGGGTAATTGTGGATCGATTAACCAAATCAGCTCACTTTCTACCTATGAAAGAAACCTTTAGCATGGAAAGACTGGCTAAATTGTATGTAGATGAAGTTGTATCCTTACATGGAGTTCCACTCTCCATTGTTTCGGATAGAGATAGTCGTTTTACTTCCCATTTTTGGAAAAGTTTTCAGCAAGCTATGGGAACTCGACTAAATTTGAGCACTGCATATCATCCACAAACAGATGGACAGAGTGAAAGGACAATCCAAACTCTAGAAGACATGCTCCGAGCATGTGTAATAGATTTTGGTGGAAGTTGGGATGATCACTTACCATTAATTGAATTCTCCTATAACAATAGTTATCACTCAAGCATTGAAACTGCTCCATTTGAAGCACTATATGGAAGAAAGTGCAGAACTCCAGTTTGTTGGGCAGAAATAGGAGAAAGTCAATTATCAGGTCCTGAAATAGTGCAAGAAACAACTGATAAGATTACTCAAATCAAGGAAAGATTGAAGACGGCTCGAGATCGTCAGAAGAGTTATGCAGATAATAGAAGTAAGCCGTTAGAATTCCAAGTTGGAGACAGGGTACTGTTGAAAGTTTCTCCTTGGAAAGGGGTAGTCAGATTTGGAAAGAAAGGAAAGCTAAGTCCAAGGTACGTAGGACCATTTCCAGTGATCCAACGTATAGGACCAGTAGCTTATCGTTTACAACTACCAGAAGAATTATCTGGAGTACATGATGTATTTCATGTATCCAATCTCAAGAAATGCTTATCAGATGAATCACTGGTAGTACCTCTTCGAGATATAGAGGTAAACGAAAAGTTGAAATTCGTTGAGAGACCTCTTCAAATTGAGGATCGAAAGATCAAGTTTCTCAAGCACAAACGACTAGTTCTAGTCAAAGTTAAATGGGATTCAAAGAGAGGAGCTGAGTACACTTGGGAACTGGAATCAGAAATGAAGAAAAAGTATCCTCAATTATTCCAGTAAATCTCGAGGACGAGATTTTTATTAAGGTGGGGAGAATGTAACAACTCTAATCAAAAGTCATAATTATTAAATTAATTAGTCCAAAAGGAAACCCTAATTGAGACACCCAAGTGATTCTGAACAAACCCTGAAATTTTCATAATTTTCAGAATCAGGATTAGGGCCCCTAAAACTCAGGGGGGGTTAAACCCTATGGACGATTATCCATTTTAAACGTTGGCAACAAGGAATTATCGAAAACTGTCAACTCAGCCAAGCTAGTGCCAAACGTGGCAAACCTATAGCTAAAAATAGGTCTCACGCGGCCCGCGTGAGAATAAGCTTAACCTGAGGCGGGCCGCGTAAGGGTGAAATTTCACCTATAAATAGTGGGGTTTGGGACTTGAATTATGGTACAGAAACGACGTACAAATTCGCAAAATTCACTGAATTACGTTAGAATTACTACACAAACACACACGGGTATCGAAATTCTGCTGCAAAACAGGGTATTAGCACAATCGCTGCTACGATTCATTTATCCGACGATCAAGATATCCAATGCATGTTTAAATGCCGCCCACATTAGGGTTATACTTTATCGTTCGTCATTAATTTGACGGATTGTCGTTAATTCGATAGGTAAAGTATTATACTTTATCGTTCGTTGTTAAATCAACGGATCATCGTTAATTCGATGGGTAAAGTATTATACCTTGTCATTCGTTGTTAATTCAACGGATCATCGTTAATTCGATGGACAAAGTATTGCATTTTGACATTCATTGTGAGAATTTGATCTCGTAAATTATCGTAATTGCTGGATTGATTACTAACCCAGTTTTGTGTGCATTGTTATTATATTAGGTTAACAAGGCTAAATCATAGATTAGACTCTGACCATATTAAATCAGCAATGTGAGTCATTCTCTTTTTATCAAAATACTTTTCAAATCATGTTTATTTCAAAAGTTATAATTACGGGGATTAAGTCTTTGTAATCACCAAATTACAGCCGGTATGTGGGGTTTTGTATACATTACTTGATAATCGTCACCATTGGGGCAGCCAATGGGGGATATGACCATAGTCACAATCACCTTTGGACGAATGGGCCAATGGGTCTAGTGACAAGTACCGTGGGTAGTTGGCTTGATATCAGAAACATTGTAATCGCTCTTAATACTGTATATTATAACAAATGTGTCATTTTAGTAAATAGAATGATTCACTCAGTATTTCCCGCTGACAAAACCTTTTTCAAACATGTTTCAGGTGATCTGTTGTAAATTAGGAAAAGTGCTGGGGAGCATTTCAAGCTTAAGATAGTGGCTCATTATAAAATAAAGAAATAAGTTTTGTAACATAACGATTTCCTAGAAAAACCATACTATTGTAAATTATCGGGGTTTTATCCCGAATTGTGAAATAAAATAATCGGGTAAAAGTTTTAGCTTTAAACGATCCTGTTTCCGCTGTTAAACTCAATTAAATCAATACCACAGTATTTCTGTCCCGCGGCTCCTGAAACGGGTCAAACCGGGTCGGGGGCCGTGACAGGTTCTCTCCGTGACCACCCTCCAGCGTGAGAATAAGTACAGGTTTCAATGAAGAAGTAATAGTGAAAGTGAAGTGAGAGTAACTTGAGAGATTATACCTAACTTGCCTTATTTATAACCGAATTTAGGCGGGAAGTTTGTTGACGGACGAAGTAACGGAAAGCATTTTCCGTAAGCGGTTATTTCCTTCACCGTTAATCACAAACGTGGTGTATATGCACATGGATCGTGGGCATGATCAATGGCTGGGGAGATGCCACGTGGAAAGTGGGCAAGTGTGGATCCTTCTCCAATTCGGTGCCATCATCGTGACCTTGATGAGAATTCAGGATGATGCCACGTGGCCATTCAGTTATAACCGAATGGCTGTGCATGATGGGGCTTTCTAGAAGGTTTACAGCTGTAATCCTCTATGCCTCTGTCTCATGTTAATTCTGTTGTAACAGAAAGGTTACTTCCTGTTCAAGACTGGGTGATATTTGCAAGGAGGTGTTGTTAAGGTTTTATTCCCAACTATTCTGTTATGTGAACTTGCACAAGGATGCGTTATTAGTTCCATCTTGGCGTTCGGATGTTGAAGTCTGTTTTCTTTCAAGTTTTCCTTTAGAACCGGTGCGCAACCGTGCAAGGTTCCCTGAAAGAGGTTCATTGTGTTGAAGTTGTGGTATGGTCTTTTGTTCCTGCGCAAGGTTTTTGGGACCATACCCCTTCAGTTCTGATAGTACCACCACGTTACCGATGTTCGAACAGAATTAGTTCAGTTCATCACGACATGTGTGTTTTGGTCAAAAATCGGTTTAAGGATAAAGTAACCAATATGTAACTGCTACAAGAAATATATAACACTATACATCCATCATATAACACTATATAACACCATATAACACCGTTGACGAGGTATGACCCAGACCGGCTAACCCGACCCGGTCATCACCTATTATTTTATTACAAATAATCAATTATAATCACGTTTATTCTAGAATGTTCCATTCTGCATGGATAAACCAAGTAACCGAATCCCCAATATTTTGGGAAGATCATGCAAATCCCTAACTCATTAGATTATCTCCTAACTTATGGGAAACCCTAATCGTAAACTGTAAATAGAGGTACACATCAAAGGTATGAACATTCTGCTCTCACCAACTCTCTCTCTCTCTCTACATACTTTCTTACTCCCAAATACCGAGACTTATTCTCACGCCGGAGGGTGGTTACAGGAATAACCCCATTCCTGTAACGAGTTCTAACGGTGTTCTGTTTTGCAGCCAGCTATTCGGATCACCAAGAGTTGAAGTATTCCTCGGAGCCTTACCGTTCAGGTCAGTGTTTCTTCATTGGCGCCATCTGTGGGACCAACGGTAGCACCAGTTAACTTAAACCCAATGGCAAGCGGTCAGAACATGACAACATCACTAAGTCAGGTGGTGACGACCAGTCACCCGCCATCAATGACAATCTCTACAGTTACCGCTACTCCGGCATCACCAGCAATAACCAGGTCGCTTGACCTGGAGTTCAAAGCAGAAACCCCACCTGGTTTTCAGGAAACTCTGGCCATCTCCTATGGGTCGGTGTCTGAACATCCTCTATCATACACTTCATGGCAACAAAGACAGGTGGCTTCAACTGCGCCAACCTCTACCACTTCTGCTCCAGTATCAACTACAACTGCACAAACCATACGACACAGCACCAGACCAATGATTACATTCGCTGCTCCAGGAAACGTCACTTAGCAGATGAATATGGCCCAGTACTATCAGCCACCTCTCACCTACTCTATGTCTCCATTGTATTCTGCAGCACTTACAGCGGCACTATCCACACCACCCCATCAGCCGGTGGTCATGCAAACCGGAGTTATGAATGCCCCAATCACGCCCGGGAACCAATCTTATTTTCCGGGCTACTACTATTCACCCCCTTACGGGTATATGCCATCATATCCTAATCAGGCATATTCTCCCCAGATGACAGCACAGAGTTATACACAACAGTCACCATACGCAGCCTTCATGCCACCTTGGTGGTCATTCCCTACCCCACAACAGACGTATGGTCAGGCCTCGCCTATAGCAGAGCCTGTTTACAACAGGGGAAACACTTCAAGGCCTCCACTTACTCCTAATGAAGGTCCAAGCACTCAACTAACCCCCACAACGTCCCAACCTCCAGCCACTCAAGGGAGAAATCTGGATGGGGCGTATCAACATGTGCAACCCATAAACATAGAAGACGATGATCTCACCAGTCCTTACAAACCAGCGGACGCTACATTCTAGTATAAATTCATGAGAAGAATCGATGAAGCTCTAATTAAGGAGAAACCAAAGATGCCTCAAACAGTGGGTAAGTACGATGGGTTGGGTGACCCGGATGACCATCTGAACTTATTCAAAAGTGCTGGGGAGTTAGCATGTTGGTCGATGCCCCTTTGGTGTAAGATGTTCATTCAGACGTTGGTAGGGGCAGCGCGCGTTTGGTGGGACGGCCTACCTGTTGGGGAAATTGACAGCTTTGAGGATCTCATGTCCAAGTTTCAGTTACAGTTCAGTCAACAAAGACGCCATACAAAAGACAGAAACAAAATCCTCCACATCCGTCGGCGAGATAACGAGACAGTGGATAGTTTCATAGTAGGATTCAATAAAGAAAGCCTAGCGATCCTAGGAACTACCAACGATCTGGCTTGTAGCGCTTTCTTACAGGGGTAAACGATGACGAATTGTTGAGAATGCTGTATGGAAGGGACGGTGTACCCTCAACAATAGATGAGATCTTAAGAATCGCCAAAGTGTATGTAACACAAGAAAAAACGGTAGCCGCAAGTCACGCTGCAAACAGGAAAAAGGAGGCACACAAGAACCAAGAGGACAGGGAACAGCGGAACTCTAAAGGTAAAAACAGAGGGGATAGGTTCCAAAAGAACGACTGGTCGGACTCACGGTACGACAGGTCCAGAAGCTCATTTTCAAGAAACGAACCGCCTTCAAGACCAAGGTCCGACTACCCCAACTTGAGTAGAACACCTACAGAGATCCTTGCTTCTGAAAACTTAAAACTCAACCCTCTAAAGCCGCTGAAGGATTCACCCAACAGAGACACAAGCAAGTATTGTGAGTATCACAAGGGCAATGGCCATGACACTAATGACTGCTACCAACTAAAGAAGTAGATCGAATATTATGTGAAAACCGGGAAGCTGGCTCACCTGGTTTGAGATATAAAGCAGGGCCCGCCCCTAGCAAGGATGACGCTAAGAAAGGGGCGGACAAAAGGCAGCGGGAACTAAACAAGGTATACGCCAATAAAGGGAAATGAGTAAAACGGAGTTTCTCCACACTCGAGCCCTGGATGTTGGTACCTATGATGTTCGAACCGCGTGTTGAGGATTTAACCCTCCCCACTGACCCCCTCATCATATCAGCCGCGGTGGGCGATTACAACATGAGAAGAATAATGGTTGACACCGGAAGTTCAGAAGATATAATATATGAACATTGCTACAATAGGATGTAACCTGAAGACAAAAAGCTACTTGAACCGGTACACGCCCGTATAAAGGGATTCACCGGAGAGAAAGTCGACCCAATCGGCCAAATCACTTTCCCGATAACTTTTGGTCCAGCTCCTCATGAAAGGACAATACTTCTTACTTTCCTTGTTGTTCGTGCCGAATCACACCACATTGTCATTATTGGAAGACATACCTTGGGAAAACTAGACACCATAGTGTCCACAACACGAGGGTTTATGAAATTCCCTACACCAAGAGGAATAGCCACGGTCCACCGGGACAAGGTAGGTGAGGTTTAGACACAAAAGATGTCTCCAGGGACCCACCGGAGCAATCGGTCCAGAAAGATGGGTTCTAAGCACACGCCATCCTGAGCAGACGTCACAATCGGAGATACTCTATCTCCTGAAACCAAAATAGTTTGAAACAATTGCTAAAAGAAACGCGGATATATTTGCTCTTGACCATTCTGATATGACCAGGATACCTCGGGATAAGGCAGAACACAAATTAGCTACTCTTCCAGGAATCAAACCGGTGGCCCAGGGGAAACGAAGCATGGCCCTTTACCGAAGAGAAGCTGTAATCAAAGAAGTGTGAAAATTGGTCGAGGCAGGAATTCTACGAGAAACAAAATATCATACATGGGTATATAACCCTGTGATGGTCAAAAAGCCTGACGGCTCATGGCAGATGTGCATCGACTTCAAAGAGTTAAACAAGGCTTGTCCAAAAGATGCCTACCCATTGCCCGCAATGGATGTCAAAGTCGATTCCTTGGTCCCTTTTTGATACAAGTGCTTCCTAGATGCCTATAAGGGTTACCATTAGATCAAGATGTCAAGAGAGGACGAAGAGAAAACAATGTTTCACACCGATATAGGCATTTTTTGTTGCACCAAGATGCCTTTCGATCTGCGCAATGTCGGGGCCACCTATCAGCGACTCATGGACAAGGCCTTCGAGAAGCAGATTAGCCGAAACTTGGAAGTATACGTCGATGACTTAGTCATCAAGAGCATGGAAGAGAAATAGATGCTGGAAGACATTGAAGAAACCTTCTGTAAGTTAAGAGAATACAACATAAAGTTGAACCCCAAGAAATGTTCGTTCGGGGTGGACGAAGGCAAGTTCCTGGGGGTGGTACTCACCCGGGATGGTTTCAAAGCCAACCCGGAGAAAGTAACAGCAATAACGCGAATGCCATCACCCAGGACCTTAAAAGAAGCACAAGCGCTCAATGGGAGATTGGTTGCTATTAACAGGTTCCTAGCAAGACACGCCGAAAGATCTTTACCATTCATAAAGACATTGAAAGACTGTCTCAATAAAAACAATTTCAAATGGACTAGTGAAGCAGAAGAAGCCTTGTAAGACATGGAGCGGTTTATCGAGAAGCTACCCACATTAACAGCACCATACCCAAAGGAACTCTTGAAAATGTACTTAGCAGTGGCTCATAACGCCGCGAGCGTAGTACTGATGGTAGAAAGAAACGACAAACAAACGCCCATATACTACATCGGCTGGATACTGGCGGGTCCTGAAACGCGGTATCCAACGCTGGAAAAACTAGTACTGGCGCTGGTTCACGCCACCAGATGGCTCAGGAGATACTTCCAGGTTCACCGGGTACAGATCCTAACAAACTATCCCCTATAGCAAATCCTCCATAAACCAGAAACTTCAGGAAGACTAGCTAAATGGGCAATCGAGTTAGGGGCCCTGAACATCAAATATCGAAAACGAACAGCAATCAAAGGGCAAGTGATCGCCGATTTCTTAGTAGAAATACCTGAGGGAGAAGTGATTCAAGATCCAGCAGTCAATGACAAGGAAGAGTCCAGTTCATCCAGGCAAACTTGGAAATTGTACACAGATGGATCCTCAAGCGGTAAAGGTGCAGGCGCGGGCCTTATGCTAATAAACCCAGATGAAGTTAAACTAATGTATGCTTTGCGATTCGACTTTGAATGTTCCAATAACTAGTCAGAATATGAAGCGCTACTAGCAGGCCTAAGGATGGCTCAATCTATGGGGGCGACAAGGGTGGATGCATACGTTGACTTTCTGCTGTTCAATAATCAAGTAAACAAGACATACGAAGCCAAAGATGAAACGATGGAGAAATACCTGACCAAAACCAAGGAACTCATCGCCTCGTTTGAAAGTGTCACGCTCAACCATGTTCACCGCGGAATGGAAAAGGAGGTGAAGGTTGAAACGCTCCAGTCACCGTCAATAAAGCACCGAGAGGTATCCGCGGTCATAGCGGAAGAACCCTGTTGGTATACCCCCATCTTGAAGTTTATCACAAAAGGAGAATTGTCATCCGCCAGGGGCTACGCCAAGAAGATACAAACAAAGGCCTTACAATATGAGGTTCAGAACAGTATCATGTACAGAAAATCGTATCTGGGACCGCTATTACGATGCGTGTCGCCTTCAGAAGCCACTTACCTGATCAACGAGATACACGCCGTTATATGTGGTATTCACGCTGGCCCTCAGGCAATTGTTGCAAAAATTCATTGCGCTGGGTATTACTGGCCCGGGATGCATGAAGACATGGTAGTGGAACTCAGAAGATGCCGCAGTTGTCAGAAATATGCACCACAAGCGCTCCGCCTCAAGAATAACCTGATCCCAGTGACAGTTGCATGGCCTTTTTCAAAAATGGGCGATAGACATCGTGGGACCATTCCCGCAGGCCCCTGGGAAGCTGAAGTACCTGACCATAGCAATCGACGATTTCACTAAGTTGATCGAGGTAAAACCATTGGCCAAGATAACTGCAGAAAACGCCAAAAGATTCCTGTGGGAACACGTTGTCTACTGATTCGGACTCCCGCTGTATCTTATAAGAGACAATGGGACAAAATTTACAAATAGAGTCCTGCAAGAATGGTGTACAGAACTACTGTTAGTACATTATGTCTGTAGCCTCCATCTGCATCGAGTCTTGTACTTTGTCCTGTTAGTGTATTTTTGTATATGTATGTATATGTATGTATTTGTGTGTCTAGACAAAGGAGGGAACGGCGCGTAAACTGTTAAGTGAAATCCATCGGACGATATGTGTCATCCAAACGGATGACACTCCTCCTTCCCTGTTTTCCTATAAATAGGAGGTTAGGTCCATTTGTCTAGAACTTCTTGGTGAACTGTCATAGCGAATCTCTGTCTGGCTTTCATCTGGAACTGCTGTACTTTCATACCAATCAATGAAATCAGACATGTTAAGCGTTGAGATTGTCGTTGTTGATTCTCAGACATTGTCGAAGGATTCCGCACCTCGATTCTAATCGATTCTGCCACGTTTAACAACTAGAACAGATCTTGTGTAACGGCCTAACAAGTGGTATCAGAGCCACAGGAGGTTGGATCGGAGACAACAACAGCAAATTCACCGAGTTTTCAGCGATTTTCTACAGATATCTGTCAAATCTCACGGAGATTCTGACTATTTATTCACCTTCTCCTTCATTTCTTGCAGTTTTCATATTTTCACATCTTAAAACCGGAAAAACTCAAAATTAAGCTAGAATTTACGAAAGAAATTGAGTAAATTTGATATCAATCGGATCAGAATTGATAGTAGAACAATCCTACAAAGTTTCATACAAAAATTCAGACTAAAACATCATCAAATCAAGCAAAAACTATGTCGAGTTCTTCATGTAAGCTGACGTCATTCATCCGATCGGATTGGACTTGATTCTGTTCATTTTAATTGCTAACGTCATAAACTCGTTCGATCGGATCACCATCCGATCGGATTGGTTTTGAGTTTTTAAAGTTTTTCAAAACACAAGTCACTTCATTCGAACGACCATCCGATCGGATCGCCATTCGATACTTGTGTTATCCGACACTTGTCACTTGGTTCATTACTTATCTGTGTCATCCGATCGAATCGCCATTCGATAGGACGGCCATTCGATCCGAGTGCTCAGTTTTTGAAAGTTGTGAAAATTTTCTAAGTGTTTGAACTTTTCAGGTACTTCAAAATGGGAGACGATTTCTTGAACCCATTCAGCGATATCTTTGCGTACAACACTGGAGATGCATCAAAAAATATAAACACAAATACCAATACAAGCTCGAAAAAGGTGATCGCAGATTCTCTTAGCGTCGACAACGCCTATGGAACATATAACAAGCCACCCAAGTTGATGGCGATTGAAGATTACAACCGATGGTCCAATAGGTTTGATGGTTGGTTGAAGGCTTTTACTTACCAGAGCTGGAGGTGTATGAAGAATGGTTATGATAATGCAAGACAAGATTTTAAAAAGTTGGCTGACAATGAACAAGAGATGTTTATTGTCGAACAAAAGTGTGTAGCTCTACTCCACCAATCAGTTCGAGACGATATTATTTCCTTGATTGACTACAAAAAAATTCAAAAGACTTATGGGCCAAACTAGAAAAGAAGTGTATTGGGGGAGAAGAGATTGTGAAAAACAAGAAACGATTGTTGAAAAAGGAGTTTGACATATTTGCATGTATGAAAAATGAAAACGTATTAAAGATGGTTGAACGGTTTTGCCATCTGAAGATAGAACTCGCTAGACATGGCATCATAGTTACCGAAGAAGATTTGGTTGAAATGCTGTTTGAATCTCTGCCAGAAGAGAAAGATTGGCAGTATTATGGTCTGGTTCTGAAAAACACCAAAGCGGTGTCAGAAATGACTGTTGACTGGTTAATCGAAAGATTCGAGAGTCATGAGTTGGAAATCAAGAAAATGAACAAAGTAAACAACACCCCATATCAACAGAATGTTGATCTTTATTATAGGGGGAGCATGATTCCAAAAACCACATCACCAAGAACCGCATTCACTGCTGAGAGTTCACACACGGTGACTCAAGAAATGAAAAGCAACACTTCTTCACCTAGCAGTGGTTATCATGGAGGTTCTTCTTCGTCTGTGCCAAGCAGTCAGCAACAACAAAATGTTCCCAAAAATGTCTTTCAATTTAATATCGTTGTTAACCTGAATAACGCTCAAAACTTCAACGAGGAGACAGCGAAACAACAAATGGTGTTCCTTGCTTCTATCTTAGAGTCGTATGAGAGTCTTGTGGCCGAAAAGATCGGAAATACAAATCTTACAAAAGAAGACTACGACCAAATAGATCCTGAGGAGATGGAATTGATAGATATATGTTGGTGCATGGCAAGTGTAATCCGTAGAGCACAACGATTCATGGAGATCACAAGAAGAAATTCTATTGGAGGGCCTTCGACAAAACTGGGTTTTGATAAATCCAAAGTAACATGCTTCAAATGTAAGCAAAAGGGGCACTTCAAGCGTGAATGTAGAAATTCAGCAGCAGATGAAACATCTAACCCTTTTCATGATGATTACTACAAGAAAGTTGTTTATCACCGAAACCGCGAAGAGCCGCCCAGAATGAAGCAGATCGAGCAGACTCCAAAGGAGAAGTCGAGAGCTTTAGCTGTAATTCAGGATGATGAAGGTTTCGATTGGAGTGAATTCCTACCGGAAGACGATGCAGTTGGATTCGAATTTATGGCACAAATTGAACAACGAACACCACCAACTGAAGAGCAAATATACAACCGTCGAAAGTTGTTGGCACTAACTATGAAAGACAAAATCTACGCAACTTGGAAAGTAGCCAAAGGAGCAAATAGATGGGATCTTAATCGCGAATGCTACTTAGATCCAAAAGGCAACATCGTTGTGGAACCATCATCAGTTCAAGTCAAAACTCTTATAAAATTGATAGCAGAAACTAAAGAACAGAGAGAGAGAGACGAAGCAAAGAAAGCTGAAGAAGAAAGGCTAAAGTCAAAGAAGATAGATGATGGAATCATTGATACTTCAAAGGAAATGACGGCAGAAAACCTTGCAAAAATGACCGACAAAGTTCTTATGGCAAAAGCACTCGAGGTAGATTCCAAATCTACTTCTAGTTCTGAGTCAACAAGCAAGGTCAGTAGTAGTGGTTCAAGCAATGAATCAGGTAAGACTGATTGTGCTAAAACAGAGAGTGACTGCAGAAATTGCATGAAAGAATGCAAAGTCTGTAGCACACATGTGTATCTCTCACTCAAAAAGACCCAAGATCTGGTTGAAAAAGTCAATATAGTTGAAAAACAAGTTTTAGATCGAGATAAACTGCTTAGAGCTTCAAATGAAAGAATTAAAGAATTAAACGAAAAGATTGAAAAAGATAAAACTGATGTTGAATGTTTTAAGAAAGAAAATGAAAAATTAACTCTTGAAAACAGAACAATTTCAGAAAATTATGAGAAATTGAAAAGAACGATCAAAGATTCTGATGAACGAAACGGTAAAACTTACATAGAAAATGTTCATTTGTCTGGAGTTCTTCAGGTAAAAGAGAAACAAATCAACCAACAATTGGATGAGATCGCAAATCTTAAGCTTCAGTTCCAGGAAGCTAAGATTGAAAATGAAAGAATCAATTTGAAATTGACCAGTTACAACTCTGCAAGCTTTGTTCTTCAACACATCATTCCCAAACCAATTGGGAAGAACAAAGCTGGTGAAGATGTATACTCGGATGGAACGGGGGTGAGTTATCATCAAGTTCCACCACATGTGCTTAATAATTTTTGAAAGAAACAATCCGGGTTGGTTAATGAAACAACTGAGAAAATAGATGTTGAAAAACTTCCAAAAACGATTGATGTCACATTCACTTGATCATCTGATGAAGATAGTGTTCAATCTGAAGTCGTAAAAATGTTGTTGAAAAAGTATTAAAATCAGACAGTGATTCGACTGAAGAAGAAGAAGAATGTTTTCTGAACAATTACATTCCGATATCAAAATCCCAGAACAACTCAAATGATGAACCTAATCTTGTCGTGTACAAGATGACTGGTTCTGATAAGTTGTACTCGGATATTGAATTCCCAATTGAGAATGTGAATGTCAATAAGTTGAAACAAGTTTTCAAACTTGTTGAAATTGAGGTTTCTGAAATTGAAGGATTAAAAAGTTCCAAAAGGTTTCTGAATTTTGAAAAGGATAAATCTTACTATAAGAAACCAGTTGTACCCCCATGTTTTAACAATAACAATCAAAAGAGATGGTCGGGTGGTTATCAGGGTGGTAAGAACAATCAAAAGAGGAACTTTCAAAACAAAAAGTTTGTTGAAAAGAAAGTATTTGTTAAAAGCTCAAGTTCACTTTCCGAGCAAGAGTCAGAAATCTTTTCGAAAACGAATGAAGCATTTTTTGCAAAGAAGGTCTCATAGCCTCAGACTGAAGGGGAAAGTCGGGAAATTGACACCCGCACTTACTTCAAATGCAACGAAGTTGGACACATTGCACGAAAGTGCACCAACTCAAAACCTAAGTCTGTGGTTGTAGAGAATCCAAGAAAGAAAAATGATGACAAAGGCAAAGCGCCAATGTTTGTTGAGAAGAAGATTTTGAAAAATGAAAACATCAAATTCAAAACTGAACCCATAAAACAGCCGGTAAAGAAAACTGATAAATTTTACAAACGGGTCGCTTCTCCACAACAAACTTGGAAGCCAAAATATGAGGCAAAGACATCAAGTGTTCCAAAATCAAAGGTTTCTGATTCTGCAAAACAATCATCTTCGACAAAACCGGTTAAGATGAATGTACCTTTGGATTTTTATGAAAAACTGGAGAAACAAACTTCGACCCCACCAGGGAAGAAGTATGTTCCAAAGAAAGACCAACCATCTGGTCAACCTCCGAAAACCGAATTCTTTTTGTTTAAAGAGGTTGAGGTTGGGTCTGAAGAAAGCTTGAAAATGAATGACAAGAATTTCCCACCACTGTACACAAAGAAAACTCACCTTAACGTCAAGCTACCCGAGTCAAAGGAGGCTTGGGTTGCTTCAACATCTAACTAAATGTCTGTGAAATGTGTAGGAGCTCCCGAGATCTATCTCAAAGTGGATTATGGATAGTGGAGCATCCTGGCACATGACAGGGAGAAAGACCCTGTTATACGATGTTCGAGGTTTCAACGGTGGATACGTCGGTTTCGTAGGAAATCAGGGAGGACGTATTGTTGGGGAAGGGACGCTATCATATGGTGTAATTATTTTTGAGAGAGTCAACTACATAGCAGAGCTGGAGAACAATTTACTTAGCATTTCTCAAATCTGTGACAGAATGTATTCAACTCACTTTACTGACAAGGAATGTCTGATTCTGAAGCCGGGGTTTGTCATCCCCGAGGAGTGGATCATCATGCGAGCACCAAGGATTAACGATCTGTGCGTGTTGGATATGAGCATTGCTACAACTACCATGAGTCAACCTCAGTGCTTCGTATCAAGAGCTACTGAAAAGGAGTCAGAGCTGTGGCACCGAAAGATGGGCCACATTCACCTACGCAAGATGAATCATCTGGTGCATAATGATCTAGTAAAATGTGTTCACTTGAAGAGTTTTCATCTAGAGGGAGAGTGTATCAGTTGTATAAAGGGAAAACAACGAAAGAAATCCCATTCGGGTAAAAAGATGAACTCAGTCTCGAAGCCACTAGAGAGACTTCACATGGATCTCTTTGGTCCTGTGAATGTCAATACCATTACTGGAGATCTGTATTGTTTGGTGGTCACCGATGACTATTCGAGATTCTCGTGGGTGACGTTCCTAAAGTTAAAAGACGAGACATTTGAGAGTTTGCTGAGGTTATTCAGGAAGATAGAGAATTTGTACCAAACACGCATTCGAAAACTAAGAAGTGACAATGGTACAGAATTCAAAAACAACAGAATGGAAGAATTCTGTGATCGACGAGATATATTACAAGAGTTCAGCGCACCTTATACTCCGCAACAGAATGGAGTCGCAGAAAGAAAGAACAGAATGATGATCGAAACGGCGAGAACGATGCTAGCTGATTCAAAGTTACCAATTAATTTCTGGGCAAAAGCAGTATCAGCCGCTTGCTATACACTCAACAAGGAACTTACTGTGAAGAAACACAACAAGACATGTTTTGAGTTGATCAACAATCGCAAGCCTAATCTCGAGTATTTAAAGCCGTTCGGGTCTCCCTGCACAGTTCAAGATCCCGATGGCAAGTTTGTTTCAAAGAGCATAGAAGGTATCTTCGTGGGGTATTCAAGTCCATTCAGACGAGTCTTTGTTCCAAGTCTCAAAAGGAATATCGAAGCACAACATGTTGAATGTCAAGGCTATACTATGCCTCCACAGAAGACCGCAGACTCATGGTGATTCGACTATGATGCCTTATGGGATTCATTTGATCCAGAAGAAGAGCCAGAGTTCTTTGATGATTTGGATATTTTACGAGAATATGAAGCATCTCAGGGAATATTTCCAGCAAGGTCTTCTACACGTCAACAACAAACTTCCAACGATGATGAAGCTGGTCCCAGTCATGCTGGAGAGAATGATGAAGTTCAGCAAACTCTGACTACTTCGGAACGCGAGCCTGCTCCAGAAAATCAGACGGGAATCAATGATGATAATTCAGAATTTGATGATAGACCAACATTTGATCGTGGTGATTCAGAATCTAAGGGGGAGCAAATCCAATCTTCAGATCAGACAGTTCTTGATAATGAACAAGTTGCGGACCAAAATGTCACTAATTTGGAAGGCGAGGTGGATGTTCCTGGTAAAGTTATGCCCGAGGACTCTTTCATACCACCCCGAGGAGTTGATAATAGGAGAGCTACAATCAGGAGTTCGCACAAGAAGCCAGATTGACCATGGCCTTACTTGCTTTTATACTAAAATTGCTCCATTACAAACTGAATTCTCACTCAGCTGCTTTATCTCGCAGATCGAACCGCGAACCTACAAGGAAGCACTGACGGAAGAATCATGGGTCAATGCAATGCAAGAGGAGCTGAGTCAATTCGAGAAACTTAGTGTATGGAAGCTTGTGGACCTACCTGATGGACATCGGAAGATAAATACAAAATGGGTGTTCAAATGTAAGAGAGACGACCAAGGAGTGATAGTCAGAAACAAAGCTCGACTCGTAGTCCAGGGTTTTAGTCAGCAAGAGGGAATAGACTTAACAGAGGTTTACGCTCCAGTTGCTAGACTTGAAGCCATCAGAATTTTCCTTGCTTTCGCTTCATGGAAAGGATTTAAAGTGTACCAGTTAGATGTCAAATCGGCATTTCTTTACGGAAAAGTGAAAGAGGAGGTCTACGTCGGTCAGCCACCGGGCTTTACCGACCCAATCCACAAAGACAAGGTCTACTTGCAAGACAAAGTGCTGTATGGTTTGCATCAGGCCCCGAGAGCCTGGTACGAGACGCTCTCTCAACACTTGCTTGCCAACAGCTTTATCCGAGGAAAAGTGGACGCTACCCTCTTCACAAAGGAAGTCGATGGACACTTACTAATCATACAGATTTATGTTGATGATATAATCTTCGAGTCAACAAATGATGAACTCTGCAAAGACTTTGAAAAGGTGATGAAGCAGAAGTTCGAGATGTCGTTAATGGGTGAGATGAAGTTCTTCTTAGGGCTGCAAGTCGACCAAATGGCTGAGGGAACCTTCATACATCAAACGAAGTATGTTTACGATGTTCTGGAGAAATTTGGGATGTCCGAGACTGCTCCAATATCCACCCTATTAGCAACTAATCATGGTATCAACCCTAATCTCACCAGAGAGAAGGTGGACGAAACGCTATACCGCTCAACGATCGGTTCACTGATGTACTTGACAGCATCCAGACCCGACATCATGTACCCAACATGCCTCGCAACCCGATATCAGTCAAGTCCTAGAGCCTCGCACATGTCTATCGTCAAGAGGATTCTACGCTACCTGAAAGGAACTCCAACACTAGGGTTGTGCTATCCCAAAGACGAAGATTTCATGCTCGAAGGATATTCAAATTCTGACTTCGGTTGCTGCAAGCTTAACGCAAAATCAACAATTACAGGATACCAATTCTTTGGACCCCGATTGGTCACGTGGCAATGTAAGAAGCAAACCTCTGTTGCTCTTTCAACATGTGAAGCAGAGTACGTATCTGCCAGCAGCTGCTGCTCTCAGATCCTGTGGATTCAGCAACAGTTGCACGATTACGGTTTGCAATTTCTTACTTCACATATTTTTGTTGATAATGAGGCTGCAATAAACATAACAAAAAATCTGGTACATCACGCTAAAACCAAACCTATAGAAATTCGACATCACTTCATCCGAGATTGTTTCGAGAAGAAGTTGATACGAATAGACAAAATCCACACCGACGAACAAAAGGCATATTTACATACCAAAGCTTTTGATAAAGCTCGTTTTCAATATCTTTTAAAATTAAATGGTATGAAGTTGTTGTCGGGTGTAGAGAAAATACTTGGCATTGATGAGAAAACCGAGGCAGAGGATGTTGAAAAGCAGACTGCTTTGGTTTGTCGTATTTTTAGTTTTTTTGGTATTTAGGGGGAGATAGATATATTTTCAGAAAATATAAAAACAATAAAAAATACAAAAATCTAAAAACATGAGATATTTTCAAAATCCAAAAACAATAGAAAACCAAAAAGAGTTTGTGTAAAAAGAGGAAATGATAGTACATCAGCTAGACAGTTAAAGTATGCTAAAGATTTGTAATGTTTAAAAAGCGTTAAGCAGTCTCTCTGATGATATGCCGATAGGTTTTTACACACTTAGTAGACTTTTCGGGATATAAACATAAAATCATACCTTGCTTATTTCATGGGGAACATCTCTCGGATATATAGGTAACCCCTGAAATCTTGTTTGAAAGATTTTCTATTTCTGACATACTAGGTTTATGTGCTTGATGATATCTGGGGTATTATACCAGGACTTCTGATTTTGCAAAAGCAATAGCCTAATCCTTGTATAATACTCTGCACTGCTTTAAATCTTTAAAGCCTCCCCTCAGCATAAAAATGATAAACATTGCAAAATGTGATTCATGTGTTGTTGAAGAAAAGATCCCCAAACGGGACACACCGAAAGTCGAGCCATCATCTCTTTGTCTGAACGAAAGTTCTAACCTGAGCTCTCATGGCCTCGCATTAACCGTAACAGATATCATTATTGTACGTTCACCTGTAAGACTGAATATAGAAGTCTAGATACGAGAGTATATTCTGAGGTGGGACACGCGTATAAGTTAAGATCCTAAAACATCTAAATCGTATCCTGAATAGTTGAAATTTGTGTGAAAATTTAAAAAGGATCAGTATATCGGCAATCTAAGTGAATTGTTTAATACTTAGTGTGTAATCAAGCTCAACGGTACTTGTAACTTGTCGGTAGCTGATATGATCCTCTAACACGCTCACCAAAAATATGTTTATGAATAGTTTTATTTACTCTTTACTTTACCGCATTTCATTTCAGTTTAGCATAAAACCCAAAAAGATTTTAGTGTGTTTCAGTTTAAACTTTTCTTAAAAATCTCAAAAAGATTTTGCATTTCTGCTTTAGTTTTTCGACAAACCAAGGTGGAAAGTAGATCTTCAGAGTCTGAGAAGTGAAGTAGAGCAGGAAGTTTCTAAACTGGACAACAAGGTTGGGAGCTAATCTTGAAAAATTTGAGAAATTCAAAGTTAAAAACAAGTTCATTAAGTTGACACTTGAACAAATTTTCTTGAAAAGTGTTTGAATATTTTTGAAATTGTCGGTTGTTTCGTTTCGGGTCAACCAAGGTCATTAACTTGGACTTGGTAGACAAATTTAAGTGCCTAGGGTCATTAACTTGAACCTAGATACTTAAGTGGATTTCTAAAACTGACCAAATCTGATAAAAACGGCAAAAAGTCAAAAGGTCAAAACATCAAAAGTCAAAAAGAGGTGTTTGGATCGGATGGCAATCCGATTGGATGGCCATCCGACACTTGGTCATGCCTATAAATAGTGGACAAGGTCAATCAGTCAATCTTTTTTGATCGAACGACCTTCCGATCCACTCCCAAACACTCTCAAACTTTTCCGGTTTGATTTTCACTCTTGTTTCTCCACACTTCATTGGATTGTTGGCTTGCTCAACCTTCGCAATGAGAAAGGTAAGATTTCTAACCTTGATTGTTAAATTTTGAAGTTTTTGATGTTTTTATGCTTGTCGGCGACTGTCACTATGTAGATCCTAGATCTAGGCTTATTTGTTAATTTTTTATTCAATCTGAACATAGGGTTTTGTTCACGGGCCTTAAATCTATTAATTCACCGAAGGAATTTGATTGAAACATCATAGATTTGAATCTAGATTAGATTGAAGGTGTCGGCTATTGGACCACATTTTGTTAAATTAAACCCAATATAGGTCGAGTTAGAGAAATCTGAACATCGGGTTTTGTAAATCGGGAAAAACTCTACGTTAAAACATGTTCAATTTTGTGAAATTGTTAGAAAAATTTTGATGTTCATAGATCATTCAAACTGTTCTTCAATGTCAGTTGATTGAATGGCAGTTCGATCGGATGGCCATCCGATCTGATGCACTACATTAAGTTTGAAATTTTTTTCTAAGAGTTGGTTTGATTTTTCATGCTTTATTTGTTAACAAGTTGTTTTGGAAAGAATGGCAACTCGATCGGATGGCAATCCGATCGGATGGCCATCCGATCCAAATCACTCATTCAAGTGTTTGGTTAATTCACATGCTTATCTGTTTGTCATTTTGATCAGATGGCAATCCGATCGGATGACCATCCGATCCACAACACATCATATCATGCCTGTTGATCATTATGCTTACCTGTCATTGATCGAGTGGCAATCCGATCGGATGGCCATCCGATCCAAATCATTCTCTCAAATGTTTGACTTGTCAAAGGAGCTGAATTGTTAACTCACATGGATCGAGTGACAAACCGATCGGATGGCAATCCGATCGGATGGCCATCCATTCCAAATGCTCATGACTTGTACTGTTAGTGGTCTTTATGGTTTTGGTAGTCCGATCAGATGACCATCCAATCCTCAGTACTACATAGAGTGTAGAATTCTAGAGCTAGAAAATTTTTGAGATTTTCATATTTTTTGTCACTTTTCACTTTATAACTCGAACTTTGTGCAAACTCTAACGTTGATCATTTTTGTAGACAAGAGCATCAGATTGGCATAAGGCTCACAATATTTGCTGCATCTTGGATGAAAATAATGAAAATATGAAGCCTTTTAAAGACATGGCGAAGTTTTTAAGGGAAAGTAGGATTAATAAGGCGTTGACTGATAGAACAAAGGTTTATGAGTCCCATGTTAGTATGTTTTGGAAGTCGGTGAGGTATAATGAGGACGAAAGGATGATTTATTCAGCTGTTAAAAGGAAAGACGAGAATGATAAAGATGTAGACATTGAAATTAAGTTTAATGTGGGAGATGTGAGAAGGGTTTTGGACTTAGGAGATAGTGATGAGGACCCAACCATAGTTCCTGAAAGATTATGCAATGGTTTATGGTTCAGAATGGGTTTTAGAGGACATGTAAACGGCAAATATCTCAAGTCTATGTTTGCAGACCTTACAAGTTCTTAGTTCATTGCGTGATTCATGCTTTGTCTCACCGAAAGGGAGCTTACGACGAGCCATCATATTATATTATGAACATTATTACTTGTTTGGTACCCAATAGGCCTTATAACATTTCACAAGTACTATTTGATCATATGGTGGACAATGTCAAAGGTGAGAAGTATATAATGTATCCAAGGTTCATACAGATGCTGTTTGATGATCAAGTGTGAGATCTTCCAAAGGATCCTGCCGATGAATTAGATCTACAACACATGAAGAGTGAGACTTTGGGAAGATTAAATTAGTATAAGTTGAAGAAAGATGAAGTGGAACCAAGAGTTAAGCATATGATCTGTAAAATTGCAAATCCAAACTACATAGCACCTGAGAATGATGCTTGGAGGCATGAAAATAGTAACTCTGAGGATGAGACTGATAGATTAAGTGGAATACATGAAAAGAAGATTAGATATTGGTTCGTGAAGGAAAGAATGAGAAAGAGAACACCTAAGGCTTCCCAACTGTGACTGCACCGAAAGTGACACCAAAGATTGTTGTTAATGGTATACTTGAAAGGGGGAGTCATAAGAAAAGTTAGAATTATTAAATGTTACATCTTACTAATGAATGTTTCAATACTTGTTTTGCAGGGCCTTCAAAGAAATCACCACAGAGACTTATTGATGAAACGGTGATCCCTCCAGCGGATGTTATTCAGGGAGGTGTTGATTTATTAAAAGGTTCACTTAAAATTTACTTAAAGAAGAATGCGAAAGCTCAGGCTGAGAAAGTTGCAAAGGAAACTAGAGCATCATCAATGAAAGAACAAACAGAAAGTGTCAAAGAAAAAGAACCTGAGGGCGTTGCTCATACAGATTCTAGTGATGCTGATGATGAATCTACTGAAATAGAGTCTGAGGTTGATAAGTCGAAGATAGGTGTTGGAAAGGTTACTTTGAAGAAGAAACCTCTGAAGAAGAAAAAGAAGGATTCTGATGATGAAGACGAAATGTATATTCCTACACTTCAAGATGAGAAAAAGAAAGGTGTTCTGAAACGAAAGGCAAACCCTCAAGGAGTTATTTCTAGGAGAGTTAGAGCAAGAAAGGGATCTGCATCGGTTCCTAAAGATCAAAGTGGTAAAAGTGAAAAACACATTCAAGCTCCAGAAGTTCAAACTGAAAGTATTCCTGAAGCTGAGGTTCAAAATGTTGAAAAGCCTGAGGCTGAGAAAGAAAAAGCTCCAGAAAGCCCTGAATATGTTAGAATAGAGAAGAAGAGTCCTGATGATGCAGAATCGCCAAAGCCAAAGAAAACTACTCTTCCTGGTCTATTTGAAGGTTTTCCAAATTATGTTCAAGGCGAATTTACTGATGATATTCTTCCTGATGAAGAATATGACATGTTTCATGATGCAACGGTCAAAGATCTGAAAAAGAAAGTAAGTCTTCTTGAGAAGGAAAAAGCAAAAGCAGAGGCAGATCGTGATGAGTTGAAGAAGCAACTTGAGAATCTGATTAAAGTTAATGAAGAAATGAAGACTGTTGTGAAGAATCACGCAAAGAAGATAAATACATTGGCTGAAGATGTGGATGATAATGCTAAACTCTTCGAGCAACTCTCTGCAGAGCTGTCTGAAGTGAATGTGAAGTATGCAAACATGAGTGATACTAATCAGACCCTGCATCAAATGTTAGATGATCTTCATGAAACGTCTGCAAATGAAATTAAAGTGTTGAAGCTAGAGATTGAAGCATTAAGGGCTGATAAGGCTGTAAAAGATGAGTAGCTTAACATGTTATACACTATCATGGAACATCATCTGGGTATCAATGTCCAAGCTACCTACAACAACTTAGAGATAAAAAGGGTTGAGGAAAGAAGGGCTCAGAGAGAAAAGGAGTTGGCTGAGGCAGCAACTCAAAGAAAGAAAGAATTGATTGTTGAGACTCAAGAAGCTGGAGGTTCTTCAAGTCAACCTAAAGGAGATGTTGAGATGGTAGATGTTGTGAATGCAGAGGTTGAAAACATGGAAGTTGATCAAGCTCAAGGTTTTGTTCTTGTTGGTGAATTAGCCTCTCTATCTTACAGTTTTGAAGATATAATCCGTTTAGTGCAAGTTGAACAACGTAAACGGAAGGCGAGAGAACTTGAAGTGAAACTTTTATGTTGGAAAGAAGAGGAAAAAGATGAAGAGCTAAAACAAATACTGGATGCAGTTGAGAACTATGATCCATCTTGGGATGATTAGAAAGAAGATGGTGATGATCAAGGGTCAACAGGGTTATTAATTGTGAATCCCTCTGTTCAAAAAAAGCTGGATGATTTTCTGAACGATGAGAACAATGAACAGGAGGAGGATCAGCATTAGGAGTCTTCTTCTTCTGGAAAACAAAAGTCTGATCAAGTATTCCTCACACAACCTACTGTTATATACTTGAATGCTCCATTTGAGGGGGAGTTGGAGGTTCCTAGATCAAGAGCTGAGATGTTAGAAGAATTGGGTTTAGAAGATGGGAATTTTAAGTTTGATATTGAAGATGATATCCCATCATCACCAAAAAAAGAATATGAGTTCAAGTTTGCTAGTGAAGCTGACAACTTTCATCATGTTGAAGTTGAAGAGTGTTCAGGTATTTCTGAAGAAGATATACCTTTTCATTATTCTGGTATTGATGAGACTTTTCCAACACTTGCTGAGATGTTCAAAGAACAGAATGAAGATGAGATAAGGAGGAAAGTTGTGGAGAAGATAAGTTCTGAAGGTATTCTAAAGGTTGTTCCACATGAGACTTTGATAGAGGGCAAGAAGAACTGGTTAAAGTAATGCCCAAAGAAATGAAGTTCAGGAGGCATCTTCAGTACTTCACGCATCATGGTGATATATCTCTGGGAGATATTTTATCTTTGGGATATCTTGAAGATCTGCAAGTTTACGCCATCAGACGGGAACAGGGAGTACAGTACTTTGAGTTCTTGGCTGACATTCAAACACTCCCATGGTGGGATGTTGAAGAGCTTGTTCAGACAAAAAACATCAAACAGTTCTACTATGGCTTAGATGTGAAGCAGCATGATCAAAGGTTGAACTACATTAAGTTGCAAGCAAAGAATAGATTTCCTGACTGGAAGCCACAATATCCGAAGCAAGACATAAAGATTGATCCAGTTACAAAAGAGAAGGATATTACTTTTATTATAAAGCCGCAAAGATGTCTGAAGAACATGCCACTTCGTGCAATGGAACAGGATTTCTATGAAGATTTTCAGGGATGGATGTATAACCAGAGCACAACGGAAGCGGTGATATCTTTATTTGACAAAAAGACTGGAGAATCAAGGAGGATCAGTGTGTTGGATCCAATGTGGTTGGTCAAATACTCGAAGAAGGATATTGATTGTCTATTCTACAACAAGATTGTGTAAGAAAAGCCAGATGAAGTTCAAGCTCAGCAGTATCAGAAGTTGGTGAACTTATGTTATGCGAAAGATATCAATTCTGGCAGATACTGGAAGTCGAAGTTCAGAGATTTGGAGATAGATGAGTTCTTGAAGAGAGAGAAGCGAGCTAAGAAGTTTAAAGAGATTGCTGACAAAGCTGCAAAGCTTGGAAGATGGAAGCTGATGAGACCTCCACCAACAGACCATACACCAATCGAGAAGGAAGAGAACAAGATCCCGCGATGGGATAGAAAGCGTGATGGTGACCTTGTATATAGAAAATACTGGAATGAAGTTGGTAGGCCTCTTAGGCGAAAGATGCTCGTAGAGATAGATGAAAAGAGAAGGCAGAAGGCTAAGGCTAGAAGACGCAGCAGGAAGACAACTTGAAGACTATGCAGGAAGGACGACTACAGCTACATCCAAGGGGGAGTCTGTTAGTACATTATATCTGTAGCCTCTGTCTGCATCGAGTCTCGTACTTTGTATTGTTTGTGTATTTTTGTATATGTATGTATTTGTGTCTCTAGACAAAATAGGGAACGGCGCGTAAACTGTTAAGTGAAATCCGTCGGACGACATGTGTCATCCGAACGGATGACACTCCTCCTTCCCTGTTTGCCTATAAAGAGGAGGTTAGGTCCATTTGTCTAGAACTTCTTGGTGAACTGTCATAGCGAAGCTCTGTCTGACTTTCATCTGGAACTGTTGTACTTTCATACCAATCAATGAAATCAGACATGTTAAGCATTGAGATTGTCGTTGTTGATTCTCAGACATTGTCGAGGGATTCCGCACCTCGATTCTGATCGATTCCGCCACGTTCTACGACTAGAAGAGATCCTGCGTAACAGCCTAACAACCACAGATCCATCAATTTTTTACGTGGGTTGCACATCCACATGGAAACGGTCAAGTAGAAAGGGCAAAAAGAAGTCTATTGGACAGAATCAAAAGAAGGCTGGGCTGCGAAGGAAGCTCTTGGGTGGAAGAATTGCCAAACGTCCTCTGGGCACACTGGACTATGCCTAAGATAAGCAACAATGAAACACCATTCAGTCTTACTTATGGTGCAGAAGCAATGATACCGGCAGAGGTAGGGCTACCTTCTCTAAGACGACCAACAACCGATGATAATAATGATAGACTCCTGCGAGAAGGCCTGGATCTGTTGGAAGAAAGGCGTGAAGCAGCTGCCATCAGTGAAGAAAAATACAAGAAAGCCTTAGAGAAATACTGTAATCAGCGTGTGGCTAAACAAACCTTTAAGGAGGGTGATTATGTTATGCGGGATAATGAGGCAAGTAGGGCGGAACCCACAGGCAAGTTGGGGACCAACTGGGAAGGTCCTTACATTGTCCAAAAGGATTTAGGAAAGGGAGCATACCGCCTATCCAGACTTGACGGTACGGCGGTCCCACACAGCTGGAACGCTGCTCAATGAAAGAAGTGTTACATGTAGACTTCTGCCCCTAACGGCGGAATAGGCATTCTTTCTTTTTGCAAGTGTAATCCATCATATACGATGTCTCTTTCTTTTATCAGCCATTAATAAAAGTTTTCTTTTACATTCTTTTTGTCATCTACATATACACAAAATATTACCACTGCATTTAAATTGCATATTACGGTACAAAATATTACTACCGCATTTAAACTGCATATCACGGTAAAAAAAAACTCTAACACGAAATATTTTTCATAATAACAAAGTCAGATAATCAAAGTTATACAATGCTAAAAGTGGGTATCTTGGTAATAGATACATCAACCACTACAAAAGATATGTATTTTGGTAATAAATACATACAACTAACGAACAAAAACCAAGTACTTGTCGTCTTGTCCTTGTCCTCAAAAACCGACATACGGGAATACCAAAAAATGAACATGTTCCAATTAACTACAAGTCGGGAACCATTGCAAAAACTTCTGTAGGGTTGTGCAATGCTTCACCATACCACTCCAAAGGGTAGGATCAACGATCAAGTCGTCGTCATCCCCCTCACCAGTCAGAGCAGCCGTCATCTCCCGAGCACCAACCGGGTTTACACATCGACGACCACTTTGACGTTGTGCGTATACCACCCTACACCGACGTATTCGGTCAGGGGGGAAAGGTTTGCATCAAGGCATCTGCTGTCAATGAAACAACACCGGCATCAGCATCAAACGCGGTGACGGAAGGGACATCATCCTCAACACCCTTACCTGACAAAAACCGACAAGGCACATGGTCAGGGGAGTTAATCGCAAGAAACTCTCCATATGTTGCTGTTTTGTCAGGCACTTTATCTCGGAGACGGACCATGGCTTCAGCAACATCAAGGGTTTGCAAAATGTCGGAAACTTTCCGAAGACGGTATTTACGGCTCATGTTGCACTTACCAAATTGAGTACAAAGGAGTCAGTGGTATATAAAGACTAAAATGAGCTGACGTTAATGACGAAAGCACAATTAAATGAGATGTAAGAAGTCATGATGATTAACGTCAAATTGCCACCCTTTGAACGGCAGCGCTACTGTAATCATGGATTTCATTAATGGTCCTTGATAACATTAAGTGCTTACACATATCCCAACAAAAATATAGTTTTTTTTACAAAATATCAAGGTCACAGTACAAAAACAAACAAAAACACCTATTCCTCTTCCGATTCGTTCCCCACCTCCAGCATACGGCGTAAGGATTCCACGCCATCCTCGGCCACTTTGTCTGTCAAATCAACATACGCCGAGAATGGATCATTGTAAACCGCCTCTAGTGCATCCTCCATATCCTCAGTTAGTTTACCCCCCGCCTCCTGAAACTCGGGGGTAACCTTGTTCGTTTGATGGCAGCTGACATAATCCTCATAAACGCCATCATACTGGCCTGATTTATATGCAGCAGTGGAAAAACGATCTAGCATGGCAACAAAGGGCTCGGACTGGCGTAAGTATTCAAAGGCACCAACTAAGCCCGGGGAAATCAACCAGTTCCTGTCACCTTGCAGACCAGCCAAACGACTGGTTGAGCTATCCACCTCAGCCTCCTCAAGACGAGCCTGCTGGGAGGAAGAAGTTTGAAGAAGCTGATTCTTTTCAGAGACAAGGGCATCACAGATTTGTTGAAGCTCTCTAAGTTTCTCTTCACGCTCCTCGAGCTCAACCTATTTGGCCCGTGCCTTGGCCTTGGACGCCTCCAGCTCGAGAGTCAAGTCCTAGTATCTCTCCTGCACCTGATAAACAAAATCGGTGTCAATACGGTATCATTCCACCTCAACGGATAACTCAGATCTAACCTTTCGGGCTTTGTTAACAGCTTTACGTTCTAATTCCTTTTGAACGGTTTTAGCACGAGAAATTATACGCTCTTTTTCCGCAATATCGTGGGCCCAGGCTATACTTTCTTCAGCAAGGTTGGCAGTTACACGTTTCAAATCATCTTCAACCTTGTTTTTCTCTAACACGAACCGGCCCTCCCTAACGCCGCCAGCATGAAGTTGACTTTCTAAACAGCTCTTTTCATCCACCAGCTCTTGGATGGTCATCCACGCCTGGCGTAGTTCATTGTTGTCGTCCATCCACCGACACCTAATCTCAGCAAGCCTTCTGGGGCCACTAACAGAATCCACCATGGGTGTGTTCATCAGATGCTCATTGTCCAGCCCCTCAACATAAGCAGATTCAGCAGGCGGATAGGCCCGCTCAACCCAGTGATGCACAACTGGGGGGAAAACAAGCCTAGATTATTCTACTATCTTCCACTTAGGCTGATAACGTTTATCCTGGGCATTGGGATCCCAACACACAGTGGGGAGATATAGATCGTCAAACAAACAAACCCCATCATCAGCAAAGTTACCACTTGATCCACCAGTGTCACTAACGCTTGTATCTTTAGCACTAGTCGACAAACCCCCAGCGGAAGTGGCAGGTATCTCTCCCCCAGACACAGGGAAGTCACCCTTGGGAGAATCAAATATCGATGCTGGGGTGGAGCTTGAAACCAATGGTGTCGAAGCAGGATTGGTAGTGATCACAATGGATGTAGTGAACAAGGGCGGTGGCATAGGAGAGCTAACAGGAAGCACACTCGCCTGGGATATAAGCTCTGCAAGAGACACACTCTGAGCCCCGATGGCCGAAGTACCGATTTCCCCAGAATTCAAAGGCATTGAGGATCCACTCTCAACTTGGGTTCCAGCAAGAGTATCTGCATCAAAGTAGACATTTAAGGACAAATGAAAGAACAAAGTCCTACTTAGACAAACAGAACTACATACCAGCGTGTAACAACAGTGTGGTTTTGGTTGTTTGAAAAGTTGATAAAGATGGCATTGTCCTACGTCTCTTTAGCAAAGGGCGGGGGCTAACAATAGCAGGGGCGGTAGTAACAGCCGCACCCTCCGGGGCCGTAAGCACACCAGCCGTCACAGGCGAGGTGGTCGCCTCAATGGTAGCACTTTTCTTTCCGGGTATCCTTATACGAGATATTTTCTTGGTCCCTCCAAGGGATGCTTCACTCCCGCCGCTGGGGGGAGGACTAACAAGCTGGGCAGAGGAATCCGCTGTGATAACGGGAAGAAGGAAATTCTCAATATGAATCTTCAGCACACTAGCTTCTTACTCCCCAACCACGCGGTCGGCGAACCTCAACGCAGCATTCCGGGGAGGATCCACAAAGTCAAACAAAGACCAATCACCTGTTTTCACCCAAATAATCAACAAATCAGAATAAACCTCGCTTGCAGATCTGCTAACAGCAAACTGGCACTTACCATTGTCAAACCTCTGAAAGGATGGATAGAATCGGCTATCACGCCATAGCAAACGCTTCCAACTAGCACGAGTGCACCCTCAGGAATCACCTGACACTCGGAGGGGTGTTTACTAAGCTTCTTGAATAAGGCATTCTCTATGTATGCATCGACAGGTGGACCCTCATCTTTAAACTTTTCCTTGGGTGCCATCTCTCGCCAGTGCATCTCCCCAGGGATGACGCCAGCATCTATGTAGAAGAACTTCATCTTCCAGTCTTTATCCCTGGAGCTCGAAGGGACGCTACTTAGGCAAGAAACGCCGATATCCCATCGATCGAATGTGAAAAACGGGGATTTCCAAACAAGAACGAAAAAAGCCCTAAAAACCAAAATCTCAGGGATATGACCCAACCCTAAGCAGGCAAACATGAAGTGACGGAGTTTCGCCAATCCAAGGGGGTGCACCTGGGAGATATGAATCTGATATTCGTCAAGAACGGACTTACAGAACTTGGTAATGGGCAGCCGGAAATTGCTAAATTTGAAAAAATCACTAAACTGGGTGATTTTCCCATGCTTCAAGGGAAACGTCGTATCTTTCTCCGATGGAACACCGGATGCCATTCTGGTTTGATATCACACTCTTGAAGAAGGTTATTGAACGATATCGTTCCCCACTTACAGTAAAGAACGTCGGAACTTGCTTGTGCAGATGAAGATTCGCAATTTTTTGAAGACATTGTACACAATCAAGAAATTGCAGGCGGTGAAAGAAATAAAGGAAATGATACGAATCCCTAAATGGGATGACTATTTATGTAAAAGGTAAAACATCCTTTCAAATTCAAAAGGAAACACCAACGAGATGGCGATGTGTGGCCTTTCGAGGCGTCTACAACTGTCATCCTAATGATGAACAACTGACACACCTTTTCATATCACCGCCATATTAAAAAGAGTGTTGTACTTCCACTAGAGAAATATGTACCCAGGGTGCATTTTGACTTTTTCTTCTTCTAAGTCTGATCTCATGAATTTCATTTCATAACTTCGGACTGGGGGGACATGACGAGGTATGACCCGGACCGGCTAACCCGACCCGGTCATCACCTATTATTTTATTACAAATAATCAATTATAAACACGTTTATTCTAGAATGTTCCATTCTGCATGGATAAACCAAGTAACCGAATCCCCAATATTTTGGGAAGATCATGCAAATCCCTAACTCATCGGATTATCTCCTAACTTTTGGGAAACCCTAATCGTAAACTATAAATAGAGGTAAAAATCAAAGGTATGAACATTCTAATCTCACCAACTCTCTCTCTCTCTACATACTTTCTTACTCCTATATACCGAGACTTATTCTCACGCCGGAGGGTGGTTACAGGAATAACCCCATTCCTGTAACGAGTCCTAACGGTGTTCTGTTTTGCAGCCAGCTGTTCAGATCGCCAAGAGTTGAAGTATTCGTCAGAGCCTTACCGTCCAGGTTAGTGTTTCTTTAACCGTATAACACTATGTAACACCATGTAACACCATATAACACCATGTAACACTATATAACACTATATAACAATATATAACACTATACATCTATCATAGACATACTACCAGAAAAATATAACACTATAACACCATATAACACTATTTAACTCTAAATAACACTATATAACACCATATAACACTATATAACACTATACATCCATCATATAACACTATATAACACCAAAAAAACTATATAACACCATATAACACTATGTAACACTATATAAAAATATATAACACTATACAGTTCTGAACGGGATGACACAAATTCGTAGATAAATTCTTAATTCGTATTCCTATATTTAAGGGTGGCGGTTATGGAAGGTTATCAATTAATTAAATCAATAAGAAAATTACTTGTTTACCCTTTTGAAATAATTTAGATTGAGGACACATGCCATCTCCATAATATTTCTCACACTTCTCACACTTTTGAATTAATGTACATGATCTTCAATCTAGTTGATAATACAATTGTGTATATTGGCAATCTTTAAGTATACATATATACACATATATATAGTCTAAGAATTGATAATATATATATATATATATATATATATATATGTATATATTAAAAAAGTCTTAAAAACGTACGATTAAAAGTAAAGAAAAAAATGACTTAGGGAAAATATGTGGTTCAAAATGTTTCTCAAATTTCTTAATTAGCAACTGCTTCTTTCAGAATCCCTATCATATATATATATATATGGTCCCTCTAATTATATTATTATAAATTACAAAAGTAGTCCTTCTAATTAGACAATGGCATTTTAGTCATTATATTTAATTTTAACAGAAAATTAATAATTAACAGCAGAAGTTTATATTAACACCCATAGGTGTTACATAATAAAAGGAGAAAAATGTCTGGATGGTCCCTGTAATTTGCCTTTTTTTCACCTTTAGTCTCTAACTTTCTAAAATTACAGATATAGTCCCCAACTTTTACAATTTCGTTCTCGAATAATCCCTAGGCCTAACATCAGTTAATTTTCTCAGTTAAGAGGGTGTGAAATGACAAAAATACCCTTACTAAAAAAACAAAATAACTTAACCTATTAAATAATTTATTTACTAGTGAGACCCACTCTATACAAAAACAAAATAATAACCCCACCCCCACCTTCCTCTCTCTTTCTTCTCTCTTCCCCCTACAACTCCATCATCCCATCTTCTCCACCACCACCATCAACCGGCCACCGCCACCAAAACCATAATCCGACCACCCAAAACCACCATCTCTACAAAAACCACTCTTTCCCTTCTCTTACAACCTTCCTTCACGTTTTTTTTCCGACAATCCGACCACCGCCACCAGAACCAACCGACCACCACCACCCCTTTCTCTCTTAACCATCCTTCACGTTTTTTCTGGCAATGACCCCTACATGTACCCTTTCGCCGGCGGCTAAATCTGAAGTTGCTGGTTCAGATATGAAAAAAAGATGCTTCTTAGCCGGCGGCAATGACCCCTACATGTACCCTTGCGCAGCTGCCACCACAACCGTCTCCTCCGCCACCCACCTCTTCCCTGACAAAACGCCCCCTCTTCCCTCAAACCCCTCTTCAAACCCCAACCCAAAACGACACCCTTCTCTCTAACCCATAAAAACCCATCAAAGATTTGCTCCAAAAACTCTCTTTCAGACATTAATTCCTCATTTCAATTATACCTAGATGATAAAGTTTCAATCTTTGATCATAACGATTCAACCTTGAAACCCTTAACTAAAACGACGTCGTTCGCCATAACCTACAAAACCCCATCAAAGATTTCTTCTAAAAACCCTCTTTCTGACGTTATTTTATCATTTGAATCATACCCAGATGATAAATATTCAATCTTTGATGCCGATGACAACAAACCAGGTGAAGAGTGTGGTGTGGTGGGTATATATGGCGACCCAGAAGCATCGCGCCTATGCTATCTTGCACTCCATGTGTTGCAGCACCGTGACCAAGAAGGCGCCGGAATAGTCACCGCCTACAGAGGAGTGTAGCTTTTAATGGTAGTGATTTGTATTGCCATTTAAATTGCCCCTCCTAAAATTCACGCACAAATGGGAGATCATGTTTTTGTCTATGAGATCATGTTCTTGTTTATGTCGGTGTTCTTGTGAAGAAGACGGAATAATGGAGCTGCAGGGGGAAGAGAAAATAAAGAGAGGGGAAGGGGGTAGGGTGGGGTTATTATTTTGTTTTTATATAGACTGAGTCTCACAAATAAATTAATTTATTTAATAGGTTATGTTATTTTGTTTTTTTAGTAGGGGTATTTTTGTCATTTCACACCCTTTTAACTGAGAAAAGTAACTGGTGTTAGGTCTAGGGACTATCCAGGAATGAAATTGCAAAAGTTGAGGACCATAGCTATAATTTTAGAAAGTTATGGACTAAAGGTGAAAAAATGGACAAACCACGAAGACTATCCTGACATTTTTCTCTAATAAAAAGTACAAAATCTTAACCTATTACTCGAATACTTTAGTACATTAAGGTGTTCTTTTTGAAAAAGCACAAGAATTACCCATGTAATTTGCTAAAAAAATTACTATTCTATTGTTTACTTCCCTCTTTGATCGATTACGGGTGTACATGGGTGATCTAAAACCATAACCATAACCGATCGGTTGTGGTTATTCGGTTTTGACGGTTTTAGTAGGTCGGTTATGGGTGGTTAACCGTATTTAGCTTAGCTAAAAATAGCTTAATTTTTTTTAAAATGGAATAAAATGTTATTGCATATTTGTATATATTAGTATATTACATAGTATAAAAAATACATATAATCTATAATATTAATACCAATTATTATCGAATATTGACATAAAGTTATATGATACATTCCATAAATTCAAATAAACATCCAACCAAAACCACAAAACGATATGAAAAACCTATAAACACTAAAAATCATCAATAAACATCAAATATTAAAAATATGGTGAAATGTACTAAATCCTAAAAAAAATTATTGCATGTCGGTTCGGTTTGATTATGGTGGGTATGGAAAAAATGATAACCATAACCGACCCGCTAATTTCGGTTTTCAAAATAACCATTAACCGACCCACCGGATTTTTATTTGGTTCGGTTTTTTCGATTCAGTTTTTCGATGAATTCGGTTATGGTTCAGTTAATTCGGTTTTTGCACACCCCTACACAACATATAAAGTATTACAAATACTTTTTAGCTAATAATAACTTTTATAAATATTACATATTAATTTCAGTAACCTGTGTAAATATAACAATCCACAATTCAACATATTATAAACTTTTTAGCTAATAAAAACTTTTATAAATGTTACATATTAATTTCAGTAACCTTGTAAATATAACAATCCACAATTCAACATATTATAAAAAGCGGCGACTGTTGTAAGAATATTTATCAAATTATCATTGAACTTTGGAATAAATTGAACATGATAAGAACCTAGAAATGACCCAATATAATAATATATACACAAAGTATATTGTCAAGTTCTCTCTCTGTCTCTCCCCCCCCCCCCCCCCCCCCCCCCCCCCCCCCTCCCCTCTCTCTCTCTCTAGCTGAGTTGATCAGCAAGGAGTGCTCATCCTAATATTTCAGTTTACGGTGGCAATTCATTGATCATGTCTAACAAACATAATGAATCTTACTCCACCCTAAAAACCATTGCAAACCCTGGTGATCAAAAGGAAGATGATGATAGTGATAAATTAATTGATCATGAAGCATCAAAGTCAAACAACAAGCGGCAGAGGGAGGAGGAAGATGATAATTTCGACTGTCAAACTCCAACTTCCGATGATCACAAGATCGCACCACCGCAACTTCCGCCACCAGCGCCACGAAAACCATTAAAAAAGAGAAGGAGATCATTTGATGATAATGATACACCAGAATTCTTTGAAAATACAAGGCGCCATGAGGTAGATGATTTTTTCCGATCTTTTACCATTAGGGCTTCTTCATGTTCCTCTAGGAAAACGCGTAGTCGTAGCATATGATCATTGTATGTTGTTTAGTGATAATAATAATAATATGTCTTATATTTATTTACACAATAATTTATTCATTTGTAATAATAAAATAAGTTTAAGAATCAACCACATTAAACGTACCATGATTTGAATATTTTTTATGAAATTTTAATAGCTAATAGTTTTAATTTTTGTGTTTTTGTTCTTTTATTTACTCGTATATACATGAAGTTCTTTTCTTTTCTTTGAATGATAATATTGAACCTTATAAATTTTAAATGAAAATATGTATGAAATATCCAATAGCTAATTAAGTCCATATTGATATAGATAGAGAATGAAGATACCATGACTTGAATATATATCTATCAAATATTAGTAGCAAATTGTTTTGATTCGTATGTTTTTTTTTATCTTTTCTTTTATTTACTCTTATACATGAAGTTCTTTTCTTATCCTTCAATGATAATATATTTAGCATTATACTTTTTTAAAGGAAAACATGAAATATCCAATAATTTTGTCTTACACAACGAATACACTATGATTTGAACACATCTATCAAATAATTATAGCTAATAATTTTAATTTTTATGTTTCATGGGTATGATTTGAACACATATCCATGAAGTTCTTTTCTTTTCAAAGATATTATTGAACATTATACATTTCAAAAGAAAGCATGAAACAAACAAGTCTATATTGATATAGATAGAGAATGATGATTTAGGGTTTATTCTTCGTAGAGTTATTGAACCCTGAGCAAGCAAAGTCCATACGAGCTCATTTCAATGGCATTGACTTTTATGCAACTCAAGGTTAACTAATTATTTATAATCTTTATTGTATCCTTCTTTCTGATCTACCAAAAACCATTAATGAGCAAATGAATATTGCATTAATGATAGTTAAAGATATAAATAGAGAAACAACTATAAAACTGTTCTTTGCGACCCCTACTCAAAGTTTAATAAGAAACCCGCCCCCTACATATACATATTATCTTAGAAACCAGTTAAATTATTTGCAATGCAGCAATTAAGGTGAAATTAAAGATGAACGAAAATAATTTCAAGTAGCTTTTTCAGTTTTTAATTTGTCATTGAGATTCATTCAAGTTTTCTGAGTTATTTCTTTCATATGTATACATACAAATGTAAATGATTTGCTAAAACAACAAAATACTAAACACTTAAAGCAAGTTATAAACAAACAACAAAATACTAAACACTTAAAAACAAGTTATAAACGTTTACATGCATATGTCTAAATTTTCGAACACAAGTGAGAGTTTAACTAACAATGCAATAAATGTTTCTGTTGCCATTGATGGCCTTAACACTCGATTTGTTTGCCCTTGCTTCTAAATGCCTGAACACTTTTTGGAAATACATATATGAAATAATTTAGCTTTCATGATTGGCCGGTGCATATTTAAATTTACATCATTGTTCATTTCACTTTTAAATACACCAATTGAATTTTATGTACCGTATTTAAAATGTATGATATTTAAATGCACAATAGTACTTTAACATTTTGCCAAATTTTTGTAGAGACACTGGCCTTCATGTGACTTACTATACTATCTTTTCTTTTTTTACTTTTTAACTTACAAGAAGTCCATTAACGTGGTCATGTGAAGCGCCATTAAGCTCTGTTAACATATAGTTCTATAGAATTAATTCAATATAGGCAAATTAAACAAGTACTTTACAATTACACACAGTATATTGTAATGTAGGTATTTCGTTCTAAAAAAAGTTGCAAAGCTTTTCATTTTATAACAACAAACGTCTATCTTAACTCTAACATGTAACCTATCATAGTAGTGGAACATATTCATACTTCTACAGGTTACTACTTTCCTTTACATATGCTCCATAGTTGGTTGTTTAGGTTTCAACTATTTGTTAATTATCATTTTTGAAACCATGCATAATATATAATAAGCTTTTGCATAACATTTCCATACTATTTGGTTATGAATATTAATCTTAACAAAAAAATGTAAATTATAAAGTGTCATTTTTTAATAAAACTTTATTTCACCAAAAAACTTGCCAAGTTACATCAAACAGAAGGTAGACGGGCAACAAGTTGCACGGCAACCCCTTTCTGAATTGCAAACCCTAACCTTTCAAAGAGAAACCTCTGTCCCCACTAGGGTTAAACAATTGTTGTGGATGACCTGTTAGACCCTGGTCAAGAACTGGATATTAACTTTTGTAAACCATAATTTTATATAGTTATAATGTGTTAAAACCCTAAAATTGTAGCAATAAAGTTATTTGCATTCAAAAAGATAATAAATATTGTTTGAATTTACGATTCCAGTGAAACAACATGATAGCCAACAATGGTACCTGATTATCACCTCTTTTCAATTCCTTACCAAAATTTTTATGAATTAGATGTCACATGGCAATCCATCAAAATTTAAGTCATTGATTACCCGTGATTAATGACTCATAATTCTTGCCACAGTTTTTACACAAAATCTAATTTTTATTTAAACTCTATGCTTTATACATATGTGTGTCAAATACATGAACTAACTTGAACAAACTCTAAGCCATGTAACCCAAAAATACTTGTGTAACCCACAAATCCACACTCGTTAAATGGGCTAGCAAGTCAAAATGGGTTGGAGGGGTATTAACGGTTGTAAGGTTAAAAGGATCGTAACAAGTTTGCAGGTTCTAAATACGTTTCGAGTCTTATGACACCGTAAACTTGCTCTTGTTGGTTTGTTGTTGAGTTGTGTAGAAAGAGGAAGGGAGAAGAGGAGCCCTTCAACAATTAACATTCTGCATTTCTGCACTTGAGATGTTGCCTTGTTGTCCATCACCCTTATCAACTTGTCATCGATCTACTTGTCACCCCATCGATCACCTTGCCCCCTGCCTGATGTTACACTTAAATGTTTAATTATGATTTTGTTGAAAAACTGTTTATTGTTTAGTCTTCTCTTATTTTTTATTCTTGGTGGAAAATTGTTCAACTTTATGGTTTGTGATGTGTTATTTTTCCGTTATTTTTTTCAAAACAAATATATATTAAAGATGTATGAATTTCTGATCACAATAGTTTCATATCTGGCATGTCATTTTCTCAGTTAATTAAAAGCAAAATGGTTACTTTGGTAATTACAAAAGGATATATTATTTGTCTCTTTGATTCCAAAGGTGACCTAGTTTGAACCGGACTACTGTAAATGAGCTGGGGGGTTTGACACCATGACATCACGCCGGCTTTGTTTGACGGGTCCACTTGTGCAATAACAAGGCTTAGTCTGCAATGTCCTGATGAGCCCCGACTCACTTTAGTTTTTCTACCATAAATATTCCTTATAATCAACTAACATATGGATTCTTATAAGTAAAGGGTGTACGGTCAGAGTTAGTTCGGTTCAGTTATGGAAGCTTAATCATGACCATAACCAAACTTTTGTTATGGAGAATTGCTTGACAATAACCATAACTTATGGTCGGTTAATCATCGGTTATGGGTCCATTTCTGTTATTTTTGGTTAGCTGTCCAAAGTATTTTTAAAATTTTTTTTTTGTTTTATTCAAACTGAAAATGGTTCGATTATGGTGTTTAGTGAACACTCAGTTATTCATGGAAATATGCATGGTTCATGTCAAAAGCGTAATCGAAAACATTTTCACGAAAAATGAAGAACAAATCTATAAATTTACAAAATATAAAAAGAACTACAATGCCTGAACAATCTCTATGGTTTTTTAACTTGTTTGCGTTACTAATGAAAAGGTTTGTGAACAACCAAACATTGCTAACAAGTTGAGTTGGTATGATGAAATCTTATTATCATTTATCATTTTTTTGTTACTTAAAGAAATAACGGTGTGGTATTTCTTTTAACTTTGACATCCTCAATATTTCCATTTTTCTACATTACGACATATAAATATAAAAATAACACATCATCTTGCTAATTAACTTATAATATTTTGAAGCGTTCATATGTTTTTTTAACGGCAAATATAAAAATAACACATCATCTTGCTAATTAACTTATAATATTTTGAAGTGTTTATATGTTTTTTTAACGGCAAATTTCTTGTCATTTGTGAGACTTGAATTCAAGATGGTACACTAAAACGTTTTAAAAGGTTTTATCTTGCAATTGTAATCCAACTCATACAAGATAAGAAAAAATGTTTTTAAAGATTTTGAAGTGTAAAATTAGTAAATGTTCATATTTTGCTGGAAACAAGTTAGTTTGATAAAGTTTTTATTATTTTTTATGTATTTTATCATATAAAAATGTTTGAAATAAAGGGATTGAAATTTTATTTTTTTCTCCGGGTTTCCGGCATTGGATTCTAACGTTCTTTCATATTTTAAGCGAACATAAGAGAATCTCTATGCACTAGGCATTAGTGAAAAATGAATGAAATAATTCATGACAATTATTATTCATTTATTAGATTTAATGAAAATATATCCAAGTCAATTATAATATTCACTAGAATTAAGTTCTCCTGCGTTGCGGCGGGGGCGTAGAACCATGTCAAATAGCACCATTGTCAAACCACCGCTAGTGGCAATCAACACTTAAGTTGCGACGTTTTAATACGAAAAAAAAGCCGAAACGTAAAATATAGAAAATAATAACTATGGCGATGTAGGACCCACGCATTGTGACGAACCTGTCAAACGGAAAAAAATAGACATAAAAACATTGAACTACACATGCACGTTGCGTTGTGTTAACTTGCAAAAATTTGAACAAAAACGTAAAGTGAAATGTAAACACGTTGATCTACACACGCACATTGCGTCATGTTAACTCGAAAATTTTATAACGAAACATGGGGCCAATTCAAGTTGAAAGTGCAAAAAGTTGTGAGATAAAATTGCAAATAATGAAAAGTTTTGGGTTAAAGTAAAAACAACCTTTAGGAGGTTAAAACTATAAAAGATGAAAAAGCTTTTGGTTAAAAAGTAAAAAACGCAAAACTTTTTTTGAAAAACTCACAAAGCATAAAGTATAATATCATGATGCATAGAAAGATTGTTAATTTACAGTATGTAAATCTATCTATTATAATAGACAGGGATATTGGATTTAAATAAACTTAATTTTCAGCAATTGGCCGATAACACTCTCAACTTTCGATTTGTAAACCAGGACTTCCAACTTTCAACTTGTTGGCTGATGACACTCCCTAACTAATTGAACCCTAACCCAGTTAGTTTTTGCTGATGTGGCATCTGATGTGGCATTTTTTGCTGGCGTGGCATGTGACGTGGGAGCTGCTGATGTGACATTTTTGATGATGTGGCCGCTGATGTGGCAGCTAACGTGGCATTTTTGATGATGTAGCAGCTGATATGGCATTTTGATGATGTGGCAGCTGAAATTTGCTAACGGTGTTAGGGTTCAATTAGTTAGAGAGTTTTATCGGCCAATAAGTTAAAAGTTGGAAGTGCTGGTGTACAAATCAAAAGTTGGGGGTGTTATTGGCCAATTGATGAAAGTTGAAGTTATTTAAATTCAATATCCTTAATATATAAAACCTGCTTTAACACAGGTGTCACGTAATAAGGACGACTATTTTTTGTTTTCCCCGCTCAAGGCCCAAATAGCGATCCACTACTACAAAATGGAGTATTAGACGGTGTTGAAGTTTTATTTTAGACGGGGTTAAAGCAATAACACCGTCTTAAAATCAATACCCATATGACCATCTTGCTGTTATGATTAAAATATTCAAGAAAATTCAAAAAAAAACCCCGTCTAATGCTTAAACACCGTCTTATACTATTTTATACAAGCTTTAGACGGTGTTGTCTTGAACACCGTCTTATAAATATCATAATGTAAAACATACTCAGTGAAGTCCCCCAAAACCCACATGCCACCTGAGTGTAAACCACCACCACACCACCGGAGACGCTCCGACCACGGTGTTGTCATGCATTCATCGTCGGCTCCAAACACAGGTTTTTTTTGGTATGTTTCTTCAACCCTAGATCAGATTTCATTCCTCATTCAGCCCGCTCACTTATGTCGTTTATTCCCTCTACGAAAATGTAGAACCGCCATCGGTTACGTCCCTAATCGGACTCGAACGCCAAATAATCTCCATTTTCAGCTTAATCGGACTCCAGCCGCCGTCCGCCGTTGGCCGCCGCTGTTATACATTTGCAGTTGCCGCTTATCGGCTCCATCTTTATAGGTTTGGCGTTTTTTTTACATTTTTTTTACAATTTACTTTCATACCATTCTTATTGGCTAACATTGAAGCCTAATTGCAAACATCGCAGGTGAAATACAAAACTTTTGTTTTGGAGATCAAAGGCTCAGTACCATTTTTTGCACTTGGAAGGTATAACGGTGCCTTTTTTAGTTATTTTGCACTTAAAAAGAATCACTTTCACTTAGAACGGCACATATCAAGATACCATCTTTAAGTAACAAATATGTTTTTCCCATTTTCACTTGAGTCTTTACGGTCATGTGTCGGACGAACAAGTGTATATGTCTTGGGTAATCAGACCGAGTATCACCTACAGGGGCAGTTCTATGTGAGGTTGAGGGGTGCTTGGCTGGGATACCTTTCAATTTTCTTGGCGAAGTGCATACATTTTTTCTCTGAACAAATATTAGGCTACCCTTGAATGTACATGTACGATAAAAAAATCTTTTTCTCAGTTTTAGTTTTATGAATGTACGGTCAAAATTATCTTTTATAAAATAGGCCTGAAATTTTCTTTTAAATCCGTCACTAATCAACTACGAATATCCGTCTCGTTCCGTCAACATCTTTCTAAACTAGTCTTATAGCTGGGGCATAACACATTAACACATAAGTCATAACCAAGCACCATCTCATTACCAATAGTCAAACAAGATTTATTATGTGTTCCACCCATTGACTTATCCAATATCCAGGTAACTTGATGACGTTGGTAATATGAAAAAAGTAAAAATGTAGCAAAAACTTGAAAATCTAAGACTATGGGGTATGGGGCGCCTAGGGCTGGCAAATCGTGTCTTATCGGGTTTTACAGGTCTCTGACGACGTGTATAACACAAGTATTAAATATGAATACAACTCGTCTAAGTACTTGATATCTCATGTCTATAACACAGTTTTATGTTTTATGTACAAAGAAAAAGAAATGATGGATCCTAACCTCATAATTTTATTTATTTTTAGAATAGTAAAATATCACATTGTGTACTTTTTTAGTAAACAGGTCTAATCGTGTCTTATACAGATATCTATTGCCAATCGGGGACGTGGGTTGGGTACAAACGCCCAAGTCACCACCCCGGGTGGGCTTGGGTTTCGGCGTGGCCCCTTGGGCGGGGGTTTCAGCCCGGGCGTTTGGCGGGCCTAGCGGTCTTCCGTGGCCGGCTCTCATTGGCTGGGTTGGCTAGGCTATAGGTGGCTAGGATTTTTTTGTGTGTACTTTTATAATAATTGAAAAAAAAATTATAACACGCGGCCAACCCACGCGGGCTAGCCACGCCACGCCATACCGACCCAACATGCAACTGACCAGCGGTGCCCCTCGAAGTCCACGTGTCAACCCATGCCCCAAACATCCGCCCCACCATACCCCACGGTCTAAATTCTTGGGATGAGTTTTCAATATTTCATTGTATTTTAATACATAAAAAATGCAGGTACCGGCGTTCGTGATGAATATGGCAACTTTTGGTGCAGCATATATCGTTGCATTTTTGTTGCTATGGAGGCTAGCAATTGTTGGGCTACCATTTATTATAATATTAGTCATACCTGGTTTAATTTATGGAAGTGTTCTGATGAACTTATCAAGAAAGATAAGGGAGTAGTATAGTAAGGCGGATAGAGTGGCACACCAGGCGATTTCTTCTGTCATGACAGTTTATTCATTTGTGGGTGAAAACAAGACGTTAACAGAATACTCTGCCGCTCTAGAAAACACTATGAAGTTGGGGTTAAAGCAGGGATTGGCTAAAGGACTGACTATAGGCAGCAACAGTGTGGTTGTTTATGTGGTTATGGCTTTCTTGTGTTGGTACGGTGGTAGATTGGTGATTTATCATGGAGTTAGAGGAGGAACAGCGTATAATGTAGGATCTTGCATCACCCTTGGTGGATTGTAAGTTTCTTTTTTTTCTTGCATTTCGTATATGGACCGATTTGGTAAGAAAGTTTTTAATATATCCAATGACAGATGGGTTCTGGATTGTCACACTTGAAGTATTTTTACGATGCAATGGCTGCGTGATAATATGGATAATTACTAAAGCATCATTTTATCTGATTAATGTGTGAGATTAGGTTATTGTTTTAAAAGATAAAATAAATAAATTGTTTGTTAATATCTTACGAATAGTAGTAATCAGTAATGCAGGGAATCTGTTTTTACAAGGGATAATAGCAACCATTATAGGTTTATGAGGATGGCGCCAACACCATTTCTACACATGAAAGGAAGGTTGCCAAATACTACTTGAATGATCTAAACATCAACTTTGTTCAATCAATAAGTTTATGAGGATGGTAGTTGAAAATTTTGCATCTGATGTTTATATATTTTGCATGATTACAGGTATTTAATGAAATTCGCAGGCAACCTTCATCACTTTCAATGCCAATGCTCCCACTACACGCACCTGTGTCTATTGTAGATATATTCCTCCTTAATAATCACAAGAAGAATGCTTATAAAACTCCGATGGTACTCAGGGTCGTTCTGATGTTCCTTCTATTGTTGATGTATGTTCTGTAAGCATGATATATTGTTTGTTTAATTATATCGATCTGTCAACAAATTTTGACAAATTAGGTTAATGGTTTTTGGAAAACGCCTATCATAATTTATCTAAACTGTGATGTTGTGGCTCATTCTCCTACTTGAGATTGTAGAAAACATTGTGATATACTGAAAGTAAGTTTAGTGCAACAAGTTGGTTCTTGGAATTTTGATGAAATTTAAATAATTTTTTATTAACTTGTAGTTTAGGAGCAAGTGGTAACGAGAACAGAGGAAAAAATCCAATGACCACAACACCACAATTGATTTCTTGCCATTTTCCAGCTCAAAACGCAGGTTCGTTTTTTGATGCAGTTTCGCACGTTCGCTTTATGTTTGGTAACTGTACATATTTGACAACTATGATTGTATTGGCTTACAATGGGATCTCATTATGTTATTAAATTTGCAGGAACCTCTTCTATCATCTTAGAAAGTATCTGATGAAGAAGCGGATGATGACACGTATATGACGTACAATTATTACATTTTATATGTTAGGTAGTTTTATGACGTGTTTGTGAATTGTGACTTAAAACGAACCCGGATTGTGACGTTTATGCTTGTTTTTTTTTTTTTTAAAGGTAACCATTTATGCTTACGTTTATGCTTATTAGTTTATGTTTATTTAGTTTTTGTGTGTCGTGAACCGGAAATTGGCAGGTTTGTATTGAAAAAACGAGAAAAACAAAAAAAAACTTTTTTAAGCATCAGCGACGGTAGGGAAATAGTGACGATTGCGACGACAAGATAACAGCGACGATTTATATCATAATATCAAAAGACGGTGTTCATCAAGTTTAATATGGGGATCAAATTGAACATCAAAAGACGGTGTTCATCAAGTTTAAGCTGGTGTTCAAATTAAACACCGTCTAATAAGACTTGATTTTAAACCGGTGTACTTTAAGACGGTGTTGAAAACACCGTCTTAAAACCCATATCACCCCGTCTAAAGCTCTATTTTGTAGTAGTGGGATATGGGGCAACACGCAGACCCGACCCACTTATTTCAGACCCTATTCTTCTTCTTCAACTTCTTCCATACGCGACACTAACTTCCAAGCCTTAACCCTCTCTCTTCTGCGATTATCTTTTTTTCCAATCTTCTATAAAACTTGGTAAATATCAAGTTGAGTTTGTATCAACTATCGTGCCTTTCTTTACGTTGTTTTGCTCTATGTCATCTTCATTATTAAAGTGTGACCTATTAGGGTTTTGTCTATTCCAATTGTGGCTGCAATCAAGGTTAGTATATGTTTTGTATTCCAATTTTTGATTACTTGAGTTCTCAATTTCGTCTTTAACGATTGGTTTTTTTTATTTTATCACAAATGTTGCTTCCAAATTGTTTATTATAGATATAGATAATAGATTATAGATAGAGATCATAGTTGTTAATGTTGAATAGTGACAAATGGCGATAATGTACTTATCTATAATATATAATAAAGTAAATCAAATGAAAGACACATGACACTTTATAGGGTAATCTCTTTAAAGTTTTCCCACGTAAAATGTAAATGATAAATTTTCATTATCTACTAATAAATCAATTAAAATTTGAATTGAACTATTTTTATAATCCGAAATCCATACAAAAATCTATACATGATATTTCGCTTTTATGTAAATGAAAGAAAATTAACTTTAGCTTATGAAACATTTGAAGAAAAAAAATATTTCTATGTTTTTTTTAAGTTTTATAATATTTTATTTAATGTTTTTATATAATAAATACATTGTTATATTTTAAAACCTGTAATAAAAAATAAAATAAAATAAAATGTCTGTAATAGTACTCACAAGTAACCTTATATAAAAATTATTCTATTCTATTTTCTAATAAAAGTTTTTAATTAATTTTGCATGCAACTTTCTCCTTTAATTTATTATATATTAGAATATCTGTATTAATATTAATACATTAGATTAATTGGGTGGGGTTCGGCTACAAAGTCCAAATTTCCTAGAAAGTGTAAAAAGTCATAAAACACTATAATTTCAACCATAAAACACACTTAGAACCTACAAATAACAGAGTAAATACTACTAAAACACTATATTCAAAACACAATAGTTCATAAAAACTTCAAACACAAAATCGTAGAACTATGAACATAAAACACAACATGTTAATCAATATAAAACACAATAATGTTTGGCATTCGATAATAAGAGCCTTATCATCCAAAACACAAAACACGACCACAAATGTAATGTTTTAGTAATCTTTGTTTTGTTATTTGTTGGTTTTAGGTGCGTTTTATGGTTGACATTTTGGTGTGTTAAGACTTTTTACACTTTTTTAGGAAATTTAGACTTTGTAGCCAACTCTTAGCCTAGATTAATATATCTATAATACTATATAAAGCAAATCTGATGGATAGGATTGAAATTTTATCACACGTATAAATTTTATAGCATCATGTACAAGATATGAGAAACCATTTTAGATGGGGTAAACCTGAATATTTTCCAAAAAATTAAGTCGCTTTGAGGGTAATATTGAGATTTCAACCATCGTCTTTTAGAACCCTAATAGTAAGAATTAAAAAGCCGGAGGGGATTAAAGACACGGCACTTCACTTCATCTTCCCCCTAACCCCTCAAATCCCATAAAATCCACCACACCCTACATAGCCTCTCTGCAACACAAGCGTAAATTCGCCACCCACTAACTTCATAACCTAATTTCATCCACCTTTAATCCCAACAACAAACAAACACAACTCTGATGTCTGTCAAACATCGAAAACCAATCTTGTGCATGTAGCTCCGCCGGCAACCGCAGCGGCGCCACCACCGTCGCTACCGACCATATTCGCACCCTGATTTCGGTTTCACCCCCACCAATTCGAGATGCACTGTTTCTGGCAGAAGGACTGCATGAAGTCGTTCCAGTTTCAGCCCGTAACATAAATAGGTGTTTATACATTTGATTTTATAATTGATTTTGTTTTGATGTTTTAGTATTTAATTCATTCATTTATTTTTCTGCTTTTCCAACCAACACTGTCAAAACTTGGTGATATGGTTTTGGTGTGCAAGTTTTTTTTTTTAATTTCTTGCTTGTAATGTTTTGTTTAGGATTTTATAGAGGCAACCAGAGAGCCTTGTATCACTTTCTTAGTAGAAAAGTTTGATGGTATACTTGGGCTTGGATTTCAGGAGATATTTGTTGGGAAAGTTGTACCTCTTATGACATCCGATTTTAACTAATACAAGTATCACTGAACCCCAATTTGTGTTTTATGGCACAATTCCTTTTTTATTACATTTTAATTTGAGTTTTGTTTCAATTTGGAACCTGCAACTAATTCTCTATTGAATTTGTAATTTTCAAGAGATTATACAAGAATCATGGAGAGAGAATGTAGACGGCCACAAACAACTGAACACAGATGTTGGTCTATTGATGACTTTTGAGTTTTACTCTTTAGGATGAATATTTTTTTCAAGTATTTATTCGGTTTTTGCTTCTTTTATAACATTTTGATATGTATGCAGAAAATAATTCAATCTGTGACAACCCGAACTTTCAAGATTAGCAATACTTGATTTCATGACCTATAGCTGGTACCACTACAGGTTTCATGTGCTTTTGTACGTTGTAATTAAACTCGTTAAACTTTGTTAAGTGTACTTAATTGATTGTTACTGATTGAATGGGAGTTATTTGGTTATTATATGAATTGTTAATTTGAAAACCTAGCCGCACATTGTTCCCGGGTCGCATACTCCTTGACAGGCTGAACACCTTCCTCACATCACTTGATGGTTATCAGCCCAGCTTCCCTGAAGCCGAAAAGAGGCCCAAGTAAGTTCGGCTCACTTATTCGAACTCTCACACACACACACAAAGTCTTTACTATCTCACAAAACACATAGAAACAAACCCTAGCACTCTCTCCTTCTCTCTCTTGGATCGACGGCAGACCACCTCCTCGAAGCCCTCTCCCTCTCGGTTTCAACACTCTTGTGCACACACAATTCATTGGTTAGTATACTCATACTTGTTTCGATTATTGTTGGTTTATCTCGGCTAGTTGTGACTTGATGTTAAGTTGTGATAATGATCATGTAAATTGTCTAACAAGATGATTGATGATAATGGACGCATGATAGTGAAGTTTTGATAAACTTATTGTGATAATAAAACCGATTTGATTTGATCTACCAATGTTCTTGATGCTAGCAAATGTCTATCGATAAACTAGGTTTGTACAATATTGATGATTCGATTGTTATTAGCATGATGATGTTTGCATGATTTTTAATCGATGATATAGGGTATCGAGCATACTAAAACTCTCATGATTTGCAGTGATTTAAAAGTCTAAGTTGTTTATGTGAAGGTTTAAGTTTTTGCATGATATTCATAAATTAATTGGAAGCATTATGTGATGTGATTGAATTTGGGTTATGATTATCATGACAATTGCCATTGATAGCTTACTGAATTCAAGGAAGTTAAGGTGATTATGCAAATATGGAATGTAACTGACTGATCGGATATTAAGGAAAAGTGTAACCGACATTGCATGAGTCGTACACCTCACAAGCCGCACACTCATCTGGTGCATAAATACCGGTGCACATCGTACGAGATGACCATGCAAGTCGCACAATGATGGGTCGCACGCTTGTTAACCGTACACCATTGGATAGCATGTTGTACATTCAGTTGATGCATGATCACACACGTATAACGTAGTCGCACACTCTCGATATGTCGCCCAATGTAATGGATCACACACGTCTCTAGGCTGGGTCGTGTTACTGGGTCACACAGTGGTGGGGTCGCACACTAGGGAAGAGCCGCACACTTGGTGTGGGCCATTCCCAGGTGGGCCGCACACTGAACTAATTAGCTCATATGCCCTTATGCGTAATATCTTAACCACACATTCCAAATTAGGCCGCACACTTCGGTGTGGGCCGTTACCTGTTGGGTCGCACACTCGTATGATTCGTGAACCAAACTATTAAGTGGATACGTGAACTGTAGGCTGGTGTTATGGCCTGGTATGCGGCCAAATGTTTATTATACGCTACGTGATGAATGTTATTTCGTGCAATTGTTAATAGTGATTTACATGCATACAAAACTGACTATGGTTGGTAACCAAATTAGGACGTGGTTGAGCACCTCTGAACAAGTAACATAACATAACATACCGAGCAAAACTAAGGTGAGTTCACTACTATCTTACAAGCATGCGTCCAGTAGGGACAAACAAACGCACTTTTATCCCTGGAGGGGATACGTTATAACTGTTGTTTAATTTCGATGTTGGATAATACACTCAAATCATCACTTTAAGTCCCATCTTACTACAGAACTAGTTGCTTGGAGGGCAACGGCGTATTAGTTGATAGCGCCATTAGGCTTGACAACCTCACACCGTACCTGGATAGGACGGGCGTGAAAAAATGACCTTAACCACTCGACCAATGTTGATAGGCATTGGGGAAGGGCAAACATACTGACGTCACTGCGGTATCGAGTTATTATCAACATGTCTTTAACTAAACACTTGGTAACTAAACATTGAACAAAACTGTGAACTCGCCAGCTTTATGCTGATACACTTTTTCTGCATGTTTACAGGTCGATAGATACTTGATGTGGAACTTGCAGTCTAGGATGTTGGAGTGGTCATGGGTCGTGGCACTTGTGAAGACATTAAAGTTAGAATGTTTTCAAACACTACGATATTGAACTTGATGAATAATATTCTATGCTTCCGCTGAACGTATTTGATTTAAAACGAATGTTTTGAGATACACTATTTATATTGAATGGGAATTTTTATTTAATATTTATTGTTAGTTCAATGTGATTAGTGGCTAGATCCTGGTACGTCACATGTCTCGCGGGGGTTTCCGCATGTGGTATTTTGGGGGTGTGAAAGTTTGGTATCAGAGCCACTGGTTATAGTGAACTAGGTTTTAAAATGTTTTTATAAAACCAGACTATAGCCGAACAGTTCTGAAATCGACCATGACATTAAGCTCCGGATTGCAAGGTTTGTCTTTTACTTGCTGTATACATTACATGCCTAGCGTACACTTGTTTATGTTATTGTATACGATTCCATCCTTAGCACTACAGTATGATTACATGTGTTACTTGTTTACACTATGATACATTGTAGTATGGCTTGATCCTTAGACTTTCGTGATCTTTATCATTTTGATGATATCCGTTTTGACCCTCGAATCTGAGGAACCATTTGACACAAGTAAAAAGGAACTGAGACGAGAATGAAAATCGCATTATCATTATGCGTGCACACATAATAATAATGTGGGGTACATGTGAGTCCCAGTGAGGCCTAGCAAGTGAAAAAGGGGTTCTGTTCCATTATCCGACATAATGAGAGGATTCAATAATCTATAGAAGTCATAGCGATGGTTGACTTCTACTCAATCATGATCCTTACCTTTTCCGCTCTTCTCATGGATGCAGAATCATGAACGAACGTGGTGGATGTAACGGTGGACGTGGTGGTGGACGAGGAAACATCGTTATGACTCAGGCAGAGTTGACAGACTTAATCAATACTCGTGAGCTTGCGAATATATGTCCTAACTTATCACGACCACCACACAGAAGAATCGAGTTGTACATCAACGGCTTAGCGCCATAAATCAAGGGTCTGGTTACTACAGAAAACCTTGACAATTTGCCACGAATCATCCGGTTAGCTCACAAGATTACCGACCAGGAAGTTGAGAGTGGCTCGTTACCAGCACGTGGTGCTACTACTAAGACTCCTACCACTGATAACAAACAAAAATGGAACGATGCAGACAAGGCGTCCAACTCAAATCAGCAGCAGAAAAAGCCTGATAACAGCAACAGTCGCAGTTTCAGCCAGTCTTCCTCTACCAAACAAAGCCAGAATAACAGTCAAACTCAAGGCTCTTATGTGGGTAAACGGCCGAAGTGCAGCAAGTGTAACTACCACCACTATGGTCAGTGTACTCGGGCATGCCAATGGTGTGACAAGGTGGGTCACATGGCAAAAGACAATAGAGCTCCTTACCCAAAACGGCAACAAAAGCAATACCAGCAGCCGCAGCAGCAGCAGCAGCAACAACAGAGACAGCAACAACATCAGAACGGGGGTAATCAAAGGGGATGTTATCATGTGGAAACGAGGGTCATTTCAAAACGGATTACCCACAATTGAATCAGAACGCCAACAACAATAACGGGAACAACAATCACCAGAATAACAACAATGCTGGGAGCAACAACAACAATGGGAATAATGGTGGGAATGGTGCTCGTGGGAGAGTGTTTACCATTGGCGCTGGTGATGCAAGGAACGATAGCAACGTCATGACTGGTATGTTTTCTATGAACAATCTTTACGCCACTGTATTATTCGACTCTAGTGTCGATTAGATTTATGTGTCTTTGAGATTCAGTAGGCTGTTAGGGTTAACTAGAACCCCTCTCGAAAACAAACACGTTGTAGAACTGGTTGATGGTAAGTCAATTGAAGCGTCTCACTTTCACATTGGGTGCAAACTCGATCTATTGGGTCAAGTGTTTAACACTAACCTTCTTCCTGTTACTCTTGGTAGCTTCGACGTTGTCGTCGGTATGGACTGGTTGTCCAGACACCGAACAGAAATTCTCTGTAAAGAGAAAATCATACGTATACTTCTCCCTAGTGGAGAATCACTGTCTGTTCAAGGTCATCGAAGTGGTGCTACGGTTAGCATCATTTCGGCTATGAAAGCCCAAAAGTGCTTACGAAAGGGTTACCATGCTATTCTAGCACTCATTACCGACATTCAACTTGAGGAGATGAAGATTGAAGATCTACCAGTTGTAACACCCCAAAATATAAAACTTTATATTTCATTATAAAGTATTAATCAAACAAGAACCGACTAACTAGGAGCTCATAACCTCGTTAGCTTCAAGTCTAGAAGTAACTTATAATAAGGTTAAACACTTAAAATTTATAGTCAAATGATAAGTGAGGGACCAAACTAGTCAAAAACTGAAAGTTAAATGCTGAAATAGTAAACAAAAACACCAACCACACACTTATGGGTGTGTATCGATCGAACAGGAGGAGGGACGACCAGGAGCTTTCTCCAAACCCTAATCTGCTTTAAATCAAGTCTCGAACATAAATTAGTGATCACCTCCTAGTAGGGATCAAAAGGTATGTAAAATTATGGTATTTTGTTTCATCTTGAATTCTAGGTTAAGTGTGAAAAACGAAAATTTAGCTTGATTACTTGATGCATGGATGAAATTAGAAGTGATATGAGGTTTAGGAAAAAACCCTAGATGATTTCTTGACAAATCTTGCATGATACTTGTAAGGTTTTATAATCACCATTGTAAGTGATTGAGGAGCTTGAATAAACTTGATAAATACTAAAATTATAGCTCTTGTTCTAGCACCATTTGAATTTAAGAAGTAATTTCAGAAAAATATTGATGTTAAGACATGAGTAGAATTGACTAATTGAAGTGAAATTAGATGATAATTACGAGTCATGAACTTGGTAATGTTTATGTGAAAATCAGACCCGCTAGGTGTTTGTTGAAATGCCTGAGTAGGGATTTAAATGTTAAAAATAGAATAAAAACGCAGATTTGATTATTGTTTATAATGATGCGTTAATAAACATGAAAAGAGTTCTAAACCAATTGTAAAATGAACTCTTTAGGCAAAGAGTCCGGATCGTCAAGCGGACAAGTCGGAGGGAATACGCATGGGAAAGGTGTGCTCTAAAGGTACGAAATTTACCGTTTCATTACATTAAGTTTATTTGTTAGTCCTATGTCGTCACATTGAAACATGGTAAACAAGATAAACCAATATGTCACGGAAGTGACTATGTGTCTTAAACAAGTAAAACGGATCAAAACAAGTTGAGTAGTAAACTTTGAAGTTAGTTACCATCACTTGATGAATGGTTATAAACAAAGCATAAGCCGTGTAGCGGACACGCTAAACTAGTTGAGAAATTTAACCTCTAATACAAGAGTTAAAGTTCGGAATCTTAAGCATGCCAAGTAGTATAAAAAGGAAAGTTCGAAACCTTGGAAACAAGCATGTAGATTATTGCGTAAGAAATCCCTCGAGAGGGTAGCGAAACGTCATAGTTGGTAAAATCTAGATATGAGTAATTAACCTTAGTCATGTGATAAACGTGTTCGAAAGTAAATTACAGTGAAGTAGGAAAAGAATCGGCAAAACTGCAAAAACAAGAAATAAATGTACAGCAGCTACCGTAAGTTACGGTGGCTACCATAACTTACGGTAGCAAGTAAAAATGTTACGGTGGTTTCCTACTGCCTTACGGCAGACCGCTGTTACCTAGTGGCCACCGTAACTTATGGTGGCTACCGTAAGTTACGGTAGCGCCCAATCATGAATGCTGAATTTTTATATTCTTGGTTACTCGAATTTGTTTTTGAACATAGTTTCGATTATGTTAATTTCCAAGGACTTTAATACTAATGTTTATCCAAATTTTCAGTTTCTAGGTATTACAAGTAAGTGGATGATGATAAAGCAAATGCATCCGAACCAAACACACAAATCAACGCTTCCGCACTTGATCTATTTTGTTTTAAGAATATGTAAACACTAGTAGTTCTGTCTTGAATATTTGATTAGTAGGGTTATAACGTGAATATTATGATTTGGTATGGTCTTAAAATCACGAAAGTTTTTGTAAACTCTAAATTGTTGTATTAAATGCAAGTTTTATATCTTTAAACTAGTTATATTAAGTCGGGTGTTACACCAGGTAACACCTCGAAAATTCACGTCCTATAATGTGTTGACACGTGTCATAGGTTTGAACGTGTGAAAGAGTGTTATAGAAGGATTAAAGTTGACAATCATGGAAAGTATGTGAATATACGAATTCTAAATGTCAACAGTGAATAAATATATTGTACATTAACCCTACATGATGCTCATACCTTCAAACGAATAAATCATGGATCATACGAAGCTAAATATGAAAGAAACTGAGAGATTACAAACTACAGGGGTTAAATGTGTCAACATGTTTAAGTAATACCTCTGAGTGACCTTTTAGCAAACCCGAAACTTTGTAACGGTAATCATGCTCACTAGAATGCACGATATAAATTTCATAAAGTTTCGTTATCATATGAGAAAGTTATGATCAAATTCGTATGCGAGGGGTTAAAAGCGTCTACGATGAAGTTTATGACTTTTCGGGTAACAATAAAGTTAACCGAGGACTAAACAAAGTGGGTAAATGTCTTGAAGCCCTTATAAGTCAATTTGGAGGGTTCAAAGTGCAAGAAATAAAGTCGTAGGAAAGTTTCCAAGAGCCAAGGACCAAAGCATAAAAATCAAAAATTTCAGATTTGATCAGATGGGGCGTCGCGCCACGCGAGGACCCTGGGGGGGGGGGTCTACGCGTGCCGCGGGGGGCCTTCTGCTCCGAATTCTTTGGGTTCTTGTCTGCCAACTCCATTTTAACCGACTTAAAACGATTTTCCTCATCTTGCACGACCCCTAAACAACCCCTAGACACTTAGGGACATCTGGAAATGATCCAAGGCCATTGTTAGACTTGTGTGTCAACAATCCATGAGGTTTTGAACACTATAAAAGGCCACAAGGTTGCAACAATTTCTTCACACCTCATTTCTGCATTTCTGGAGCTTCCTGGAGCTTAAGAGCAGACCCAAGTTCTTCCTAATCGTGCATAGGACTTCAGTAAGTATGCTTAACCTTTCTTAGTTAAGTTTTTGCTTAGTTTTAGCTTAAAAGTCAAACCGTCGTAATTAACGGTTGACTTAGCGATAAATCATTGATGGTCCAGTGATTAGTCGAATTAAAAGTAGTTATAAGTTGGTAATTATGTGGGCAATAAACCCTTAAAAGGGCACCCTCTGATTCCCACTCTAACTAGGTGAAATGTCGGGTCAAACTTGTTATTAAAAAGTCAACAGAATGCTTAATTTCCAATTTATGCATAATTAGCAATGTAGAACCCATACAACCTGTTTGATCATTAATATAACTTGATAATTAGTGTAAGAACATGTCTAAACATGTTCAACCCGAAAATTTTCAGTAAAGACCCGGTTCGGAACCGAAAGTCGCATAGTTTGACTTTTGCTTTGACTTTCAGTTCTGACCCGTTCAAGCATGTTTTAGAAATTCCTTAGAGATTTAATTGGACCAGGTTACATGCTAGTATAACCCCTTGTTATTATGCACCTTGGTTCAATAGTTATCCAATTATTATGCATGATTCCGTTAATTGCTCATATGTTGACCATTATGCCCTTTTCACCATAAAACGTGATTTTTGAAAATGTAAAAAGTAGAAACCTTAGTTACTGATTTATAAGCTTGTACACAAAGTTTGACATCAGTTTGAGGTGTAGATTGAGAGTTATGCTCATTAGCGTAATTATAAAGCTTCTTAGCGATTCAACGGCGTAATTAGCGTATAGCCTATTTAAACCTAATTTTTGATATCAAACTTGTTACCCACTGATGTAATATATTATTTTGGGATTTTTGAATATTTTTAATTAATTTTAGGCTGAGCATAACTTAGGGTCATAAGCTTAATTCGGTAAATGTCGGTTTTGCCCTTTCGGGCTATAAAATGAGTTTTACATATCTTTTCGACCCCAAACCTTTTGCTACTGATTTTATATGATAAATAAATTATTTTAAACCTTCTGGAATAATAAAAATATCAGCTTTCTATATAGAACCCGGAAACGGCTTCTAATGGCCTTTTTAAGCGTTTTTAACGCATAGTATGTACTAGAACCATTTTAAACATACAAAGGCTGATACCTACTGATATTTTAGGTAAATTATAATATTTTAACAGCAAGAAAAAGTTGTTTAACTCAGACTTCAGTTTTGAGCTTTTCGGCTTATGTGAAATTACCAAAATGCCCCTACGGTGCATAGTTTGGTTATAATTGATAAATATCACATATATGCATTACCCTACTGTTATAACTTATCAAATTAAGTATTTTTGCTGATTATATTAGACCTGTAACTCAGGTTAATACTTGAACTCTTTCATAACCTTATAAATGACTAAAATACCCCTACGGGGCATAGTTTGAGTTTAAATTCATTTCGGGCATAATAAAGGATATCTTACTGATGTCACAACATATTTGAGGCATATTAACTTAGGAAACCTGTATATGGCTCTTATGGTTACCCGTTACGCCTCTTGCGCGTTCGGTTCGGTTTATGTAACTAGTTTGCATAAACTAGCCGAAACGGGTCAAACCTTATCGGTTTTATCTCAAAATCCAGAATGTGTTTAGATTACCCATATAAGATAAGTCCTTAAACTTGTCGGGTCTAAATCACATTCTATTCCGGTCTTCGCTTAATCACGCGTTCGAACCGTATCATTCCTTAAACTAATCGGTCTAAGCTTAAGCTTAACTAAAGACCGTCAGGATTCTAATAGGTTATTATAAACCTTTTTTCCAGAATAGGAGAACCGGTAAAAGCTACCCGCATTTTCTAATTGTGAATTATACTTGCAAAGGTAAATACTTTTAACTTATTTTCCCTATACGGGCTTGGGGTACGCTATATAAAATACCGTTTGGTCGGGCATTAAATCTTTCCACGTTTGATGGTTAAATTGATATTGGATCGGCCCGTTTAAATTGTTTTGTTTGCTTAAAGCCTTTGGGAGGTTAATGACCATGTCCCGGATATCCTTGGCATCATTTTACGAAATGGCCACGACCTAAGCACGGGGTGTAGGCGTACACCCGTCAGTGCCAAATAATTAATGTGGTGTGTCTATTGATCTTTAACCCGGCACGACCCGGGCTACTGAACGCATAAGGAACATGTAATTCTTTTACAAGATTATATATTTAAATAATTATCCCAAGTTATAAAAGTTTGTGCCACGTGCATTCAAATCAATTTTATTAAACTTTTCAAAATGAGTCGGTTGAATGTATTTACCAGTGTAAACTGACGTATTTTCCCAAAAAGATTAAGTGCAGGTATAACTCGTAATTGGCTGGATATCTCCTTAGCATCAAAAGAGTCTCGCAAGCTTAAGATGCCTAAAGTCTGTTGAACTACTGTTTCCATTTTATTTGATCCTTCTGTGGATAAACTTTCGACTGTTTGTGATACATGATATTACAATATTATATTCAGTTGAAATATATCTTTCATTTGCTTCCGCTGTGCGTATTAAATATTGTGTTGTTTGACTATTATGTTGCCAACCACGTCACGATACTCCCCCACCGGGCCCACCGGTGACAGCGTATAAATATCGGGGTATGACACACCAGTTGTCCGTGAGTTTCCTGATGTGTTTCCCGAAGAACTTCCAGGATTACCTCCACACCGTCAGGTGGAATTTCAGATTGATCTTACGCCAGGAGCAACTCCGATTGCTCGCGCCCCTTATCGTCTTGCACCGGGGGAGTTGCAAGAGCTGTCAAATCAACTCCAAGAACTGTTGGATAGAGGTTTTATCCGACCTAGTTCTTCGCCATGGGGAGCCCCATTCCTATTCGTAAAGAAGAAAGACGGGTTCTTTTCGTATGTGTATCGATTATCGAGAACTCAACAAGGTGATGATCAAGAATCGTTATCCTCTACCTCGCATCGACGATCTGTTTGACCAGCTGCAAGGGTCAAGCTTCTATTTAAAAATTGACTTAAGATCGGGCTATCATCAGATGAGAGTCCGAGAGGAGGATGTCCCTAAAACAGCTTTTAGAACGCGATACGGCCATTACGAGTTTCTGGTCATGCCATTCGGGTTAACAAACACACTAGCGGTTTTCATGGATCTTATGAATCGTGTGTGAAAACCATATCTTGAGGACTTTATCATTGTGTTTATCGATGACATCCTGATCTACTCTAAGAGCAAGGAGAACCACGAGCGGCACTTGCGTCTGATCTTGGAACTCCTGAGGAAGGAACAGCTTTACGCGAAATTCTCTAAGTGTAATTTCTAGATTTGGGAAGTACACTTTCTTGGTCACATAGTCAACTAGTTGGGAATACACGTAGATCCAGCTAAAATCGATTCCATCAAGAATTGGGCAGCACCAAAGACTCCTTCGGAGGTGCGCCAATTTCTTGGTCTCGCTGGGTACTATCGCAGATTCATCGAGGGATTTTCGAAGATCGCTCAGCCTCTTACCACTTTGACACAGAAAGGTGTTGTGTATTCGTGAGGAACAAAGAAGGAAAACACCTTTCAGCTTCTAAAACAAAAACTCTGCAGTGCACCGATATTGTCCTTACCCGATGGTACGGATGATTTTGTGGTGTAATGTGATGCTTCTATTCAAGGTCTCGGTTGTGTGTTGATGCTATGTGAGAAGGTGGTAGCCTATGCTTCACGACAGTTGAAGGTTCACGAGAAGAATTACACGACTCATGACTTGGAGTTGGGAGCTGTCGTCTTTGCACTAAAAATCTGGAGGCATTACTTGTACGGTACTAAATGTACTATTTATATCGACCACAAAAGTCTCCAGCACATTTTTTACCAGAAAGAGTTGAACATGCGACAGCGTCGCTGGGTCGAGCTCTTAAACGATTACGACTGTGCAATCAAGTATCATCCCGACAAAGCTAACGTTGTAGCTGATGCCCTCAGTCGGAAGGAAACGAAACCTAAATGAGTTCGAGCTTTACAACTCACTATTCACTCCAATCTTCCTGACCAGATTCGTTCTACCCAAACTAAAGCGTTGAAGGACGAGAACCTTCCAGCTGAATCCATGCAAGGCATGGAGAAGCAACTTGTAACAAAATCTGACGGTATTCACTATTTCATGGAGCGAATATAGGTCCCTTCACACAGTAACCGAGCTTGTGATGGATGAGGCACACAAGTCTCGATACTCTGTTCATCCGGGTTCTGACAAGATGTATCAGGATCTAAGAATTTTATACTGGTGGCTGAACATGAAAGCTCACATAGCAACATATGTGAGCAAATGCTTGACTTGTGCGAAAGTCTAGGTGGAATACCAAAAACTGTCTGGTTTACTCCAGCAACAAGAGATACCCATGTGGAAATGGGAACAGATTGCCATGGACTTCATCACTGGATTACCAAGAACTCAATGTAGAAACGATACCATCTGGGTGATCGTTGACCGTTTAACAAAATCTACACACTTCCTTGCGATCAAGGAAACTGACACGTTTTCGCAGCTGGCGGGCATTTACTTAAAGGAAGTGGTTTCTAGGCATGGGGTGCCAACCTCTATCATCTCTGATCGCGATCCACGTTTTATATCTGACTTATGGCAGGCGATGCACAAATCGTTCGGCTCACGTTTAGATATGAGCACTGCTTATCACCCTCAAACGGATGGTCAAAGTGAATGAACCATCCAAACACTAGAAGACATGCTGCGAGCATCTGTAATCGATTTTGGTAAAGGTTGGGAAAGACATCTACCTTTAGTAGAGTTTTCCTACAACAACAGTTACCATTCTAGCATTCAGGCAGCTCCATTCGAGGCACTGTACGGACAGAAATGCCGACCTCCTCTTTGTTGGGCTGAGGTGGGTGACATCCAAATCAAAGTCCAGAACTCGTACTCGAAACTTCTAAGAAGATTGTTCAAATCATAAATCGTATGGCGGCAGTGCGTGATCGTCAAAAAAGCTAGGCTGACAAGCGTAGGAAACCTTTGGAGTTCGCCGTGGGTAATCGTGTTTTATTGAAAGTTTCACCCTGGAAGGGCGTGGTTCGATTTGGGAAACGACGCAAATTGAATCCGCGTCACGTGGGGCCATTCAATATTCTGGAAAGAATCAGTAAAGTGGCATACAAACATGAGTTACCTGACGAACTTGGTAATGTTCACGACGTTTTCCACGTCTCTAACCTGAAGAAGTGTTTGTCCGATGAAACACTTGTGGTACCTTTACAAGAGCTGAAGATCGATGACAAGTTACAGTTCATTGAGGAACCTATCGAAATCATGGACCGGGAAGTTAAAGTTCGCAAACACAGTCGAATCCCAATCATGAGAGTTCGTTGGAACTTAAGACGAGGACCGGAGTTCACGTGGGAACGTGAGGATCAGATGAAGCTCAAGTATCCTCACTTGTTCAAAACTGCTGAATCAAATCCTGATGTAACTTGTGAATTTCGGGACGAAATTCCCTTTCAAGTTAGGGATGATGTGGCACCCGAGGAAACTCCACAGTCATCTTGATCCTCTGAGACTGCTTATCAAATTTCAGGACGAAATTTCTTTCAAGTTGGGGATGATGTGACAACCCGAACTTTCAAGATTAGCAACACTTGATTTCATGACCTATAGCTTGTACCACTAAGTTTCATGTGCTTTTGTACGTTGTAATTAAACTCATTAAACTTTGTTAAGTGTACTTAATTGATTGTTACTGATTGAATGGGAGTTATTCGGTTATTATATGAATTGTTGATTTGAGTACGGGTCGAACACCTTCCTCACATCACTTGATGGTTATCGGCCCAGCTTCCCTAAACCCGAAAAGAGGCCCAAGTGAGTTCAGCTCACTTATTCGAACTCAGACACACACAAAGTCTTTACTATCTCACAAAACACATAGAAACAAACCCTAGCACTCTATCCTTCTATCTCTTGGATCGATCACAGACCACCTCCTCGAAGCCCTCTCACTCTCGGTTTCAACACTCTTGTGTACACACAATTCATTGGTTAGTATACTCATACTTGTTTTGATTATTGTTGGTTTATCTCGGCTAGTTGTGAGTTGATTTCAAGTTGTGATAGTTATCATGTAAATTGTGTGACAAGATGATTGATGACAATGGACGCATGATAGTGAAGTTTTGATAAACTTATTGTGATAATAAAACCGATTTGATTTGATCTACCAATGTTCTTGATGCTAGCAAATGTCTAACGATAAACTAGGGTTGTACAATATTGATGATTCGATTGTTATTAGCATGATGATGTTTGCATGATTTGTAATCGATGATATAGGGTATCGAGCATACTAAAACTCTCATGATTTGTAATGACATAAAAGTGTAAGGTGTTTATGTGAAGGTTTAAGTTTTTACATGATATTCATAAATTAATTGGAAGGATTATGTGATGTGATTGAATTTGGGTTATGATCATCATGATAATTGCCATTGATAACTTGCTGAATTCAAGGAAGTTAGGGTGATTATGCAAATATGGAATGTAACTGACTAATCGGATATTAAGGAAAAGTGTAACCAACATTGCATGAGTCGCACACCTCACAGGCCGCAACTCGTCTGGTGCATAAATACCGGTGCACATCGTACAAGACGACCATGCAACTCGCACAATGACGGGTCGCACACTAGTTAACCGTACACCATTGGATAGCATGTTGTACATTCAGTTGATGCATGATCACACACGTATAACGTAGTCGCACACTCTCGATATATCGCACAATGTAATGGATCACACACTTATCTGGGCTGGGCCGTGTTACTGGGTCACACAGTGGTGGGGTCGCACACTAAGGAAGAGCCGCACACTTTGTGTGGGTCGTTCCCGGGTGGGCCGCACACTGAACTAATGGGCTCATATGTCCTTATGCATAATATCTGAACCACACATTCCAAATTTGGCCGCACACTTTGGTGTGGGCCGTTACTTGTTGGGTCGCACACTCGTATGATTCGTGAACCAAACTGTTAAGTGGATATGTGAACTGTAGGCTGGTGTTATGGCCTGGTATGCGGGTTTATTATACGCTACGTGATGAATGTTATTTCGTGCAATTGTTAATATGTGATTTACATGCACACGAAACTGACTATGGTTGGTAACCAAATTAGGACGTGGTTGAACAACTCTGAACAAGTAACATAACATACCGAGCAAAACTAAGGTGAGTTCACTACTCTCTTACAAGCATGCTCCAGTGGGGACAAACAAACGCACTTTTATCCCTGGAGGGGATACGTTATAATTGTTGTTTAAATTTGATGTTGGATAATACACTCAAATCTATTGCTTTAAGTCCCATCTTACTACCGAACTAGTTGCTTGGAGGGCAACGGGGTATTACTTGATAATGCTATTAGGCTTGACAACCTCACACCGTATGTGGATAGGACGGGCGTGAACTAATGACCTTAACCACTTGACCAATGTTGATAGGCATTGGGGAAGGGCAAATAAACTGACGTCACTGTGGTATCGAGTTATTATCAACATGTCTTTAAACTAAACACTTGGTAACTAAACGTTGAACAAAACTGTGAACTTGCCAGCTTTATGCTGATACACTTTTTTCTGCATGCTTGCAGGTCGATAGATACTTGATGTGGAACTTGCAGTCTAGGATGCTGGAGAGGTCATGGGTCGTGGCACTTGGGAAGACATTAAAGTTAGAATGTTTTCAAACACTACGATATTGAACTTGATGAACAATATTTTATGCTTCGGCTGAACATATTTGATTTAAAACGAATGTTTTGAGATACACTATTTATATTGAATGGGAATTTTTATATAATATATATTGTTAGTTCAATGTGATTAGTTGTCACAACCCCCGATCCCTTATTCCCGGGAATGGGCGGACGCGATCTCAGTTGTGGTGGTATCAGGTTATTTAAATCTTGCAGCGGAATTTTCATCAGGACCGTAGTTAGGAAATGTTTATCAGAGTAAAACCACCATATTTTATATTAATAATCACATGGATAAAATCCAAGTTTCTTATTACAATACATTTATAGGGATAAACCCTATTTTATTGAATTTAAAACATCGTTTATTAGGTAACTTTTATAGCCACATTATCCACAAGCCTTTAGTGCTCTCCAGCTGGCTTTCTACTAATTGGCTGACACATTGGGTTACCTGAAATGCGTTTTAAAAACATTTGTCAGTCGGAAATACTGGTGAGTAAATCCCAGTTTAATCAAGAAACATTTTATCAATTAAAACAGTATTGAGGACGATTACAATGTTTATGTCTGCACAATTACTCCATTTGGTACTATCAATCCACTGACTTGTGGGTCATATTACACATTGACTAACTCATTGTCCAATGGTAACGTACTGTCAACCTTGACTTACTACTCACAGTGTAGTAAATTTTGTATACAAAACCCCAACATACCGGTAGTAATTGAAGAACTACAAAGACTCAATCACCACTTAATCGCATTGTAAAACATTTAAGGTTTTGTAAAATATTACAAAAAGGTTCACAAAAAGAGGATAAACTCACATTGCTATCTTAGGCTTCTTGTAAGGGTTTCCCGGGTATAATCTATAATTTATACAAATGTACATTGGTTAGTATCATAACCCTTTGAAATTATTAATGATACCCTCCCCGAGACGGCATTCCAACAACTACGTCGGGCAGAACCACGACAGTTGTTACGGAACCCTAAATCAATCGGGCAGCGTAACTATTATGAAACTGGGGTTATAATACTTACAACGGAGCAGAACCTCGCTAATTAGGGGTATAATACCCGTGTATTATAACTTTCCTACAGAATTTGTGATTTGAGATTGAAATCTGAGCGACGAAAAACGTAAACTGATGAGTTCTATAAATAGTGTTGGATTCTGACTTCCAGGCGGCCCGCGTAAGGTAAGGCTAAGCCTTACGCGGCCCGCGTCAAACCGAGGGTCAACGCATAGCTTGTCCGGATCACCACTAGAGTTGACACGATGACGACACGTGTCAGCTCAGGATGCATCCGCGTTTCACGATCTCTAGCGGCCCGCGTAAGTGTAAGCTTAAGCTTACGCGGCCCGTATCAACTTTAAGAAGTCAACGAAGTCCGGTCTCAGTCCTTATACCGCCCGCGTGAGATGTTGGGGTGGGTCTACGCGGCCCACCTCAACTCTATATTTCATGTTTTTACTTAACTTTATAAATTATAACATAACTCGGGCTCGGTTTTCACATAAGGGGTGTAATATGAGACATATTGGAATATTTTAAGATATAATAGGGTATACAAAATATAATGAGGGTGTTGGTTTTACCGAGGGTTGTTACATTCTCCCCACCTTGTTTTAGAGCTCGTCGTCGAGATCTATTGAAATAAATGCGGGTATTTCTTTTGCATTTCTGACTCGAGTTCCCATGTATACTCAGGTCCTCTTTTGGAGTCCCACTTTACTTTGACTAGAACTAGTCTTTTGTGCTTGAGATTCTTAATTTTTCTGTCTTCAATCTGTAGAGGTCTTTCTACAAACTTAAGTTGTTCATTTACCTCTATATCCTTAAGAGGTACTATCAATGATTCATCAGCTAAACACTTTTTGAGATTAGTTACATGAAACACATCATGAATTCCTGCCATTTCCTCTGGCAGTTGTAGCTGATAGGCTACAGGTCCTATTTTTCTAATAATCTTGAAAGGTCCAACATACCTGGGACTTAGCTTTCCTCTTTTGATGAATCTTACCACTCCTTTCCAAGGAGAGACTTTCAACAATACTTTATCTCTTACCTGAAATTCCAATGGTTTTCGCCTGTTATTGGCATAACTCTTTTGTCGATCACGTGCGGCTTTCAGTCGTTCCTTGACTTGAATAATCTTGTCAGTTGTTTCTTGCACTATCTCAGGTCCAGATAGTTGCTTTTCCCCAATTTCTGCCCAACAGACTGGGGTTCGACACTTTCTTCCATAAAGTGCTTCAAATGGTGCAGCATTGATACTTGTGTGATAACTATTATTATAAGAAAATTCTATTAAAGGTAAATGATCATCCCAATTACCTCCGAAGTCAATTACACAAGCTCTAAGCATGTCCTCCATTGTTTGAATTGTTCTTTCACTTTGTCCATCTGTTTGAGGATGATAAGCTGTGCTTAACCTTAACTTGGTTCCCATTGCCTTTTGAAAACTTGACCAAAAATGAGAGGTAAATCGACTATCCCTATCAGAAACAATTGATAAAGGAATGCCATGTAAAGAAACAATTTCATTTACATACAATTTAGATAATTGTTCCATACTAATTGTTTCCTTCATTGGTAAGAAATGAGCTGATTTGGTTAGTCTATCTACAATCACCCAGATTGTATCATTTCCTTTCTTAGTTTTGGGTAATTTAGTAAGAAAATCCATTGTTATTAATTTCCATTTCTAAACTGGCATTTCTAATTGCTGTAACAAACCTGAGGGTTTCTGGTGTTCAGCTTTGACTTGTGAACAAGTTAAACATTTAGAAACATAGGTTGCTATGTCTTTCTTCATTCCTATCCACCAGAAATTTTTCCTTAAATCCTGGTACATTTTATCACTTCCTGGGTGCATCGTATATTTGGACTTATGAGCTTCTTCTAATATGTGATGACGTAGGTTTCCTAATTTAGGTATCCACATTCTCTTTTCATGGAATCTCCAAATTCCATCTATTCTTTGTTTTAATTCTTTTAGCATACCTTTTAATTTTTCAGAATCATCCTTGATTACTGATTCTTGTGCTTCTCTTATTTGTTCATTTAAATCTACTTGTAGATTTAATTTAAAAGAACGTACCCTTTTCGGCTTTTCATGATATTTTCGACTTAAAGCATCTGCCACTACATTTGCTTTTCCTTCATGATACTGGATATCACAGTCATAGTCACTAAGAAATTCCATCCAGCCTCTTTGCCTCATATTCAACTCTTTTTGCTTGAAAATATACCTTAGACTCTTATGATCAGTGAATACGGTAAACTTACTACCATAAAGGTAATGTCTCCAAATCTTAAGAGCAAAAATTATAGCTCCTAATTCCAAATCATGGGTTGAATAATTCTCTTCATGATTCTTAAGTTGTCTAGATGCGTAAGCTATAACCTTTTGTCGTTGCATTAATACACATCCATAACCTAATTTAGAAGCATCACAATAGACTACGAAATCTTCAGTTCCTTTTGGTAATGCTAATATAGGTGTATGAGTTAATCTTTGCTTAAGAATTCTAAAGGCTTCTTCTTGTTTTAATCCCCATTCAAACTTAACAGATTTACAGGTTAACTTAGTTAAGGGAATGGCTATTCTATAGAAATCTTGAATAAATCTTCTATAATAACCGGCCAATCCTAAGAAACTTCTAACCTCAGTTGGTGACTCAGGGGATTTCCATTTAGTAATTGCCTCGATTTTTGTTGGATCTACATGAATTCCTTCATGATTGACTAGGTGTCCAAGGAATTGTACCTGTTCTAACCAAAATTCACACTTAGAAAACTTAGCGTAAAGCTTTTCCTTTCTTAACAAACTTAAAAGTGCGTGCAAATGCTTTGCATGATCCTCTTTATTCTTAGAATAAATTAAAATATCATCTATAAAAACAATTATGAATTTATCCAAATATGGCTTACATACTCCGTTCATCATATCCATAAATGCAGCTGGGGCATTGGTTAAACCAAATGGCATGACAGTAAATTCATAATGACCATACCTTGTTCTAAAAGCGGTTTTAGGAATGTCCTCTTCCTGTACCTTTAATTGATGATATCCTGACCTTAAATCGATTTTTGAGAAAAATCGAGCTCCTTGTAGTTGATCAAACAGATCATCGATTCTTGGTAATGGGTACCGATTCTTAATCGTGACTTTGTTTAATTCACGGTAGTCAATACACATACGCATTGATCCGTCCTTCTTTTTAACAAACAGTATCGGCGCTCCCCATGGCGACGAACTTGGCTGTATGAATCCTTTTTCTAACAATTCATCTAATTGTTTCTTTAATTCTTGCATTTCTGCAGGTGCCAAATGGTAAGGTGCTTTGGCAATTGGTGCTGTTCCTGGTAGCAGGTGAATTCTGAATTCAACTTCTCTGTCTGGAGGTAGTCCTGGTAATTCTTCTGGAAAGATATCTGAAAACTGTGACACTACTGGAATATCTTTTAATTCCTTTCCTTTAGTGTTAGTGATTATAGAAATCAAATACACTATGGAACCTTTTCTTATACAACTTGTAGTTTTCATCACAGAGATGAACTTAGTGGACCTAGAAGGTTTATCTCCTTTAATTGTGATCGTTTTACCTTTTGGTGAATTTAGTTGAATTAACTTTTGATCACATAAAATACTAGCTTTATTGGCTATTAACCAATCCATTCCTAAAACAACATCGAATCCTGCCTGATTCATGGGATAAAGATTTGCAATAAATTTCTGATTTAAAATTTCTATTCTTGCTCCCTGCAAGATTTCAGAAATCTTAACAGTTTCTCCATTGGCTGTTTCTACTAGACATTCTTATGGTAGTTTAGTTAATGACTGAGTTAGAATTTTGCAAAACGAAGTATTAATAAAACTTTGGTTCGCACCAGAGTCAAATAATACTTTAGCAAATATATCATTAACTAAAAACGTACCAGCTATAACGTCTGGGATCATCTTGGCTTCATCTGCAGTAAGAACAAATGCTCTAGCATTTTTAGTATTCTTGTTGTTTGCAGCTGGGGCCAATTTTGGACAGTTTGGCCTGATATGACCTTTCTCTCCACAGTTGTAGCATAATCCATTACTGCATTTCCTCTTGTAATTTTCTTCCTTGTGTCCTGGCATCTTGCAGTAATTGCAGAGATTGGAGCATTTTCCCGAGTGCTTTTTCTTGCAGACCTTGCAATATGGTGCAGAGTTAGAACCCATATTCCTACGATTGAAATTTCCAGAACGAAATTCTCGAGTAAGCCTTTGGGTTAGGTTTCTCCTCTGGTCTTCTTCTCTAGTACGGACTAACTCATCTGTCAATGTATTGGCTAGTTCTACAGTTTCTTCTATAGTTTGAGGTCTAGCTGCCTTGACTACATGTCTAATCTCTCCAATTAATCCCCAAATATAACGGGAGATTAACACTGGTTCTGGTGAAGCAAGGGTTGGCACTATTCTAGCATATTCAAAGAATAACTTCGTGTACCCCTTACTATCCACACCAGTCATCCTAAGATTTAGGAATTTATTTGCTATCTGCTCCTTTTCATTTGGAGGGCAGAATTTCCTTTCTACCATATTCCTAAATTCTTCCCAATCCATACTATAAATCCTATCACTTCCTCTAGACTGAAGGATAGTGTTCCACCATTCTAAGGCTGCATTCTTAAATAGATTGGAAGCAAACATTATCTTGTCCTCTTCCGCGCATTTACTTATTTTTAGAACAGCCTCAGTCTTTTCTATCCAGCGTAGAGCTGCAATAGGTTCTTCATTGCCCGAGAATTCTATTGGTTTACAGGACCAGAATTCTTTGTATGAACAACCGTAAGGCACGGTTCTTCTTCTTTTGGGAATGGGCATTTGAAGTATAGGTCCATTGTTCACGCTATGTTCTGGTTCAATTGGTCGCTTACTGCTATGTTTACTTTTATTATTCGCTTCTTGAACCGTTTGAAGAATAAATGGCATTGCGTCTATAATTCCTTATGCCACTATATGTTGGATAGCACTATTATCCATCTGATTTCCATTATTATTGATGCTCGGATTTTCATTAACCACGTTAATGTTACTCTGATTATCGTTATTCAGATTTCCTTGATTTTCTTCGTCTGCCATCTGAATTTTAAACATTTACCCCATATAAATATCACAAATAATAGTTAATTTAGTAAATCACATGACAAGTAATTTAACCAAAACTGTCGATCATTGCGACTTGTACTCTATTTTCATATACTATGCGTCTATTACACACTAGTACAGAAATAAAGATTACAATACCAACAGAAATAAAATTACACTAATAGTACTATGCATCCGTACACACTTATTTTATTTTATTATTATTATCATCTCCTCCATTCTCACATTCACGGGTATGGATTCATCCAAAAATCCATATTGCGTTCATTGTATTTCCATACGAGACGCTCTCCCACCTGACGCATTCTTTCACTGCTTTCTAAAATTTCTTCCCCGAAAGTCCTAAGTTCTTGGACGTTTTCTGCACTCATTGGGGGTGCAGGTTCTAGGACTGGGTTTGGAATCTGGGGTGTTGGTTCCTGATATGGGGGTAAAAGTGCCTGAAATCGGTAAGGATCCTCTAAGAGCTCCCTGATGTAGTTATCATGGTAATAGGGATCTAAAGGGTCCATACCTGAATAGGCTCCTATAAGTGTGTCTTCCGGAATAGAGTAACGTTGCACATAATCCCTATTTTCGTCCCACCAGGGGTTGTAATTTGGATCTAGAGGGTTTGGTGCAGGTACCCTTGGGATTTCTTCTGGGTTAAAATCGTGCATCTCTACTTGGTTTTCCGGATTTTCTATTTCCATGGGTTGTTCTGGGTTTTGTGGTTGTGGGGCTACTAGTTGTTCCAGACCTGGGTCAGCAGCAGTTGTAGCTAAGATATGAAAATAAGCTAGGCTTCTATTAAGTATGTCCTGTGTATGGGCATCTGTCTCTCGCTTAATAGCTGTTAACGCTCTTTGCTGTTGCAATTTTCGCATTCTCTTCCTAAGAGCAAAAGCTTCTTTACTGAACCATCCTCGTTTCTTATTAGGAAATGGTTCTTCAGATTGAGCTCTAAAGGTAAATATTCCTTCCTCCTGACCAGCAGAATACCCCGAAAGGGCAGGCTGTGATGATGTACCTTCACTCCTAGGTGAATCAAATAACTGACGATTCAAGTCTGATAGACCTTGATCACTCATACTGAAAACTAGCAGATAGTCAAATAACACATAACAAATAATTACAGTTATGCACATATTTCCGTAATTTATTTCCTAACACAAATTATAGAATTTTAGGTGTCAGCATAACACTTCTTTTGGCTCAGACCAGTGGCTAGGCTCTGATACCACCTCCTGTCGCAACCCCCGATCCCTTATTCCCGGGAACGGGCGGACGCGATCTTAGTTGTGGTGGTATCAGGTTATTTAAATCTTGCAGCGGAATTTTCATCAGGACCGTAGTTAGGAAATGTTTATCAGAGTAAAACCACCATATTTTATATTAATAATCACATGGATAAAATCCAAGTTTCTTATTACAATACATTTATAGGGATAAACCCTATTTTATTGAATTTAAAACATCATTTATTAGGTAAATTTTATAGCCACATTATCCCTAAGCCTTTAGTGCTCTCCAGCTGGCTATCTACTAATTGGCTGTCACATTGGGTTACCTGAAACGCGTTTTAAAAACATTTGTCAGTCGGAAATACTGGTGAGTAAATCTCAGTTTAATCAAGAAACATTTTAACAATTAAAACAGTATTGAGGACGATTACAATGTTTATGTCTACACAATTACTCCATTTGGTACTATCAATCCACTGACTTGTAGGTCATATTACACATTGGCTAACTCATTGTCCAATGGTAACGTACTGTCAACCTTGACTTACTACTCACAGTGTAGTAAATTTTGTATACAAAACCCCAACATACCGGCAGTAATTGAAGAACTACAAAGACTCAATCACCGCTTAATCGCATTGTAAAACATTTAAGGTTTTGTAAAATATTACAAAAAGGTTCACAAAAAGAGGATAAACTCACATTGCTATCTTAGACTTCTTGTAAGGGTTTCCTGGGTATAATCTATAATTTATACAAATGTACATTGGTTAGTATCATAACCCTTTGAAATTATCAATGATACCCTCCCCGAGACGGCATTCCAACAACTACGTCGGGCAGAACCACGACAGTTGTAACGGAACCCTAAATCAATCGGGCAGCGTAACTATTATGAAACTGGGGTTATAATACTTACAACGGAGCAGAACCTCGCTAATTAGGGGTATAATACCAGTGTATTATAACTTTCCTACAGAATTTGTGATTTGAGATTGAAATCTGAGCGACGAAAAACGTAAACTGATGAGTTCTATAAATAGTGTTGGATTCTGACTTCCAGGCGGCCCGCGTAAGGTAAGGCTAAGCCTTACGCGGCCCGCGTCAAACCGAGGGTCAACGCATAGCTTGTCCGGATCACCACTAGACTTGACACGATGACGACACGTGTCAGCTCAGGATGCATCCGCGTTTCACGATCTCTAGCGGCCCGCGTAAGTGTAAGCTTAAGCTTACGCGGCCCGTATCAACTTTAAGAAGTCAACGAAGTCCGGTCTCAGTCCTTATACCGCCCGCGTGAGATGTTGGGGTGGGTCTACGCGGCCTGCCTCAACTCTATATTTCATGTTTTTACTTACTTTTATAAATTATAACATAACTCGGGCTCGGTTTTCACATAAGGGGTGTAATATGAGACATATTGGAATATTTTAAGATATAATAGGGTATACAAAATATAATGAGGGTGTTGGTTTTACCGAGGGTTGTTACATTAGTGGCTAGATCCTGGTATGTCACACGCCTCGCGGGGGTTTCCGCATTTGGTATTTTGGGGTGTGACACAAACAACTGTGAAATTAACTATGCAGGCACAAAACAAAAAAAATCCTGCCCAAAGTTATTGTTCATATACTCCAGTAGGTGTTTTCCTCTTTATGTCAAGGAAAGATCAACCACATTGCCCAATTTCTCGAGCTTCCTCCTCTGGTCAAAGTCTACAAATTGTTGCCTTCTCTTCTCATTGTTAATATACTTGTTCAGAATCTATATTTTCTTTATTTAACTTTTATTTCTTATGTATAAAATTGATTTGAGTTTATGAGCTGTAGAGAAGGTTGGAGTAGGAGACTTGGTGCATGACTCGGGATTCTGGCCTAAACCGGTTCCGGTTAAAACTGGGTTGGGTTTGGTCAAAGAAAATCAAAACTTGCCTTTGGTTAAACTAGTTCGGGTTCCAACCTGGTTTTTGAGAGAGAAAGGAACAACTATGGTTTGAAATCAGGATTTAACCTGTTTGGGTCAGCTTTGATGGGTTCCAAAGTACAGTTAGAAACCAATTTCAACCCTATGGTTGGAGATGGGTTCGAAGTGGGGGCTCTCAAACCATTTTAAAATCGGGTTTGGTTTGGTATTACATGGCTTGATAGGAATCTCCAACTAAACATAAAGCTTTAATAATTAAAAACCAGGTTCTTGGCTACGTTAGTCTTTTTTTTTGGCAAAATAGGTTAATTAGTTAAAGGGTCTACATATTTACACACCTTAATGCCTATTTCTACACCTTCCAAGACGCCTCGTATAGAGCTATACGAGGCGTATAGGGTTGCTTTTCCGACCAGCTTCTGCACCAAGTACAACGTCACATCAGTCACATCAGATGGGGAGTCTAGGCCTGTACGAGGGACGGATACGAGGGTACTAAGATGCCGCGTATAGGCCTATATGAGGCGTCTTAGTGACTGATTTGACTACATGACTGACATGTGACTTAAAGCTATACGGGTAGTCTAGAGCTATACGAGGCGTCTATGTCTCACATAAAGTGCAACATACAGTGCATTATTTGTCCACCCGATCATTCAACATACACTGCATTCTCTCATTCTGCTTCTTCTTGTATTTCTTCGAAAGAATTGTTGTTTGCATTTGTGTTCTTATCATCCCGAAGTGTTGAAATGTCATCATACTGGGACGGCAACTCTGTCTTCGGGCAGTATTCTAGAGACAACTGGGTGCCCGAAAGCGTTTCGTTAACAGTTATTAGCTTAAATGTTTTAATTAGTTGTTGTTTTAGTTTATTATTTACTAATGATGATACGGTTGTTTATTTTGGAGGAGTCTGGCGTTCCCGATTCTAATGAGCAAGAGGAGGTTGTGTCTAGTATACAAGGAGAACAAAACAGACCGTTTCTAGATTTGAACAAGCATCCCCCTGTTGATGAAACAGCCCTGTAGATGACTCATACCATGCTGGTCAACCAAGTTATCCGACGCAACAAGGGTATCCGGATTATAGATACGGGTGTGAATATTCTTACGGAGGAGACGATGGATACGGAGGAGACGGTGGATAAGGAGGAGACGGTGGATACGGAGGAGACGGTGGATACGGTGGTCATCAGCAATTCATTTCCCCGGCTACTCCTTACGTTCATCAAAACAATCCGGACGTTGGAGGATATGGTGGTTATGGTGGATATGGTAGATATGGTGGTGAGGCACCTCCCATCCCGGACAGTCCGTACTTAAAAAAGCAGTTATTAATTACTATTTTTTTATTATTATTTAATTATTATTATTATTATTATTATTATTATTATTATTATTTATTTATTATTATTATTATTAATATTATTATTATTTTTTATTTTTTATTATTATTATTAGAGTAAACTGCCATTTTGGTCCCTGTGGTTTGGCCAGTTTTGCCACTTTAGTCCAAATCTCAAACTTATTACATCTGGGTCCCTGTGGTTTGCATTTTGTTGCCATTTTAGTCCAAAATCCAAAAAACCCCTTTTTTGACTGTTGAAAGCTGTCTATTTTGTCCTTTAGTGCAGGGGCATTTTTGTCCATCTCAATTTATTATGACATATTAATAATTAAATTATTTATATTTAATTCCCTAATAAATTGGTCAGCAGATTATCTTCAATTTATCCAGATCAATCCTTGATGTTCAGGGGAGAAACATTCAAAATCGAAGCAAATGCCAAGATCTGTGTGACTGAACAAAAATCCTTGCTGTTTCAGATGAAGAAGTGAACAGGAAGGAGAAACATTCAAAAACACGAGAAACATATTCTAATTCCACACAATCGAACATCTATTCCAATCAATTCATATACAAATCCAATCAAAATCACATCAATTATCCAGATCAATCCACAAACACAACAAGCAATCACTCCAGCAATCATACCTTGGCACAAGTAGAATCGATCGAATTGGAGAGGCGAAGAAAAGCAAGTTCAGATCCAATCAATCCATCATCGTTCTTCTTCTTCTTCAGCACGAGACACCACCCCCACTGCCTGTCACCATCGTTCTTCTTCTTCAGCACATGACAAAACTCTTTCTCTCTCTCTAACACCCCTCTGCCTCTCTCTTTTCTCTCTCTCTATCTCTTCTCTGAACTACAACCACCACACCCCCACCACCGCATCATCCCCACCACCACCATCCCACTGCCGCCAACACCACCATCCCACTGCCATCATCTCTCTCTTCTCTCTCTCCTCTCTCCCGAACACCACCGCCACCGAACTCCACCACCGCCGTCGTCCCTGAGTTTCAAGATCTGAAAGATTTTTCAAGATCTGAATAGACTTGGGTTGATCTGAATCGACCGAAAGAATTTTCAAGATCTCTCGAACACCACCGCCACCGAAAGAATTTTCAAGATCTGTAATCGGATTGATGTTGTTGTTAATCGGCTTATTGTTTTTATCAAATATCCCGTAAAAGTGATCAAGATAGTTGTTTGTTTCAGCTTTATTAGTTCTTGAAAGAGATGAGGATTGAAATGAAGAAGGTGAGATGTAGAGAGAGATGAGGATTGAAAGAATTTTCAAGATCTGTCTGTAATCGGATTGATGAAAGAGAGAGATGAGAGAGACAAATGATATTATGTTTAATTATAAATAGAAAAAGATTTAATCAATATTTAGTTATAATAATTCTAAAATGACCAAAATGCCCTTGAGGGTAAAGACAAAACATAGGGTTTTAATTTGGGGATTCTGGTCAAATTTCACTTTTGGACTAAAATGGCAACAAAATGCAAACCACAGGGACCCAGATGTAATAAGTTTGAGATTTGGACTAAAGTGGCAAAACTGGCCAAACCACAGTGACCAAAATGGCAGTTTACTCTTATTATTATTATTATTTGTTATTTATTTATTATTTATTATTATTATTATTATTATTATTTATTTATTATTATTTATTATTATTTATTATTATTATTATTATTATTATTATTATTATTATTATTATTATTATTATTATTATTATTATCGATGTTACAGGTTTTCAACTCTTTAGATGAACTAAAGAATCGGATACAAGAAATAGCAAACGCGGATGGTTTCGTTATTGTCACCCGGCGATCAAAGAAAACCGGGGGAAGAACCGGGAGGGTATGGCTTGAATGTGATCGTGGTGGTGAGCACCAGACTACAGCAACACTTAGAAAAGCCGGAAGCAAAAAAACCGGTTGCCCGTTTTACCTGCTGGCTCTGCGAAACCACCCGTATGAAACCTGGGAGATAAAAGACGGAACAATTGAACATAACCACGAACTTTGTGAGGACCTGTCTGCCCACGCGTTTGTGCGAAGGTTTACTCCAAGCGAAATGAAACTGATCGAGCAGCTGACAGCTCAAAACATGGAGCCACGCAAAATATTTCAAACGATAAGGAAGCAGGACCCCGACAGGTTTCATGTTCAGAAAGACGTTTAAAACGTTGTGGCGAAGATTAGAGCCGAACAAAGACAAGGATTGACTCCCATGCAGTCACTAGAAAGCATGCTGATAAACAACGACTTTATTTACGAGACACGGGAGGAACCCGGAACAGAGATCGTAACAGAGATCTTCTTTCTTCATCGGTACTCGAGAGACATGTGGCGTGCATTCCCCCACGTCATGCTGATCGATGCGACGTACAAGACAAACATATACAATATGGCATTTATCCAGATTGTTGGTGTGACGCCTACCAACAAATCGTTTATTATCGCGCATGTCGTTGTTAGTAAAGAACGGGGTGATAACTTTGTGTGGGTGCTTGAGAGGCTGTTGTATAGGAGGCCGTGCGCACTAGCACACGGTCTAGCCCAGTACTACGCCTCCGCCCATCACCGGCAGGAGCGCGAATTTTTGTATGGCGGGGCGTACGTGACCGTCATTGCCCGTTAATTGGGCCTCGTACTGCACCAGGACCCACATCTACGGACGCCGCCAGTCATGCCGACGCGGATGGGTTTTCAGTCGCTGTGGGGGATGAAGGTAATCAAGAGGTTCCCCGTTGGCCCGCGGTTTAAAAACCGCGAGGGGGCATATGGACAGAGGAGCCCCTACCAGAGCAGTTCGAGCCCGTATATCCTCCTGCAGATCCTGCTGATGCAGTGCCCGTGGAGGACCCTCCGGAGGATGTAGACGGTGCAGCGGTGCCACAGCCACCTCCCGGGGCGCCTCAGTTTCCACGTCACGTTATTCCAGGTCATGCCCCAGGAGCTGCGCTACATCCAGATGTACGAGCCGAGCTTGACAGGCTCAACGATTTGGTAGGTTGGCTGGTACGGGCCGAGCAGGATAGACAAGAGAGAGAGGGATTACCCCCGATACCGCTTCCACCGGCTCGAGCACCACATCAGCAGCAGCAGCCGCAGCAGCCAGATCCAGATTCGGATTAGGATTTGGATGCATAGACATGTTGTTTTTATTTTTATTATGGATGTACAAACTTATCTTATATATTTTTGTTATGGATGTACAAAGTTATCTTATATATGTCATATTTATGTTTGTTTTCAGTTATTCGGTTACTTAATGATTGTTGTCTTAAATTGAGATAATACGGAAACAAAATATGTTTTGAATATAATACGGAAACAATATATCCCCTGAATATAATACGGAAACAATATTTGAACGAGATAAATTTTAATCGGAAGAATAATATTTAAAAAAGTAAAATGTTAAAAACATTATAATATTTAATCGATATAATATATTTAAAGAGCCGATTTTTTAAATAGTTGATTTTTAAAAAACAAAAACTTTTTTATAGTGTAAAAAACAAATAAAACAAAACTTTTTTTAAAACAAAAAAAAATTCAACCAAAAAACACATCTTCAAAAACTATCCAAAAAACCATACCAAAACCCACCAAAACACCCCTTATTTCAGCCAAAAAAAAAACCCAAGACTTAGACGCCTCGTATAGGGCTGTACCCTTCGTATAGGGTTCCTTAAACTTTGTGCCTGACACCCTCTGAGACCCCCTTGAATTCAGTGCTTAGACGCCTCATATAGCCCTATACGAGGCGTCTAGGGCACAAAAAGTGTGAAAATAGGCGCAGAGGGTGTCCAAATAGATTGAGCCTTAGTTAAAACATGGAAAGTGAACTTCTAAAATTGTAAAATATTACGAGTAATTTATTAACATCTAGAAGTTTGGTTAAGATATTTGAACCTTGAAAAAAATAAATGTCTTTCTTAGAGTTTTTTACCATAATGGTGTTGGTGGATAAAATATTTACCAAAATGGTGTTGTTACTAAAGTATTTACCAAAATAGTGTTTTTAAAGATTTATTTGTTTATCACTCCTAACCTCATTGGATAATTCAAATTCTTTGAATAACTATTAATTTAATCATGGTATTATGTCTCTCACCTAACTTCTTTTCTTTAAAAATCTTTAAAAAAAACTATTTTTTTATAAATCAAGTTCAGATTTTTAAGTCACTCTTTTGTTGTTAACTTTTTTTAAATCAAGTTTTAATGTCTGAGCTACACGACATTTATTCCCTCTATTAAAATACGATAAATAAAATTTACATTTTAAGGTAAATAAAAATGTTTTTCTTTATTTATTTTTTTACAATGAAACAGTTAATTAATATTTTTTTATCAAGTCGATATGTTAACTATCCCACTAATATGTATGTGGATACCTGTAATATCGTAACTTGACAAAAAATAATGCAATAAAATCAATAGGTTGTGTAGAAGAAAAAAAAGCACGAATAATATTCTGAAATGAGTTCAATTGTTTTTTAACAAGTCCTATCAACTAGAGTTTTAATATAATATTCAGTTTTTTATTAATTATATAGTTATGAGAGTATATGTGTATAAATAAAGATCATGAGATCACACGAAGGCTTTTTTTATATAAGTAGGTTTGATTAAAAAAAAGCTTTTTTTAAGATTTAATAAAAATAAATTAAGTGAAAGATACAATACCATGATTAAATTATAGGTATTCAAATTATTAGAATTATCCAATGAGATTAGGAATGAGAAACAAAAGAATCTATTAAAAACACAATTTTGGTAAATACTTTTCCACCAACACCATTATGGGGAAAAACTCGTCTTTCTTATTGAGGTATATATATATGTCATTATGTTACAGAATAGAGAGATCATGCGGGTTCTTGTAGAGTGTTGTCTGCAGGAAAAAGTATTCAACAAATGTTATTGTATTCTGGCTTCAAAGTTATCCAATTGGTGTATTGATTTGTTTAACATGGAATTTGTTTAACATGGTATTTGTTTGATATAATTTATATTTGGTCAAGTTGCTGATTTCATGAGATTATTACCAAGAAAAGGCGGATAATTTGTTCAAAAACATTTCATCTTTAAATGACTATCACTTCCCAGTAATGGTTAGTCCATCTCTATCCTCTGTATGTGTGTGTACAAGGGTTATATCTAACAGGGGCGGACCTATAGTGTTACAAGGGGTAACCTCAGTTACCCTTTGACGCTCTGGTAACGCTCCGACGGTAATGTAAATTCTGAAAAAAGTTGATGTGTTTTTTATTTCATTACACTTTTTTAAACGTTGCCCCTATGTGGATTTTCTAAATCCGCCACTGATATTTAATGACGATAAAGCCATTTTACATATCCCTTATGCACTTCCCACCATCATGCAAAGTCGGTGCTTAGTAGTTATTTTGTAGCATTAAATTGGGAATTGATAGATAGAGGGCAGAATGGGTTGGATGGGTATTGGGTCAAACTGGCAATGTTTTTATGGGTTAAAAGGGATGTTTTTGAGTTATGATCAAGTTGTGAAAATGTTAAATGCGTCACAAATAATGCTTTTTAGATGTTAGTTTCTCAAATGATTTGTCGAGTTATAATCAAGTTCATTTACGCCCAACCAAAACATGACCCGCTTGACCTAGAAAACAAATACAGTTTAATGCATAGCAAACTGTTACTTAAAATAAGTTGCATGAAACCCGTCACACAACATGAGCAAAAAGTATATAATTACCCGCGGCAACGCGCGGGCATTCCCACTAGTATTAGAATATATCTAACTAATATTATTGATATATAATCTTTATCTTAATTTTATTTTACTTTTCTATATCTCTAATTTCGTTAATATTTTATTTCTTAATTATTTCTTTTATTTTTTCCGTTTAATAATAAGTATTTAATATTTCATTGATCTAACTATGTGTAACACGAGTTCAATAAAAGAAAGAGTAAAAAAAGATTAATAGGTGTTACATGTGGTTGGATCAATAAAATGTTAAATATTTATTATTAAGTGGAAAAAATAAAAGAAATATTTAAAGAAATTAGAAATAAGCGATGAGTAAAATAAAATTAGTAAATGAATAAACAAAATAAAACGTTATAATAAGTAAATAGTACAACAAAGTTTATTTTTTTCAAAAACATATCTTCATGTAAATTTATATTTATATTTATTTAACCCGTGTAATCCACGGGTTTATAGCGAATAACGATAAAAGTGGACGCTATTTGATGTATATCAAAATAGGGGAAGGTTCAAATGAAAACCACTAGTTAACGCGAAAACTCGAAAACTAATTAAAAAAAGCCTAAAAAACACACAAATTTTTTTTTTTTTTTTTTTGCAAAACCAAATTTCGCAGGTTTTTTAATATAAAAAAAAATTTTCAAAAAAAAAAAAAAAAAAAAAAAAATTTTTGTGTAGGGCACATGTGTATCTGTACTACACATGTGTATTATTACACATGTGCACTACACAAAAAAATTTTTTTTTTTTTTTTTTTGAAAATTTTTTTTTATATATAAAAACCAGCGATTTTTATTAAAAAAATTGAAAAAAAAAATTTGTGTGTTTTTTAGGCTTTTTTTAGTTAGTTTTCGAGTTTTCGCGTTAAAAGTGGTTTTCATTTGAACCATCCCCTATCAAAATACCTTGGTATATACGTTGTTTTAATATATATTCAATAAAAACCTAAAATTCAGTTATTTTGTAGCTATATCTAACTGCTATTTATACTAAAAAAATTAAGGCAGTTATCTATTGCTAGTGACCATATAGTGAGCATGAACCCATACCCATGCTAGTTGCTATACGCTCGCTATTGGCAACTATGATATAGACGACATAAATAATTGAATAAGATAGTTAAGAGGGTTATAAACCAAATACTTATGAATAAATATGGCGTAGTCAGGATCGGTACACCGCTACTCTATTTGTTAGATGCATTTCTAATCATCATTATTAGTCATAATATATTTTAATGAGATAATTGTTTATACTAAGAAAATAACATCAATCTAGAAAAATAGATTCATTAGTTAGATAATCTCAATCATATATTTTAATGAGACATCAATCTAGAAAAATAGATTCATTAGTTAGATATTCTCAATCATCTAAAGCAACAAAAATCATTGTGATTATTATATGAAATCTAATATATTTGTTATAATTTATTTCATACAAATAGAATATCGGTGTCCTTAGTTACGAACTTTATCACCTCAACGTGTCATTTATTTGTATTAGTATATTAATTTGCTAGAGATTCTTGGATTTTTTTAGATGTACCGTATCTAATCTAATACTAATAAATGAATCAAGTTAATATGAAATGGCATTCCCTCCATAAATTTATTTTAATGTTATATGACATTTTCCACTACTAGAAAACAGCTACTATTCCTATCAAAATTTTCTACGCATTTCCTACAAACAAAAATGCTGACACTTTTCCCATGAAATTCCTACTAACAAGAAAGAGTCTTAGTTTTGTGATAAAAAGGGGGCAAATTGTTATGTGTAGGAAACGTGTTGGAAATTTCCCACGTATTTCTGACGGAAATCGTTTTTGTTTTAACAATTTGTCAATTTGTCGGAAATAATAATAATAATAATAATAATAATAATAATAATAATTAAAGGAGAATACGGAATACATAAAATATTTATCATATTAATATATCCAAATTATTAATCTATATATAACTATAGATGAATACGGAATACATAAAATATTTATCTTATATTACTGTAGTATTTTATTTATTCATTTTTATTTTCATACCTGACATAAAGTTTTTTACTTTTTAATCGTTGCGGATCAAACCAAATTACGTTATATACTTATAGACCTAGATTGTTTAATCTAACTTAATAATTTGTTTGTGAATAACTACAAATATGTATTTTAACATCCCGCAAAAATATATTGAATTATAACGTGACATGTGTTCAAAACTCTCCGTTTAATTTCGATTTGTGGAAGTAGAGGGACCAACTACGTTAAAAAGGCGAAAGATATAAAGTTCAAGGACTAAAATGAAAAAATGCCAAAATTCAGCTTCTGGATGTCCCTTACAGACCGTAAGGGGTTCAAACACGTAAGGCAGTGAAAAACACCCCTTACGGAAGATAAGGCACCTCTTACGGTCCGTAAGAGGTGCAGAGACAGCAGAATGGCAGCTGACACTTTCTTGTTGCCACCCAGTTCACGAAATTGTCACCAATTCACCTCATTTGAACACCTCAATTTCCACAAACCCTCCTCCTAAAGCTTCAGATCACACTTGTCATGATTTGAAGTGTTCATGGATTTGTATAAATAGGTGATCAGAGTGTTCTTTGTACTCATACCTTCAAAGTCACTCTAAATCTATTCCTTGGAACTTCTCTGGAGAGTAGGAGCTGCTCTCAAATGTTCTTTGTTGTTCCTCAATCCTAGTAAATGCTTCTCCTTGTTCAATTTCATTAATATAGTTAGAATTCAACTGAAAGTCAAACAATTTGACTTTTCGTTTGACTTTCAGTTCTGACCACTATGGTCAAGTCAAAGTTCGAATCCAACTTTCCTACGTAATCGTAATAACAAAGGTATGAATCCCCTGCGATCATACCCCCCGAAAATCATGTTAAGTAGGTGAAATGATGAGTCAAGCATGTTATATCTAAAAGTCAAAATGAGTAAATATGCGTTTTGCGATAATTAAACTTTTAACTATCTAAACCAATTGTTTTGACATCATATCAGTTTATATAGACTAATAAAACATAGTTTGACATGTGTAACTCATCATTCTCAGTTTAGACTTTAATTCTATATCGAAAGTCAAGCAGTTTTCCCTTTTGCTTTTGCTTTTGCTTTGACTTTCGATTCTGACATGTTTGATCTACTTTGAACCCAATCAAGGCATGTTTTGTGACTATAATATTATAGGAAATAACCCTCTGAGGTTATACCATATGGTCATACCAATTGGAGGGTAAATCGATAGGTCCACTACACATACTTTAAAAAATGTCAAAATTGCCCCTACCGCATACAAATTGTTTTAAAACCTACGAGGCATATAATCTGACCTCGAAACTGATGATATAGTATTTAGAAATATGTTTTGACACAACAGACTTGTCGTAGACCCATTCGACCATCCGATGCCGCGTTTACGCAAATGACTAGTTTAATATATATAAAATATATAAACTAGTTTAATTGGGTTCAAACCCTTCAAAATCATTACAAATCAGAATGTTTGGTTAAATAACCCATATCCAACAAAGCTTCGCACTCGGAAGGATATAAACCACATTCCACCCGGTCAACGTTTAATCTAGCGAAGCCGAACAATATTCTAAGTAGCGAGTCAAGTAATATAACTTACAAAAAGACCCGTGACATTCTAACGGGTATATAAATCTGTTTCATTCTGGACTATAGAGCCTTCCAGATAATCGTGCCTAGGTATACAACTTGAAATACGACTTTGCTTCAAAGACTTATTTAACAGTTTAATTCCGAGCAAAGGTAAATACTCTTAGCCTAGTTTTATTTGAAAACTTGGGATATAGCATTAGCCACTTGGATCGGATATTATATAAATAGGCAAATGCTTTCATGAATAGAACACAACATCACCAGCTCCAAATTGTCCAAATCACCCTTCTCAATTGTTATGTCGAGTTTTAGGTGCAACCTTATGCATACATTTTCACCTTTTATTATGCTCTCCTTTAATTCCTTATGTTTATTTTGATGGTTACATAGGCAGATAAAGATACCGATGAGTTCTACCGACTTATATGTGATTTTTTTATTGTTTTAACATTTAAATTATGTTCTTGCCCAGAATTATCTACTCCATAGCAATGTGCGGGTTTCCCACTATCATCTTTAACTTTTATTTTGCAGATCTTCAAGTTCGTATCTTAGAAGTGTTTCGTATTAATTTACTGACTCAAAAGATGTGAGTGCTGGACCACATTGATTTAGTTTTCTCAAGTTTTTGAAATATATTGAGTGAATAAATGAATTTAATCAAGTAAATAGTTAGTTGATACCTTTCAAAATAATAGGATAAAATGGATGAGACAAATAGGAATCTTTTTCATTAAAAAAATAGGCTAAACTGGGATATGGGTAAATGGATTGGATGTTTGATGAGGCTAACCTACTTCATTTTTTAACATTTGTTGTGATGCAGCTTGTAATGTTTCCACATTATAATACACCCTGGTTCATTTAGTATTGGGCTATTCAGGGTTTATGCATTAAAAGTACACTTGAGGAACCTTTTACCCATGTAAATAATCTGACATTTTGTTTTAAGATATGTTTTTCTTTTTTCGTTCGACCTGTTATGGTTAAAATATAAGCTCAGTCGACCTGTTTTCAAGTTAAAACTTGTTGTATTTACTCGATACTACAAATGAGAGTTTTGAATTTTCAGTTCAACCTTTGACCAAGTTTCGGTCCAAAAAAACAGATTCTAGTGGGAGTTACGAGCACTTTAGTGTTTTTTTCCATGTTTTATACATTTTGTTTTTGGGCTTGTGTTTGGCCCATGGCCTTTTTATGGCCCGTTTTGAATTTCTGTTGTTATTTATATTCCTCATATGCAATTCGGATGGACATTCATCAATTTTGGCAATAATCATTTTACCACTTCGAATAATCATTTGTCAATTTTTTTCAAAGTTTACACTAACGTCGGAGCGTTAAGGGGTAGCGGGGCTACCCCTATTAACAAGCTAGGTCCGCCCTTGGTCCACCGGACATGACCCGGATTTAATTCTTTTAGGTTTCAACTACAAGATTTAGTTCTTTTAGGTTGAGCTTTTTTCTTTTTCCATGTAAAAAGACTATTTTGTCCTCTTGCTAACTTCATTAACTTGTTATACCATAAGCATAAATGGTTGTAATTACTTAAATTTTGTTGGTATCCTTCTCAAATCCATTCTAATATAGTATAGATATAGATATAAGTTCTTAAACTAATATGTTTATTTTATGACAGTTTCATTTTACAAGTTTTATAAATACATGGCTAAATTGCACTTTTCGTCCTTTATGTTTCAATGTTTCGACAAGAGCTGTCCTTTAACTTTAAAAATTACCATGTATGTCCTTTATGTTTACAATCATTAACGGGCGGAGTCCTTTCAGCTAAACCCAATTAACTTTTTATGTTAAAACCCCTCATGTGCACATCACCTGAGGGTATTCTCGTCTTTTTACCTCCTAAAATCTACAATAAGAGGGTATCCTCTCCCTCGATTCACAAAATTTAGGGGGTAAAAGGACGAGAATACCCTCATGTGATGTGTACGTGAGGGGTTTTAACTTAAAAAGTTAGCTGGGTTTAGCTGAAAGGACACAGCCCGTTAATGATTGCAAACATAAAGGACATACAGTGTAATTTTTAAAGGTAAAGGATAACGAATGTCGAAATATTGAAATATAAAGGACGAAAAGTGCAATTTAGCCTAAATACATCTATAACAAAAAGGAAAATAAAAAATTAAAATTTGATGTAAGCCTATAAAAGGCTTGTATGTGAGTCGTCCCCACCAAAGGACGCCCATAGACATAACCACACAATACGTTGTCGGTGATTTTCTTTTGTCTGTGGGATGCAAAACCGTCCATCTATTAAATAAAAGGTGTACTACTAATGGTCATAACAAGTTAAATGATAACAACATACAAAGTGTTTTAATGGGATTCTTTATATGGAAAAATGAAAATGGGAATATGTTTAGCTTTTCAATCATATACGATTATAGACGTGGAAAGAAACTGAGGAAGGAAAGTTGCAGCCCGTAACCATATATCGTCTGTGACCAAGGAACCCAAGTTTAGTAATAGACAAATGGTGGAAGAAAAGAGAAAGATGGTACCGTCCGTAGAAAAGAAAAATGCTGAGTTGGTTCGTAGTCTCCAGACGACGTGGAGCCGTCAGTCACGGCGCCGTGTTGTTGATACTCCTGTAGAGTTGCCCTTGTTTCAATGCAACTACAATAATTGTATAGTATGCAATCAAACCAAAACACGTTCTAGTAGATTTTGATTCTTCTTTGTGGGTCCAACCCGAACCCTACTAGTCGTACCTAAATCCACCACAACTCCTAATAACACAGGCGGATCTAGAAAAACCTTTAGACGGGCAATGTTTCAAGAAAAAGAGGTAACAAAATCGAAAAAAAAGTTAAATTTTTCCAAAATTTATAGTACGGTCTGAGCGTAAAGGGGCAACGGGGTTATCCCTTGTCAAGATGTAGGTCCGCCCCTAAAACACACCCAAGATCCTAATGATACATCACCATCTCATCAACTTCGCATCAGAATAAACTTCTGAACTCCTAGATGTTTAAAAAATTGTAAAAGTTAACTATTTTTATTTATCATAATTAAGGGAAATTCTTTGGTATTTGGTATTTGTGGAAGAAACAGTGTCTTCAGAAATACCCCTTTTCTTGTTAAACAAACAATTACTACTAACATTATGTATATAATCTTGACTGAGTAGATGATGGGCTGGCCGAGTCGGGATCACCAACAGCGGCGACGGTATCTGGAGCCCGTCCAGTGGCGGAGGCGGTTGGCGCCAATTCGGAAGTGACCCAGCCAGGAGAAGGTTGTGTAACAATGGTCCTGCATTCATCACAGCTTCTAAAAACTTCCCATTTTCGGGCAACCCCATGGTCGGCACCTGTGGCACTTGCACTGGATTTTCAATGCTCTCTTCACTGATGGGGTCATCTTCAACACTGGAGTGTGGCAGAGCTGTGGTGGTTTGATGGTGGTATTGGTGTTGGAGAAGAAGTTTGTCTAAGAGGTGGGATTGGTAGTTGTTTCGAGCTTCGTTTCGTTCGTTAACCGCGTTGTTGAGAAGATGTTTGAGTTGAGTTAATTGAGCATCTCTTGCTTTGATCTGTTCTTGGACCCTTATTCTGTTTGCTTCAAGCTCCATTGTTGTTAACCATAGTGAGTGCTTTAGTTCTTCTATGTTCTGTTTCATTTCAAGATCCATATTACATAAAAATTTGATCATGCAATTGCCTAAAAGTATGGATGTGAAGAAGAAGCAGAGATGAAAAGTGGAAAAAGTTGTCAATGCTCCATTTAGGGGTGTTCGGTGTTCACGGTTTGGTTTTGACGGTTTTCTTTTGGTGAATCCTTGAGCCAAAGCGTTAGTAATGGTTGTAGATAATCAAAAACTGAAATCGAACCGTTGAAAATTAAAACCGAAGAGTCAGGTTGGGTTTCATGGTTTGGACCTCAGTCTATTTTATTTCAAGATCCAAATTAACATCAAATTTTGAAGTGATTATGTTTTAAATGAAAGTCATGAAATAGTGGTTCTTGATCATGCAATTGCATAAAAGTATGTATGAAAAGAAGAAGAAAAATGAAAAGGGTACCTTTTCTTGGAACAAATATGGGCAATCAAGAATGCAGTTGAGGTGATCTTCCATGAGACTGTAACAAAAAAATGTGTATTCAAAGTGAGGAGGGAGGGGGTTGTTGTAGTGGTCTTATAAAGACTACTTTGTGTCACTAAAGTTTGTAACTTTTTATCAACTAATAGTTTCATAACTATTTCTTATTAATCATTTAAGATTTAAGTTTTCTTCTTAATAAAACAAATATGAAAGAAGTTAGACCTGACTTAATTAATTACATAGTTAAATAAAACTTTCACATAACAAAAGAATATTTTAATTATGTTAAGAAGTTGTTAAAAAAGAATTTCACATAAGACCATGTGTAATGGTTAATGCCCCTTAAGGGCCATTTTTCGCCACATCAACATTATAACGCCCCTACAAAAAATGTGTAACGGTTAATGCTCATTTCATTCAATACTTACCATTTTTTTCTCCTCTTTGGGCATTATTCTAGAAATGCCCCTCTTTTCATGCCCCTATAAGACCATGTGTAGTGGTTTAGCTCAATAATGCCCCCACCATGGGGCGTTTTGCGACACGTGGCAGTCCAGTCAGCATGGGGCATTATTGGGGGTTATTGCAAAAGTGGCGTAGTGGGAATAATGCCCAATAACGTCCCTTCCAATCATTAAACAATTATTTTTTTTAATTAAAAACTTAAAATACTTCATTAAATTAAAAAAATACAATACTAGAAATAAAAATAAATAAAACCGGAAAAAAGTATTTTTGAAACTTTAGGGACTGATTTAGTATTTTTGAAACTTGAAAAATGTTAAAGGTTTTGAAGTTTAAATCTTTTTTTAAATACAATCAAACTTTAGGGACTGAATGTGCAAAATCACTTTCTAAAATCACTGTCTTCTTCTTTGAGTTACAACCTGCAACTTTCTTCCCCAAAAACCTTCAAAAAAAAAACCTGCAACTTTCTTCACTAACCTTTGCCAAAATCACACAAATATTATACACACATGGCAAAGTTTTATTGGGCAAACAAATGAAGTTCCGGCGTGTTTCAAACAACGCGGATCCAATTTTTTCCGAAAAAAAACGCCCGAAAACGCCCCTATGTAATGGGATTTGGGCGTTTTTCGGCGTGATTTTTGAATTTTTTTTAAAAAAAAAACGCCCCACTACAGGGGGTCTAATGCCCAAGGGGATGGTGTTAGGGGCATTATCAAACTCTTTCATGCCTCTATAATGCCCATTACGCATGGCCTAACAAAAGAATTGTCTTTTTTCTCTAAAATGAAAGTTGCGATGGTATGTATGCGTCTACATGTCATTTTATTTTAATAAACTTTCCATAAATTTTCAGAAATACTTATTTATTTTCTTGACAACTCCCCTCTTTTCGAATAGAAAACGAAAAAAGATTGACCGGTTGTTATAACTTCATATCATTATTTTTTAACGGCAAAATTATATTAATCTTTGTTGTCTATGGAACTTGAACTCAAGATCTTTCTCTTTCCAACTTACGTATTTAAAGTTTTGTCTTTCCCAATGAATCACCACCCTATGTATATATGACTAATGACATAAACATGTTATTGGTTATGTCAAAAATGTTTAAATTACGAAACCAAGGAGGTGTCGAGAGTTATCAAGATATGATAGATAAATGTGTTCAGTGTAATCATAAGGCCATCCTCTATGGGCTCACGTCCATTTACTTCACATCACTGTCACATCATAAAAATAAAATATCTGACACCTGATTGACATATCACCTCTCTCTTTCCTTCACTTTCTTTCACTAACCTTTATAATTGTAAACGAACCGAATGTTCAGCGAACTATTCGCGAAACGTTCGATGGAAAGTTCGTTTATGTTCGTTCAATTAGCTTAACGAATGAACACGGACAAAAAAAATTTGTTCGGTTAGCTTAGCAAATGAACACGAACAAAGGTCTCATTCGTTCGACTACGTTAGTGAACGTTTGGTAATATGTTCAGTTACGTCCGTTCGTTTACGTTCGGTTACACTCTTGTTTGTTTGATTAAATTAAAAAATAATAAATAATAAACTTTTTATTTAAGTATATTGAAAACTTGAAATCGTGTTATTTCTAAGTTAGGTAAAAGTTGGACATTCAAGACATTTTTTTGGAATAATTATGTCTAATTTAGTTAAACTTTGAATAATTATGTCTAAGTTAGTTAAACTTGATTCATTGTTTGGTGGTTGTAGTAGACTTTTTGTGTTTTGATTTATCAATTGATGGTTGTATTTAACTACTTATGTCGCCCAGCTTTGGCTTCTGGTTTCTTCGTTTCTTGCACCCGTTTGATCCCGGTTGCATCCTGATGCTCCGTAAAGCTCCCAAATAGCTCCTTAAGCTCTGTTAAACCTGCAAAACACAAATCATATCAAAGTAGGCCGTTCGAAACTCAAATTCATGTAAAGACACAAACTTTAATACGATTAAACATTGGGTTCTTAACCACGTATCAATGGACACTTACCGAACGAGATTTTATGTTTTTGTTCATTTATCAATTGACAAAATAATATCGACGAAGACGACCGAGGGGGATGGTGAACGGGCGCGGCGCAAGACCTTGAAGCCCTAATCGTTGAACGAAGGTCGATAGCACATTTGGATGTGAATAACGAGAAGGAAAGTGGAGTGGTGCGTAAACAAGGTGGAGATAAGGTTTCCTATTTTATTTGTTTGGGTAATGAGATAACTAAGAATTAAAGAATATAAAAATTTTCGATAAAATAAATAAATGCTAAAAACTCATTAACACAAACAAACGAACATATTATGGAACATTCACGAACGTAATTGAACGAATGAGACATCTGTTCATGTTTGTTCATTTAACTAACTGAACAAAATTTCTTGTTTATGTTCGTTCGTTAACTAAACGAACTTCCCGTCGAATTGTTAGCTGAACGTTCGATTCGTTTACAACCCTAACGATAATGTTGTCCTCACCAAGTACTTGGACATGTATCCTACTTCCAAGCATTCCTGGAAAGCCGTGTATACTTTCATGTACGTCATATATGTCACGGCCCCCGTCCCAGTTTTACCCGGTCCAGGAGCCGCGGGACAGAAACCCGTGGTATTTATTATTTGAGTTGATAGCGGAAGGTTTAGCAGGATCTTTTCAAACTTTAAAATGCCCGGTTATTTTATTCCATAATTTGGGATAAACCCTGTAGTTTACAATAGAGGAATTTTACTAGGAAATTCCCTGTTTTACAAAACATGTTTATTTATTTATTTGAGCCACTACTTCAAGCTTGTTAGTGCTCCGTAGCACTTTTCCTTGATTCACAGTAGGTCACCTGAAACATGTTTGAAAAATATTTTATCAGCGGGGAAATACTGGCGAGTCATTCAGGTTATATAAAACGACACCTTAGTTATGAATTACAGCATAAGAGCGATTACAATGGCTTCTATCTTATTTTTATCTGGCGCCGTGTCACCTCCTGGTGACGATGGTCATACCACTATTGGGTCCTTTCACCCAAGTAGTGATGATTATCACTGTTAGGATTTATTAGCCTAACCGTGAGAAATTAGCAATGTGCACAATACCCCACTAGCCAGTGATTCAAGATAACCATGACTTAATCCCTGTAATTATAACTTTTGAAAATAAATGGAGTATTGTAAAATACTTTTGATAAAAGAGAACGACTCACATTGCAGATTTAAACGGGCAGAGTTTAGCCTACTGATTAGCCTTGTAACCTAATTTAAATAACAATGCACACGAACTAGGTCAGTAACTAATACAGCATTTACGATAACTCACGAGATTAAAACCCTCACAACGAATGACAAAGTGCAATACTTAAACATCTATCGAATTCACGACGAATGACAAAGTATAGCCCTGATGTGGGCAGCACTTAAACATCCATTGGATTGGTTTCAATCGATCGGACATTGAATCGTAGCAACGATCGAGTTAATACCCTGTATCGTAGCAGCGCCTTGATACCTTAATTTTCGAATTTGAGCAGTATAACTTTGTTTTTTACTGAAATGTCGAGCACAGGTGAACAGCTCATGGCCTAGCAATTTATAGCAAAGATTTGAGTCTTACGCGGCCCGCGTAAGCCTTAACAGGCTCTTACGCGGCCCGCGAGAGCCACCTAGTCATAGACTAGGGCTAGCATGTCATCGGTAGACCTGCCACGTGTGCGCCACGTGGCCGGGAATGCTTATCTGGTCAAAGTTGAGTTGACGCGGCCCGCGTAAACTCCTCTTATGGTTTACGCGGCCCGCGTGAAACCCATTTTTCTTGATTTCTTGGTTTTTCATGCACGTTAGGGTTTCAGGGGTCCGGGTTTTCACTTACGGGTCGTTTTGGGACATTTTTGCAGGTCCTTACATCCTCCCCACCTTATTTAAAATCTCGTCCTCGAGATTTACTGACATAAGTGAGGATACTTTCGCTTCATCTCCGATTCCAGCTCCCAGGTGTATTCGGATCCTCTTTTTGAATCCCATTTAACCTTGACCAGTACTAGTCTTTTGTGCTTGAGAAACTTGACCTTTCTGTCTTCTATTTGAAGCGGTTTCTCCACTAACTTCAACTTTTCATTCACCTGTATGTCTTGAAGAGGTACTACCAGGGATTCGTCAGATAGACATTTCTTGAGATTGGATATATGAAATACATCATGTACCCCGGCTAACTCTTCTGGTAATTGTAAGCGATAAGCAACTGGTCCTATTCGCTGTATTACTGGGAATGGTCCTACGTACCTTGGACTCAGCTTTCCTTTCTTACCGAACCGAACTACTCCTTTCCAAGGAGAAACTTTTAAGAGAACCTTGTCTCCAATTTGAAATTCCAACGCCTATTGTCTGCATAACTTTTCTGGCGATCTCGAGTCGTCTTTAATCTTTCCTTGATTTGAGTAATCTTGTCGGTAGTTTCTTACACTATTTCAGGACCTGATAATTGGCTTTCTCCTATTTCTGCCCAACAAACTGGAGTTCTACACTTGCGTCCATACAGTGCTTCAAATGGGGCAGCTTCAATACTTGAATGGTAACTATTGTTATAGGAGAATTCGATTAAGGGTAGGTGGTCATCCCAGTTTCCACCAAAATCTATCACACATGCCCTGAGCATGTCTTCCAGGGTTTGGATCGTCCTTTCACTTTGTCCGTCTGTTTGAGGATGGTATGCAGTGCTTAAATTTAGTCGGGTTCCCATTGCTTCCTGGAAGCTTGTCCAGAAGTGGGAAGTGAAACGACTATCTCTATCCGATACAATGGAGAGTGGAACTCCTTGTAAGGATACTACTTCATCTACATACAACTTGGCTAACCTTTCCATGCTAAAGGTTTCTTTCATGGGTAGGAAATGAGCTTATTTGGTTAATCGATCCACAATTACCCAAATCGCATTATTACCTTTTCTGGTTTTGGGCAACTTAGTAACAAAGTCCATGGTTATTAGTTTCCATTTCCAAACAGGCATTTCTAATTGTTGGAGTAATCCTGAGGGTTTCTGGTGTTCTGCCTTAACTTGTGAACAAGTTAGACACTTAGATACATATCTAGCTATGTCCTTTTTCATTCCTATCCACCAGAAGTTATTTCTTAAATCTTGGTATATCTTATTGTTACCAGGATGCATGGTATACCTAGATTTATGGGCTTCTTCTAAAATCTTATTTCTTAATTCTCCCTGCTTAGGTACCCAAATTATTCTTTTGTGGAATCTCCAAATTCCATCACTTCCTTGCTCTAATTCCTTTATTCGTCCTTTCATTCCATCAGCATCATCCTCGATTGCTGTTTCTTGAATGTTCTTCAGTTGTTCCATTAAGTCTAATCGTATACTTAATCTAAGAGCACGAACTCGTCGTTGTTTCTCATGATACTTACGACTTAAAGCATCAGCAACTACGTTTTCTTTTCCTTCGTGATATTGGATATCACAGTCGTAGTCACTTAAGATTTCCATCCATCTCCTTTGCCTCATGTTCAATTCTTTTTGCCCAAATATGTATCTTAAGCTCTTATGGTCGGTATAGAAAGTAAACTTACTTCCATACAAATAGTGTCTCCAAATCTTAAGGGCAAAAATTATGGCTCCTAATTCTAAGTCATGAGTCGTATAATTTTCTTCGTGCTTCTTCAATTGTCTTGAGGCATACGCAATTACCTTTTTGCGCTGCATTAGCACACATCCTAATCCTATCTTAGAAGCATCACAATAAACTTCAAAATATTCCGTTCCTTCTAGTAAGGCAATAATTGGAGCGTTTGTTAATTTCTGCTTTAAGATCTTAAAAGCTTCCTCTTGCCTAGTTCCCCATTCAAATTTCACTGCTTTACAAGTTAGCTTAGTTAATGGCACAACTATTTTAGAAAAATCCTTAATGAATCGTCTATAGTATCCGGCTAACCCTAGAAAACTTCTAATTTCCATGGCTGATTGCGGGACCTTCCATTTGGTGATCGCTTCTATTTTGGAGGGATCTACTGAATACCTTCATGATTTACCATGTGTCCTAAAAATTGTACCTCTTGCAGCCAAAATTCACGCTTTGAGAATTTGGCGTAAAGCTTCTCTTTTCTTAACAAAGTTAAGAGTGCATGCAGGTGCTGACAATGCTCCTCCTGGTTTTTGGAATAAATAAGTATATCGTCAATGAAGACAATTACGAATTTATCCAAGTATGGTTTACATATCCTATTCATCATGTCCATAAATGCTGCAGGAGCATTTGTTAAACCAAAGGGCATGACTGTAAACTCGTAATGACCATACCTAGTTCTGAAAGCAGTTTTAGGTATGTCTTCTTCTTGTACTTTCAACTGATGGTATCCTGAGCGTAGATCTATCTTAGAAAAATACCTAGCTCCTTGAAGTTGATCAAAAAGATCATCAATCCTAGGTAATGGGTATCGATTCTTAATTGTAACCTTATTCAATTCCCTGTAATCAATACACATTCTCATTGACCCATCTTTCTTCTTTACAAACAACACTAGAGCTCCCCACGGGGATGAACTAGGTTGTATAAATCATTTGCTTAATAATTCATCTAACTGCTTTTTTAATTCTAGCATTTCGGTGGGTGCTAACTGATAAGGTGCTTTGGCTATCAGTTTAGTTCCAGGAATTAGATGAATTCTAAATTCTACTTCCCTATTCGAGCAATGTTGGCTACTAGCCAATCCATTCCTAACACAACATCAAATCCGGCTAATTTCATAGGTAACAGGTTTGCAGAAAATTTATGACCTAAGAGTTCTATCTTTCCTTCTCGCAAAACCTTGTTTATGTTAACAGAATTCCCATCTGCCGTTTCGACTGTAAAATTTTGTCCAAGGTTGGTTAAGGGTAGGTTAAGAGCTTGGCAGAATGAAGTATTTAAAAAACTTTGGTTTGCACCAGAGTCAAATAATACTTTTGCATAAACGTTGTGAACTAGGAACGTACCAGCTATCACGTCAGGAATTAGTTCTGGTTCCTGAGTAGTCAACTGGAAGGCTTTTGCGTTCTTCTTGGTAGCTCCTTCTGCAGGTTTGGTTTTGTTGTCAGCTGGTTTGACCAATTTGGGACAGTCTGGCCTAAAATGTCCAGCTTCTCCACAGTTGTAGTAGATTGTTGATTTATTCCTCCTGCAATCTTCCTCTTGATGCCCCGGAATTTTACAGAAATTGCAATACCCTTTGCATCTTCCAAAATGTTTTCTTTTGCAGGTATTGCAAAATGGAACAGTGGAAGATTGCCTGATTCCCTTTTTCTTGAAATTATTACTGTTACCCACACGAAATCCTTGGGTAATCTTTTGGGCCACTTCATTCTTCCGGTTTTCTTCTCGCGTACGCACTAGTCCGTCTGTCAAAGTGTTGGCTAATTCCACCGCATCATCGATCGTGCGGGGCCTTGCAGCTTTGACAATATCACGGATTTCGCTAATTAAGCCCCAGATGTAGCGAGAAATAAGTACCGGCTCTGGCGAAGCCAGAGTAGGTACAATTCGAGCATATTCGAAGAACTTCGAAGTATACCCTCGGCAATCAACATTCACCATTCGGTGGCTCGGGAATTTGTTCGCCATCTGCTCTTTTTTATATTCTGGGCAGAATTTTCTTTCCACCAGACGCTTAAACTCTTCCCAACTCATGGCATAGGCCATGTCACTTCCCTTGGCTTGTAATACCGTATTCCACCATTCTAATGCTTCTTCTTTAAAAAGGTGAGAAGCGTACATGACTTTATCCTCCTCAGCTCATTTACTTATTTTGATTACTGCCTCGGTTTTCTCCAACCAACGCAGCGCCGCAGTCGCCCCTTCATTGCTTGCGAACTCAACAGGTTTGCAGGCAAGGAATTCCTTGTAAGTGCAACCAGGCGTTGCAGCTTTCATTCTTTTGAGAGTTGGGGCTTGCAGTATATTATTATTATCATTATTAATGTTACCGCCTCCATTTATGCTATTACTGAAGTTATCTTCATGAGTACGTTTGCTAGGAATAATTTTTTGAGGTTCAACTGGATTTCGAGCAGCAGCAAGGATTGCTGGAATAGCATTGGCTATTCCCTGAGCAACGATGTTCTCGATATCTTGCCTATTCAGAAATTGATCTTCATGGTTTTGTTCAGATTGGTTAACTTCATTAACGGGTTCATTACCAGCGTGTTCCATCTGGTAATTAATTTATATAAGTGATTAGCATAAAATAATTAATAACCAAACATAACAAAATAATCACACATAATCATGTCAACATGTATAGCCAAAATTGTCGTTTTTTCGACGTTCGATATTTTATATATTATAATAGGCATCCGTACACACAAGTTATCTTACAAAAGTTTTATTTTTTAAGTTATTTCACATAATTATATTTTTATTATTATATTATTATTAAACACACATTCTCACAACCACAGTCAGCTGGCATTTCAGAAACGACGCTCCCTCTCGTCGTACTTCCAAGATATCCTCTCCCCTACTTCCCAGATTCTATTTCATGCGTCCACTAGCTCCTCGCCATAGTGGCGGAGTTCTGCGAAGTTTTCGGAGCTCATAGGTGGGTGTAATGGAGGCTCCAGGTCAAACTGGGGGAAAAAGGTATTAGGGTTATTTAGGAGATTCTGAAACTGCCAGTCGGTGGTCCACCATTCTTCTAGTTCTGCTGGTAGAGGTTGGGAGTGGATAATAGGATCTGGGATATCAGGCTCTAGATCAACTGGAAGTTGTGCTTCCGCTGGGTAATTAAAAAGGTTTTCACCGGCAGGTCCGATGAGGTCACTAAGTGCCAGTTTATGATCCAGCTCCTCCCAAGATGACATTTCCTGGTCTTGCCTGGAACTTTCTCCGATCTCTATTCGCTTGCCTTTATCTTTGGGATCCTCCGTCTTTATAACTTTCCGTGTCGCTGGTTTCTTCCTGCGCACACGCCTCCAGCCCACTAATCTCCTTCTCTTTTTCGGTTTGGGTTTCTCCGGAGGTTGGGCTTGAAATTCCATAGGTTCATCAGTGTTGGCACAATAACCGGTAAAGTCTCTGGAAACTTCCACATTAACAGAATAGAGATGGAGATTCTGAAGAGCTTCAGACAACTCATTCATGCTGTTTAGCAGATATGAAGAAACACACAAAACTCTAAGTTATAATTTGGTAAATTAAATTCTCACAGAATGGCAATAAGAAAAATTAAATATTAATTACAAATATTTAATACAATTATATAAACAGATTGATTAAAACGAAATATTGCGATTTATATATATATATCTATTACAAATTACAACTGAAATTCGGAATATACTAGTGGTTATGCATCCGTGAATTATTCTAGTCTAGCTAGGTTATAGGAGTATTCAACATGCGTTTATGTAAAGTTTATTCTGTCTCTTTCTTCTACTAGGTTGTTATCTAATGGGTGAAGTTCTTTTAAGGTTTATGGCTCGTAGGTAGCATAGGTGCTGGTACTGGTTTGGCGATTCAACTATAAGTTAACATTTACTGCTGTAGTGGCTAACATGTAGAGATTTTCCCATTGTTCGTCTAATTCATCTTCCCATGGTGGGTTATTACCTGTTTCCTGAGTCTCCTTATTAATTATCATTCCTTTTCTTTGTGACTTCCTTATTTTCTCTTGACTTTTCCTAATAATCCAACTTCTTTTCTTAATGGTAAGTGGCTTCTCAAACTGTGCCTTACGAACAAATATTCCTTCCTCAGTATCTGCTGAGTATCTTGAGGAATTTGATTGGAATGAGGTTTCCTTATCTTTTGGTGAGCTATCTAATTGACGATAGATGTCTGAAATTCTTTGCTTACCCATACTGTAACATAAAGCACATACTCACATAAATTATTTCCTAACACAGAATTTAAAACTTAAGTGTTAGCAGAACACTTCTTTGGATTGAATCAGTGGCATGGCTCTGATACCACCTTTTTCTGTCACGGGCCCCGTCCCAGTTTTACCCGGTCCAGGAGCCGCGGGACAGAAACCCGTGGTATTTATTATTTGAGTTGACAGCGGAAGTTTTAGCAGGATCTTTTCAAACTTTAAAATGCCCGATTATTTTATTCCATAATTTGGGATAAACCCCGTAGTTTACAATAGAGGAATTTTACTAGGAAATTCCCTGTTTTACAAAACATGTTTATTTATTTATTTGAGCCACTACTTCAAGCTTGTTAGTGCTCCGTAGCACTTTTCCTTGATTCACAGTAGGTCACCTGAAACATGTTTGAAAAATGTTTCATCAGCGGGGAAATACTGGCGAGTCATTCAGGTTATATAAAACGACACCTTAGTTATAAATTACAGCATAAGAGCGATTACAATGGCTTCTATCTTATTTTTATCTGGCGCCGTGTCACCTCCTAGTGACGATGGTCGTACCACTATTGGGTCCTTTCACCCAAGTAGTGATAATTATCACTGTTAGGATTTATTAGCCTAACCGTGAGAAATTAGTAATGTGCACAATACCCCACTAGCCAGTGATTCAAGATAACCATGACTTAATCCCTGTAATTATAACTTTTGAAACTAAATGGAGTATTGTAAAATACTTTTGATAAAAGAGAATGACTCACATTGCAGATTTAAACGGGCAAAGTTTAGCCTACTGATTAGCCTTGTAACCTAATTTAAATAACAATGCACACGAACTAGGTCAGTAACTAATACAGCATTTACGATAAGTCATGAGATTAAAACCCTCACAACGAATGACAAAGTGCAATACTTAAACATCCATCGAATTCACGACGAATGACAAAGTATAGCCCTAATGTGGGCAGCACTTAAACATCCATTGGATTGGTTTCAATCGATCGGACATTGAATCGTAGCAGCGATCGAGTTAATACCCTGTATCGTAGCAGCGCCTTGATACCTTAATTTTCGAATTTGAGCAGTATAACTTCGTTTTTGACTGAAATTTCGAGCACAGGTGAACTGCTCATGGCCTAGCAATTTATAGCAAAAATTTGAGTCTTACGTGGCCCGCGTAAGCCTTAACAGGCTCTTACGCGGCCCGCGAGAGCCACCTAGTCGTAGACTAGGGCTAGCGTGTCATCGGTAGACCTGCCACGTGTGCGCCATGTGGCTGGGAACGCTTATCCGGTCAAAGTTGAGTTGATGCGGCCCGCGTAAACTCCTCTTATGGTTTACGCGGCCCGCATGAAACCCATTTTTCTTGATTTCTTGGTTTTTCATGCACGTTAGGGTTTCAGGGGTCCGGGTTTTCACTTACGGGTCGTTTTGGGGCATTTTTGCAAGTCCTTACATCCTCCCCACCTTATTTAAAATCTCGTCCTTGAGATTTACTGAAATAAGTGAGTATACTTTCGCTTCATCTCCGATTCCAGCTCCCAGGTGTATTCGGGTCCTCTTTTTGAATCCCACTTAACCTTGACCAGTACTAGTCTTTTGTGCTTGAGAAACTTGACCTTTCTGTCTTCTATTTGAAGCGGTTTCTCCACGAACTTCAACTTTTCATTCACCTGTATGTCTTGAAGAGGTACTACCAGGGATTCGTCAGATAGACATTTCTTGAGATTGGATATATGAAATACATCATATACCCCGGCTAACTCTTCTGGTAATTGTAAGCGATAAGCAACTGGTCCTATTTGCTGTATTACTGGGAATGGCTATATATAGTCATATATACTAAGAGTTGGCTACAAAGTCCAAATTTTCTAAAAAGTGTAAAAAGTCATAAAACACACCAAAAACCGACAAATAACAAAATGAAGATTACTATTTAAAGTTTTGTCATCCCACTTATATGAGACAAGTTGACAAAGTTTAATATATTTTTCTTATCTTTGCTTGTTCCAACCATGCAACTTCGAGCATCGAAATCTTATTCATCTCAACTTCATTTTAGACATAGTTTGCTTTGTTATGATGCTCTCACAAGCTCACAATATAGAATACAAATCCACAAATAATTATTTAAATAATAATTTATACAATACATATAATAAAAATTATTCGTCCGCTTGCGGTATACGCATATAATGTATATATGTGTGGGCGCTTGAGAGGGGGAGCAAAAGTGAAAGTGCACTAATTTTAACGTTATTTTACTAATTGTGTGATAATAATGTTAAAAGGAGGGGTTGGTTAATCATGTGGCGGCGTTGATTGCCGAAAAACAAGGGAGTACATGCACTAATTGGCCTTTGTCTGTCGAGTGTTATGTGTCTTATGTCCAAGGGTTGATACAAAACTACCATCGAGTCGGGGGTCTCACTAGAAGCAGCCACTCTATTCCTACGGGGTAAAGGTAAGATTGTCTACATCTTACCCTACTCAGACCCTACCTCAGCTTTGCTATTGGTAAAATTTACTGAGTATGATGATGATGATGGTATAATAAAAATAATTAGAGTTAACTTTCGTTTTGCTCCCTGTGGTTTGGTCATTTTAATGGTTTTACTCCAATAGTTTAAAAATAGCCATTTTCCTCCCTGATCTTTCGATTTTGTCATCAGTTTGCTCTCTAGTTCTAACTCAGTTAAAACGTTCAACTAAAAGTAGGGGTATTTCGGTAGTTTACTCCCTGGCTCTAACTCAACTAAAACGTTTAGTTAAAAGTCGCGGTAGTCGTGGTCGGCAGGTGGTGCTGGATGGTTGTGGATGGTGTAGGCCGGTAGAAAGAGTGGTTGGAAAGATGGGGGGATCAGAAAAGAATTACTTATATACATGTAAATAAACAAGTTATAGATTTATTTAGGTAAAAAGACTTACATGCCCTTGCTTTTATTTATAAAATTACCAAAATACCCTTCTAGTTAATGGATTTTTTTGGATGGAGTTAGAGGCGTGGAGCAAAATGACGATAAGTTAGAAAAATCAAGGAGGAAAATGGCTATTTTTAAACTATTGGGGCAAAACCGTTAAAATGACCAAATCACAGGGAACAAAATGGAACTTAACTCAAATAATTATTAGTTTCCAAAATATTTAATTAATAACTCATTTTCACTAAAATTTCCAGAAAAAGTACTTATATGGTTCTCGAATATTAGTGGTGTATGAACTTCTCTTATTACAATTGCGATGACTTGTCGTTCTTACTCTTTTACATGGTTATTAGGCCATGTCGCATCGCGAGAACCTACTAGTAACTTTTAGAGTAAACTGCAATTTTACCCCCTGGGGTTTAACCCAAATGGCACTCTGACCCCCTCCTTGGAAATAATTGCAATTTACCCCCCCCCCAACGTTCATCTTATGTCGCACAATTACCCCCTGGCGTCAAATTCCATCGTTTTCTTTAAACGGTCAAAGGGGTCAAAGGGTAGAATGGTAATTTGACCTTAATAGTTACATGCATTCTCTTAAAACACCCTGTACTCTTATGTTAATAAACAACCTTACCCCCTAAGCTTCCCCACCACTCCCCCCATACCTTCTTCCACACTACCGGCGATCCCCCTGACCACCGCCGATCCTCCTGTCCACCGACGATCCCCCTGTCCACCTGAGAATGAGCCGATCAGATGAGACATTACTTCCACCTCCACCACCACAGTCGATCATAATCAGCTCGCGACCTTCACCACCACAGCCGATCATATCCACCATGCGATAAGTCTTCTCGCACTTGTCAGGTAAAATCGAACAAGTATTGTGGTTAATGAACAAGTAATGTCAGGTTATAGAACAAGTAATGTCATGTTAAAAAACAGGGGTTATTGAACATGGGTTTTTGAAAAAAAAAATAGGGGTTATTGAACATGGATATTTTTGTGTTTGCAGTGGACATGAGGATTCGTGTTTCACTAGGATCGATTGTGGTGTCGTTAGTTGTGAAAATGCGAGGCCGCCCTTTCCTACACTTCCAGTTTCCCACTTAGCAGGAAATGGTTGCGTAGTTGAACTCTAATATATTAGGATCTTTTGTGTAATATGTATGTTTACTTAAGTTAAATTAGATCTTGCAACTTGGTTATGATAAACATGCATTTTGTGTAATATGTAGGTTTTGTGTACTATGATGTTAATCATGGTTATGATAAACATGCATATTACAATCTTAACTGTTTGTATTTAACTTGTTTTGAAAATCACTTGTTAATCATGGTTATGATAAACATGCATTTTACTATGATGTTAATCTAGGATGTATAATTTTAACACCCCCTCAGATCAATGACTACAAAATAGATCTTGCAACTATAGGTTAATGTTTTAGCTGGTTTGAGTATATGTGTTTTGAGCATGTTTGAACAGGTTTGAGTATATGTGTTTTGGGCATGTTTGAACAGGTTTGAGTATATGTTTTTGAACAGGTTTGAGTATATGTCTTTTGAGCATGTTTGACCAGTTGATACCATTTGCAGGTAGTGTTTTGCATACTGCAGGTATGTGTTTTGAGCATACTGCAGGTATGTGTTTTGCATACTGCATGACCAATTGATACCATTTGCAGCTGCATCCAAACAGCAAAATGAGCATTTGCAGCCAAACAGCTAAGTGTGTGTATTTACAGGCAATCCTTTGCTTTGTATATATATTATACCTCTTACATTGTATTAGACACAACTTTTATAATACAAAAAACACACAGCATTGTTCACTGTTCTATAGGTCTTTCATTTGGCAGGATTGTAATTGAGTGTAGTTGGTCTTTCATTTGGGTTCAAGCTCTAGTTGTGCAGACATGTGTTTGTGAAGAAAATATAACATTTAACAGAAAATTGAGCATTTAGTTTGTGCAGCAGGGCATTTAGTTTGTGCAGAAGGGTATTATAACATTTGCAGCAGGTTACGCATTCAAATACCAGGTTTTACACTTAGTTTCTGCATCATTTGACTTTGGCTGGTCAAACATTTTTTGGCGGGAAGGGTTTTGGTTACTGCAGGGGGTAATATTGTTTCTTACAACAAAGTATAGGGGTAATAAGAAAGGACAATTTAGTCATTTAACAGTGAGGGGTAATTATGCGACATAACAACAACGTTGGGGGGTAATATTAAAGGGTAAGATAGTCATTTCACATTCCAGTTAACAGATCTGTTAACTTATTTGACGCCAGGGGGTAATTGTGCGACATAAGATCAACGTTGTGGGGGTATTGCAATTATTTCCAGGGAGGGGTCAGAGTGCCAATTGGGTTAAACCCCAGGGGGTAAAATTGCAGTTTACTCTAACTTTTATATAGACAATATTTATATAGATATTATTCTGCTTATTTGTAGCATTCGCTTATTATCAATATTATATTATATTAAACTAGGTTAGAACCCCGTGTATTACACGGGTTAAATAAATGTAATTTTATATATTAAATAATAAAAAGTTATATCTTTATGAAACTCGCATATTATACGGGTTAAATAAATGCAATTTTATATATCAAATAATAAAAAAAGTTATATCTTTAAAAACCGTGTGTATTACACATATTAAATAAATGTAATTTTGTATACTAAATACTAAAAACGTCGTATCTTTAAAAAACCCGTGTATAATCGGATTGAATAAATCTACCAAATGATAAAAAATTTACATCCTTAAAAACCCTGTATATTACACGTGTTGAATATATCTAAAAAAGAGTTATACCTTTAAAAGCTATGTGTATTACACAGATTAAATAAATGTAATTTTGTATAGTAAATACTAAAAACGTCGTATCTTTAAAAAACTCTTGTATAGTCGGATTGAAAAATCTACCAAATAATAAAAAAAAATTATATCCTTAAAAACCCTGTGTATTACACGTGTTGAATAAATCTAATTTTACATAGCAAGTGATAAAAAAGTTATATCTTTAAAAACTTCGTGTATTACACGGGTTATATAAATGTAAGTTTGTATAGTAAATAATAAAAGTTAAATTTTTAAAAACCGCGCGTTTTACACGAGTTGAATAAATATAATTTTGTAAACCAAATAATAAAAAAGTTATATTTTTAATAAATTAGGATAACAATTAATATTAATTTATTATTTATATATTTAATATAAGATAAGTAGGAAAGAGAGGTATTTGTTTTAAAAATATATTAAATTAACAATTTAGATTTGAGGATAATATTTTATTAAAGTATGATAAGATTTAATATTAATTTATTATTTAATTATTTAGTTAATATAAGATAAGTATATATATGAGGATGCCTTCAATGAATGACACATGTCCAAAACTTGGTTTCTTTTATTATAGTAGACTAGCGGTAAGACCCGTGTGCAAACACAGGTCGTTTCTTAGAAAACCATGCATAACACATATTGACAGAGAGTGAAAAAATAATTAGTACAGACTTACAAAATTGATATAAACTAATGGTCAATAGGTTTATTCAACAGCAATTCCATTATGTTGATAGCAAACCACTATTATCTATTAACTGTTAAAAACCTCCGTTGCTTTCCAACATACTTTACTAAAACTGTTATCCATTATCTCCAACAGAGCTTGCCAGATGGATAGATAGTAAGTATCAGATGTTAATCAACCCATGTTAAAAAGGTCAGTCAACAGAAATTACAAAGGTTAGTAAACAGATGTTAAGAGAATAATGTTATTAACAAAGAATTTAGTACTCTCATTAAAAATGAGAGCTGCAAACACGGGTCGTTTCTTAGACAACTATGCATAACACATATTAATAGAACATATAGATTCCTGTATAGATATTGTACCAAAACGTGCTATCTATTATAGCTAAAAGACAACTATAAACATAGATTATCGGTTAATATATCAGTTACACACAATTTAACTGTTTACCCAAAAAGACAATATAAATTGTTTATAGACATAAGTACTTAATAGAATTTGAATACAATTTAAAGTTTAACAAACGTTAACTACAAACACACAATCACCTGCCTCAACAACTTTTAGCAAAACTAAATCAACGAATCAGCAGACTTTAGAAATCAGCAGATCTTTATTCTCTCATCAACATTTCCCGGATTTGCCCTTTGAATTGGAGCTCAAAATCCAAGGAATTAGTATCATCTTCATCTGTTGGGATTGAACCCTACAGAGGAACAGATGATGTAAAGCCAAAACTGGATCAGGGCAGTGGATCCATCATAAGCAGTAGTTTGCACTAGACTTTCCCCTTGAAAGTGGTTATAACATCTGATGACATTCATCCACTGACCCGGTACAACAACTGTTTGGTTACAACAACTGATGAGGTTCTAAAGACTGATGAATATTAAACACTGTTTTAATCAATCTACTGATGCTATGTAAGTATCGCTGATGATTAAAGAACTGCCTACTCAAGGACTGATCAACTTTGAAGAAAGCACTGATGATTCAACAGCAGTGCTTAGCATGCAACAGTGGAAGGAGAAAGCAGTAGTTTAGTTTGTCTCCTTGTATTGTATTGTATTCAGTAGTTTATATTAGCAGTAGTTGTATTAGATCAGTAGTTGTAGTTTGTTAGGTTGTTAAACGTCACTTTCATGGTGACGTCAGCTTTGATGCCTCAGTGGTTTGACATGCACTATAAATAGAACAGTTTTCACTGTTCTACACGAGAGAGTTTACTCCTCCATTTCATCATCTTGTGTGATCAACCATGGAGCATCAGGCTGAGGGGGAGCTTAGTATGTAAGCATGCATAATCATTGTGTATTGTAATCATTCGACATAATGTGAAGCATTGTTTACTGAAAACTATTTTCCCTTTGATTGTGTTTACAAAGTTTGTTGTTCATTTCCGCTACACTTTACACTGTTTCATATTCATTGATTGTTCATTTATTACAAACAAACACAATCATGAGGGGCCTCCGATCCTAACAATTGGTATCAGAGCCTGGACAGTCAAATTCGATCTAACAATCAATTTGACATAACAGTTCGGCTCATAATTCATTGATACAAAGGTTGAATGCATTTAGTTGAAAAACAGAGTACTGAGAAAACCATGCTCAAAGTGGTCATTCAAAAACTCTGTAAAACAACCAAGATGTCATATGACACACAAATCTCACACAACAAGTAATTTCATGCACAAGACACTCATGGTTTTTAGATCTGAAAACATATCTGTTAAAACTATGGGATTATTTCTTATTTTCTAAATTGATTTCAACTGTTGCTATGAAATCTGTGATGCCACTGTAATAGATGATAAAGGTGAACCTCAGATTAACAAAAACCTATGTTCATAAAAACATTAGTGTTTTTGTTTACTCAAAAAGAGGGAAATTAAAACTTTAGTCAGTTAGATCTTATGTATTGAAAAACAGGTTGAGAATCCTTCAAAAGGACCAAAATTAATTTTGTTAAGAAAACATGTAAGAAAATTAGCAGTTTCAACTTTCACATCAAACATGACTAAGGATCAACTCAAAAACTATGATAGTAATATATCAGTGTTGTAAAGAGTTTGAAACTAGCCCAGATCTCTTGTGAGAAAAAGGGTGAAATCCTACAAAGGTTATATGTTGATGTTGAGAAAACCAAATCATGAGTAATGTGAAATTTGGCATAAGCAGTAGCAAAAATATCCAAATCTCTCAAAACATTGCTGAAAATGATTTTGGATTGAGTATTCTTTTCTTGAAAACCTTCCAGTAAAAGGTTCAATACTTTTAGATGGAAAGGGTAAAAAGGGAAAGAAGAAAAATTACAAAAACTCAAAAGTGTGTTTATCTCAAAACTTTTGAAATCAAAAGAAAAGAGTATAAATATAAAACACTTAAGAGTTCACAAATTGGGTTAACAATGGTCATCATGCAACTGTGTGCATTCACTGACTCAGGGAAATTCAGGTAACAGAAGTATCACTAGTGATTAAACTTACAAAGAGGACTAGACAAAATTTTTCAAAATCATCACATGGTAATAAGTTCTATAAAAGGACTTTCAAAACCTTTGTGAACATGTTTCCTCACATTAGCAATCAACTGACAAGGAAATGGGTACAAACAGTGGTTATTAAGTTTTCAAACCATTGACCATTCTCCTAAACTTGAGAATGATGTGATTATGATCATATAACAAGGTATAATTGAAAATATACCAGATCCTTTTGATGTTGTTTTCAGAAAAACCTTTAATTTTTTTTTTCCTTGAAAAGGTTTTTCTCAAATAAAACATGATATGTTGTTCTTTATTTTTCCTTAAGAATAATATATTTTGAACTCTTACTTGTTTTAGATAGTAAAAGTTTCAATCTCCTGTCAGGATGTAAAACCCTTATTTTTTTGTGGTAATACTATCCTTGAAAATAGATCAAAAGGAAATGGTACATGGGTCAAGGTCATGTCAAACTCAAGTTTATTTTAACAACAGATCAAGGATTGATTGCTAACAGACCTTAAAATTCTTGACTACTCATGTCTTACTCTAAGGATTAGAACACAAAATGTGTAGTCAAAGTGAAAAGGTTACCATCATCTGGGATACTCAACTACTGTCAAAATTTATCAAATGTTTAAAACATGAAATAGATAAGTAGTAAAACCTTGAATACAAATCCCTATAAAAATCTGCTAATATGTTAATCTTGATAATATGCATCTAAAATGTGTTTTGTCAAGGATGTTACTTTGCAGATATCTCATTATCACCATCAAAAGATGTTACTGTGTTCATCAGAGCAGCAGATGTTCAAAACTTCTGTCAAAGCTTATCCACTGTTGCACCAACAGTTGTTGACCAAAGTAGCCTTCTAAACCTTGCCACTACCATACCCCTAACCACTGTTGATAAAAATCCACTAAAATGGATAAAAATCATCAGTGTGCCATACATATTCTTCAAAACCTTCCATCCTCATTTCAAACAGCTGTTGGATCATCAAAAGTCACCAACAGTTGTTAGCTCAGATGACTCACATCTGCAGCCTCACCTTTTGAACACCAATGCCATTTTAAAATTCATTCATGTTTCCATTCTCTTGACAACATCAATTGAAGGGATTCTTATAAAAAGTTTATCCCAAAACCATTGTCTTCTTCTTGACTATCTACCATTCCATCAACATGTCATGTACCTTTGGGGCACTTAAAGACAGAAAGTTGGGTAATTGACAAGGAAGAGGAGCTTCAACAGTTCAGGGAAAAACAAGTTTGAGAACCTGTTCCATTACCAAAGGATGAGAATCTTTTTGGTAAAAAGTGGACACCCAAAAACATTGCATATGTTGGAGCATAGTTGTCAAGATTCATGTTGTTCAAACTGAGCACAAACAGCAGATGTTTCCACAATCACAGTTTTGAAAAAGACTATGCTGCTGCATAATGAGAAACTAACTGTTTGTCTCTTCAAGATATGATATTTGATTTTGATATAATTGCTCGAAAGACTTCTTTTATGCAGGATTGTCAAACAGCTGAAATATATCATCAAAAATCTTATATCCCATTCATCCATCATCACTCATCATCAGACATCACTTTGTGAGGGATTGCTATAAAAAGGTTTGATTTCATCTTTAACATGTCCATCCTAAAGATCAGTTGGTAGATGTACAAACCTAAGAATTGGATTCATCTACTGTTGAAAAACTTGATCCCTAGGTTTGGAGTGCTAAACATGGATTAAAGGAAGCTTTCTTGTGTTCCATGTGTAAATAGCATAAAAATGTTTTTTAGAAAAATAAAAATCACCTTAAAAATAGTTTAAAATTGAATTTTTCAATAAATCCTCAAAGTCTGTTCAAAGCACTGATGGCAAAATTCAAAAGCCCTCCAAACCTACAATAAAGGCAACTCTGGAAGATGAGATCCCAGAGCAACTGCCAGTGACAACACAAAAGTCACTAGAAACCACTGCTGCTACTTTCTCACAGCAGATGGTAGAAAGGTCTCAACCCATGCCTCAAACTCCTCCTGCTTCTTCTCAAAAAGAACAGGTTGTAAGAACAGGGACACTAAATTATGATGCTTTGGAATCACTTGATTCCATCATCCACAGCCCACTGCCCGGGGCAAATTCTCTTTCAACTCCCATCATCACTTCACAAATACCACCATCAATAATGACCTTGTTGCATGCTTTGGATATAACTCAGACATAAATCAGTTCCTCTCAACCACCTATCACTGAGAGTACACTCCAACAAGTGACTGAGTCTGATGCTTATACCTCTGCTATCCCAGCAACAATTGAGGAGGTTACACCCCTTGAGTTACAAGTAACTCTTGGTGGTAGTTCAAGTGAAGCAGCTACTACAAGTGCTGAACCCACTGGTTTGCACTTGGACAGTAGTTTCATCAATAAGACTTCCTTGAAGGCAATTTCTTCACTGGGAACTCTTGTGTATCCAGTCTTCACTGGTTCACTAAAAAGTGTTTCTCATTATGAAGAAAGAAGTCCCCAGTACCAAGACAAAGGGGCAACAGTGGATGATTTTTGGGATACACTTCCTCAATCAACCACTGTTACAACCACTGCTAGTGGGAAATCAGATGACCCCATTAAGTTGGGTGATGGTTTAATGTACCAAGAATTGACGGCTAGAATTGATAAACTGGATACATCTGTTGTAGAAATCAAAGACATTCTGCAACGGTTGTTGAAAGCACAAAGGGTACCATCCACTGCTGCACCACCTCCAACAGTTACTCCATCATTTGCTCTTACTCCAGATGAGCTGTGGAATTTGTTTCAACCCTTGCACCTATCTTCAAAGGAGTTGATGATGCCAAAAAGGGGGAGAAAATGGCTGAGGAAAATCTTTCAGTAACTTCTGCTGAAACATCTGTCAAAGAAAAGGAAAAGGGAGGTGATGAAACCCTGAAAATTCAAGCAGATGATGAAGATACACAAATGAGGATCGTTCAAAGTCATGTCAATTCAGCTGGTCTCAAAACCACTGCTGATATTAAAAGGGTAAGGGATGAGAGCAGAGCTTTGGTTGAGAAAAAGATAGTTCTGCAAAAGGAAAAAGAAGAGGTTGGTACTTCATTAAAGAAGAGTCATGTTAGAAAAACGAGGCAATCAACCACCACAGCTTCTAAAACTAAGCCGGTTACTACTTCAACCACAACTTCTGTTTCCACAAAATCACTTACACCACCTCCACCATTAACAACATCTGTCAGTCAAACAACTGCCACCAATACCACATCAACACACACCACAACCACTGCCATTCCTACTAAATCAACCACTGCCACATATAAAACATCACAAACACCACTTGCTGCCATCCTTTATCAAAGAAGGAAACAAAAGCAAATGAATGAAGAGACAGCTCAGGATAAAGCAGCAGGGGATTACATTATAAAAATGGTTCTTCAACAAATGCTGGCTGAAAATCCTGAATTATCAAAGGCTGCAAACCCTGTCCAATCAGTCTTTACCAGGCCTTCATCTCCAAACTCATCAGCTAATAAACCTCTCCCAAGAAACCCATTAGGTTCAAAAATACTAAAGTGAAAGTCTGATCAAAAGACCCATGTATTGACTCTGCTCAGATCTAATGGTGTAGTGAAGCACATATCAAGGGAACAAGCACTGGGCCTGGGTGTTGAAGATCTGCAAGATCTCCTTGAGCTTACACGTTGCAGGGAATAGGATGATACAAATTCCCTGGATTTTGAACTACAGTTTAAAGGTCAAATTAGGGATTTGTTGATGAGGAAATAAAGATCCAAATAATGAATAGTTTTGGCATCATCTGTTCCAGGGGGAGATTGTTGGGATTGAACCCTACAGAGGAACAGATGATGTAAAGCCAAAACTGGATCAGGGCAGTGGATCCATCATAAGCAGTAGTTTGCACTAGACTTTCCCCTTGAAAGTGGTTATAACATCTGATGACATTCATCCACTGACCTGGTACAACAACTGTTTGGTTACAACAACTGATGAGGTTCTAAAGACTGATGAATATTAAACACTGTTTTGATCAATCTACTGATGCTATCTAAGTACCGCTGATGATTAAAGAACAGCCTACTCAAGGACTGATCAACTTTGAAGAAAGCACTGATGATTAAACAGCAGTGCTTAGCATGCAACAGTGGAAGGAGAAAGCAGTAGTTTAGTTTGTCTCCTTGTATTGTATTGTATTCAGTAGTTTATATTAGCAGTAGTTGTATTAGATCAGTAGTTGTAGTTTGTTAGGTTGTTAAACGTCACTTTCATGGTGACGTCAGCTTTGATGCCTCAGTGGCTTGAAATGCACTATAAATAGTACAGTTTTCACTGTTCTACACGAGAGAGTTTACTCCTCCATTTCATCATCTTGTGTGATCAACCATGGAGCATCAGGCTGAGGGGGAGCTTAGTATGTAAGCATGCATAATCATTGTGTATTGTAATCATTCGACATAATGTGAAGCATTGTTTACTGAAAACTATTTTCCCTTTGATTATGTTTACAAAGTTTGTTGTTCATTTCCGCTGCACTTTACACTGTTTCATATTCATTGATTGTTCATTTATTACAAACAAACACAATCATGAGGGGCCTCCGATCCTAACATCATCCCTATCAAGCTGAAGGTTAAAAAGATCTTGGAGGTCAACTGGATTCAGACCAAGTGCATTCTCCCTTGATATCTTTTCAACACTACCATCAGACTTGATCAAAGTCAATTCATTGGTCTTTTTGTCAGACTTGCACTTTACTATTTTTGGATCTGATGGGTTTCTTGGGAGAAGTTTTATTTGAGAGGAATTTGGCGATTGAGGTCTGCTTCCCAACTTCTGAAGTGCTTGAGCAACTTGAGCTTGTAATTGCAACGAAGCATCATCCAATCCATATCGTAACTGATTTCTGATAGACACTTTTCTATACTCAGCATACCTATTTTCATCTTCCTCATCCATCAGTTGTTGTCTATTTATTTGGTTCAAGGCAGCGATGGATACAACTGCTGATGAGAACAACTTTTTAGATGTAATGGTCTGCCGACGTCTAATAGTGGTTTCAACTTTGTATACTGGCTTTTTAGGAAGGGATGGATCTGTCTTTCTTCACTCTTCTAACTTATTGTAAGCTCGATCAATATACTGCCTAGACCATTTTCCAATTTGTCTAGCAGTCCCAACCTTAGCTGCTACAAGTTCTGCCTTCATTCTCTTGTACTTCAACACTTCATCCACTTCAACCTTTTTGTATTTTTTCCAGTTGGGAGCAGATTTCTGCATTTGAGGTTCTTTATTCATCTTTTCAATTCTATTAACTTCCTCATTAAGAGCTTCAAGGGGCAAGTCTTTGAAATCAGACATGTAGGCTTCGTAGGGCTTGGTATCCATGATAGTGGTCAAGAAATCATTCCTTAATGTCTTTTGTAGCTCAGCATTTGGTGACAGATTTGACATATTCTTACTCAGGTCTCTAGCAAAATCTTCCAACTTCTTGACTTCACCAAGCCAATGTTGCATGCGAGTTGATAAGCTAATGTCTCCTAGCCCTTTACACTCTTCTTTTGCCTTATCTTCTGCTTGTTTGCCCTTTAGCTTCAGATATTTATAAATATTCTTTGGAGTTTCGAATCCATGAAGAGATGGGAAGGTTCTTTTGGATGGATCATCCTCTGTGTAAAATTGGGTCATTTCATCTTGAACTGCAAGCAGTTCCAGAGGGAAAGTTACTGCCAATGGGTTGATCTTTGTTGATGGAGGTGGGATGAATGGTTTGGGTGAAGCTTGAATGAATGGAGTAGCTGATAACGGAATTGGTGCGGGTATATCTTTTTCTTCCTTCTCTTCTTCATGCACCATGAATTTTCTCTTTCTTGTGTACACAGATTTTGGAGAAGGAGGAGTTAGGGAAGAAAAAGGTGCTATGAGTGTAAGGGTTGATTGTGATGGGAATTGAAATTGGGTAGAATCAGTGGATTGACTAACAACTGGTATCTCAACAGCTGTTGTCTTAACATGTGTTGAAACATTTGTTGCATCAACAATTGTTTCGGTGGAGGTTGGCAGTGGTGATGAGGATTTTGTATTCTGCTTTTTGACAGGTGGTTTTTCTGGTGAGAGTTTTGTTTTAGGTGTATCAGAATCTGGCTTCTTAGGTTCAGCAGTGCTTTTAAGTTTCGCACCAGTGGCTGGTTTTTCTGGTGGTGATATTGGTTTAGGAAACATGACAATAGGAGATCCGTTATGTTTGTGTGATTTTCTTCTATTTGACGTTCCAATGTTGAGCACTTCATCTTCCTCTTTTGTATGCTTCCTCTTCTGCTTTCGTTCAATCTCCTCATCTGTCTGTTTGTTGACGGTATCATCAATTCCAATTTTTTTACCAGTATCAGATTTTCCAGGAGATTTTGCAGAAGTTTGCTTGGCAGGCTTTGGATTTTGTTTTGGCTGATTTCTTGGTGTTGGTTTGCCAAAGTTTTTCATGAAATCCTTTTCCCTCTTTTCAGCATCATCTTCATCATCTTTTTCAAACACAGGTGCAAGGGTAGTACCAGTTAACTTTGCAATGCATTCTTTTATGCCCTTGATGTCAGCCTGTGTGTCTTTGTATCTTGCTTCAACCATAACTCTAATTAGCTTCATGTGGGAATTAAGTTGAATCTCAGCCAGTTCCCTTTGAGCTGCAAGAATGGGTTGTACTGAATTCCAAAGCTCTTGGCATAACTGCTGATGAGAAGGTCGACTTTTGAAAGCATCCACCAACTGCTTCAATTGATCTTTCATATCAGCAACAGTTGTTTCCAAGTTAGATATCATGTCCGTCAAATCCTGGTATTTTAATCCATCACCTAACTTAATAGGATCATCTGAATTCCCACCAGAGGTGGTTGTATCTGCTTTTAAAAGAGGAGGTATCTCCAAATTTTCATTAGCAGATGCCCCTTGTTCTTGGTTCTGGGGACTTCCCTCTGCATCAGTGGTTACCTTAGTGATCTCACCAGTGGATACCTTGATAGACACAGCAGTGGTTGCCTTGATAGACACAGCAGTGGTTAACTTGAACTCACCAGTGGATACCTTGATAGACACAGCAGTGGTTGCCTTCAAGGGAGTCTGACTAATGAAACTACTGTCCAAATGTAAATCAGTGGATTTGACATTTGTAGTAGCTGTTCCACTTGAAATACCATAAAGAATTTGCTGAAATTCAAGAGGTGTAGCCTCCTCAACTATTTCTGGGTTAGGTAATTGAAAAGGTTCAGACATAGTTATTGTTGAAGTAACACTCTCAGTAAAGTGTTCGTGGGAGGGATTGCTATCAGTCTGAATGTCAATAGCTTGAAGCAGTGTTACAAACTTTGGTGGAATAGAAGATGAAGGGATTGCTGTCGAAAGAGACATTGCCCCGGGAGAAGGGCTTTTAAGTATACTCTCATATGAGGGTATGACATCATATTGTGGTGTCCCTGTGAATACAACATGTTCCTTTTGTGAGGAATCATGAGGAGTTTGGTTTATGGGTTGAGATCTTTCCACATGTTGTGAGGAAGTAGCAACAATGGTTTCTAGTGACATCTGTGTTGTCACAGGGTTAACCTCTGGGATCTCATCTTCCAGAGGACCCATTTTGCTGGTTTCAGTGGGCTTTTTGGATTTTGTTTTGGTCTTTTTGAGTTTTGTTGATGGGGGTTTCACAGAAGTGGTTGTAGTGCTGTGATCACCAAGAGCAGTGGGCTCAGCAACAGAGGTTTGAGGAGCAGTTGTGGACTCATCTAAAATTTCCTCATTCCCCTCTACTTCAGTTTTGGAAACATCTGACTCTTTAGCCATAAGGCGAGTAAAAGTTTCAGATGTTAGACTATTCATTTTAATAGCTTTACCTTTTTCAAAAGCTTTTTGAGAAACATGTTTTTGCAGATAGTAGCTTAATAGTCTAGGAAACATAAGAAAACCAGAAGTATTCCCCTTTTTAATAGCAGCAGTTTTCCCCTTTTTAATAGCAGCAGTTTTCCCCTTTTTAATGTTTTCTAAATTTGCAACCAAATCAACAAACAGTGCCTGGGAGTAGTTAAAATCAATATTTGTCAAAATTGCATACCCCAATCATTGAATTTTCAAAGGTATTTCATTAAAAGAAGTAGTTTTATTTGAGAGACAGATTAAGAGGGTATGGAACATGAATTTCATTTGTGTTGGAAATTACGTTTAAACATAGTTGCCTGATTCAACTGTCCATCATATCCCCTCCCAATCAAGAATGTTTGAATCTCATTTTTCGGGAAAGATGTCTTACCTGCCAAGTCGTTTACCTCAAATTTTGTTGATATGGTACTGGGGGTAATAGCAACCGATTCACCTCCGACTTTTGAAGTTATACTTACGGCCACATTGTTTTGTTCTTCAATATTCGCATTTGCCCAAAAATCACGGAGAGTCTCTTCGTAAATGGGTGCGGCGGCGATAAGAATGACCTTATATTTAGATGATGTAAGAACATCAATCATTGAATGATAGAGAGTATTGTTCTCGGTTTTCTCAAAAATAGCTAGATAGTTATGCAAATTTTTCATCATCAAAGCCATGATCGGAATTGAAAGTTGCGAGAGGTTGACGAAGAAGTGTTGAAGAAGAAGGTGGAAACCGCTCTGATGAATTTTAAACTCGAGACGAAAGTAAAACCTCTGTTTAGGGATGAAACAAGGGTTTATAAAGTGAAAAAGTGAATGCTGACGTGTCAGAAGTTACAAAGATCTGATGGCTAACATTTGTACACGTCAGCACCTCTGCTCTGATAATGGATGACAGTTGTTTGAAAACCACTGTCACACCCCGATATTTCCACGTTTTACCGGTGGGGAGTATCGTGACGTAGTTGATATCATCATAGTCAACAATCACAGTTTAAATGCACAGCGGAAGTCTAAAAGTAATTTATACAAACCGAGTTGAAAGTAAGATAAAATATTACGCAACGGATTGTAGTGGATCCACAGGCGGATCAAAACAAAAGAAGTAATGTTCGACAGACTTAAAGTGATAAAAAGCTTGCAAGACTCTTTATTTAATCACTCAGGAGTTCCAGCCCATTTCGCTTAGTACTTAACCTTTTTGAAAATACGTTAGTTTACACTGGTAAATACAATTAACTGACTCTTTTGAAAATATTTAAGAAAAAATGATTTAAATGCACAAGGCACAAATATTCTTTTATAACTTCGGACAATTATTTAAAATAATTTTGTATACAGTTTTACATGTTTGTCGTCCATTCAGGACCCGGTTAGAAGAGCCGGATTAGATTAATAGACACGCCACAAGTATAAGCCCACAAGAGAGTGAGATACTATTTATACATACGCAACTGTCAGGTGTATGCCTACACCCCGTGCTTAAGCCGTGGCCATTTCTAATAAATGAGCCGAGGATATCCAGGACATGGTCATTAACCCCCCAAAGGCATTGCATCAAACAAAACAGATTAAAACGGGTTATGTAAATGTATTAATCACAATCCGATTTAAATAACTACATACCCGACCAAGCGGTATTATTATAATACCGTATCCCAAGCTCGTATAACGGAAAATAAGTTAAAAGTATTTACCTGAGCAAAATATACTTTTAATCTCAGCCGTGTAACAATCAGCAAGTTCAAATAGCTTTTACTTGGCTCCTAAATCTGGAACGAAGGTTTTAATAACCTATTAGATTCCTAACGGGTCTTACTTAAGTTCAAACTTAGACTGGTTAGTTTTAATGAAAGGTTTACGGTTCAAACACACGATTAAGCGAAGACCGGATTAGAATGTGATTTAGACCCGACAAGTATGAAGACTTGTATAAAATGGGTAAACTAAACACATTCTCGATTTTGAAGTAAAAATGATAAGGTTTGACCCGTTTCGGTTAATTTATGCAAACTAGTTACATAAACCATACCGAACGCGAATATGCATAACGGGTAACCAAAATGAGTCATGTACAGGTTCCATAAGTTAATATGCTTAAAATATGTTATGATATCAGTAGGATACCTTCCATTATGCCCAAAACGAATTTAAAACCAAATTAAGCCCCGTAAGGGTATTTTGGTCATTTTAAAGTTTATAAAAGAGGTTAAATAGCAATCTGAGGTTCTGGTCTAAAATAATCAGTAAAAATATTTATTTTAGCAAGTTAAATCAGTAAGATATCATACATATGTGAATTTTATCAATTTATGGCCAAACTATGCACCGTAGGGGCATTTTGGTCATTTCACATATGCTATGAGGGTCAAATTTGGAAATCTGAGTTCAAAAATTTACTTACTATTTAAGTGTAAAAATTTATTCATAACATCAGTAGGCAACAAGTCTTAGGAGCTAAATATGGTTTTAAACCATACTATTTGCCTAAATCGCATAAAAGTCGGTATTTGACGATATTCGGGTTAATTAAGGAAATCTTAGATTTTGATCAGCCTCTACTGTTTAAAATAATTTATTTAATGTATAAAATTAGTAGAAAAAGGTTTGATATGTAAAGGATGTGAAAAAACTCATTTTAATAGCAAAAAGGGCATAACCGTCAATTACCGAGTCTATGCAAGAACCCTATGTTATGATCAGTTTAAAATTTAACAAAAATCTCCAAAAATCCCTAAATATTATATCTTATCAGTAGGTGGCAAGTTTTGTGTCAAAAGTTGGGTTTAAATATGATTTATGCCAAAATTGCCATTTTATTAATAAAAAGTCTTCATTTTACGATATCGCGCATAACTTCTATTTTAGACCATAATCTGATGTCAAACTTTTAGGACATGCTTAAATATTAGTAATAAAGGTTTTTGTCCTCTCACATTTTCAAAAATCTCGTTTTAATATTAAAAGGGCATAATGGTCAACTTTTAAGCATTTAACGGAAACATGCAATGAACTAGGATTTCTATGGAACCAAGTTGTATAACCTCAGAGGGTTATACTAACCTATAATATAGTCCTAAAGGAACCCTAAGGAATATCTAAACTAAGCTAAATCGGGTCAGAACTGAAAGTCAAAGCAAAAGTCTACTTTTGCGACTTTCGGTTCCGAACCGAGCCTAAACTCAGAATTGTCGGGTTGAACATGCTTAGACATGTTCTTATATTATTTACCAAGTTATTTAAGTGTTAAAACATGCTCCATAACCTCTGCATTATCAGTTATGAATTAATTTGTAAAACCTGACCCGTTTGACTTTTTATTAACAAGTTTGACCCGACCCTTGACCAAGAAAGTGATAATCAGTAGGTGCCCTTTTATGGGTTTATTACCTACATAATTACCAACTAGTAGCCACTTTCAATTCGAATAATGGCTGGACCGTTTGTGATTAATCACAAAGTCAAAGCTTAATTACGATAACTTTGACTTTCGATCAATAAACTAATAAAACTTGAACTTAGGAAGCTAAGAATGGTTACAAGAATACTTAACACGAATTAGGAAGAAGAGAAAGCTTCCTTGATCAGCAAGAGGCTTCAGAGAGTGAGCTAGAATGAAGTTTTCAAATATGCAAGTTCTTAAGTGCAAACAAAGGGCCTTTATATAGTAATTTCCACTTGATATGATCAATCCATATGTCCCTATATTGATCTCAGATGTTTTCAGGTGTCCCTAGTGCATGAAAAACCAATTGCTCAGTCCCTGGTATCGAATACAAGCATGCAAAGGCGGTGGAACTCACTGAACCTGCAGCTGTGCAGGTTTTCTGTTACTGGCACTCATACGAGGGCCGCGTAAGACTTATAAGAAGTCTACGCGGGCCGCGACAATGGGAGAATCCGGAAAAAAGTTTCCAAACTTTGCAATTTCAGTCCCTGGTCCGTTTTAAGTTTATTTAACTTTCATTTATTGCACTTAGGACCCCCATAGTTAACTATTAAGGGCCTTGGGTCATATTTTAACTCCGTTAAGGTCCCGGTTAGTTGTAAGATCACCCGAAAAGTCTTGTTTTCATCGAAACTCCACAAAATTAGTATCAAATATTCTTGAGAGCAAAATATACAATTATTACAATGTTTTTGGGTTCGTTAAAAGGTCACTCAGAGGTAACATTTAACATGTTGACACTTTTAACCCCTATGTTTCGTGAGATCCTTAATTTAAACAAAAACGACTTTCTGTGTTTGACAAATTATTCGCTAAAGAATACGAACGTAATGTGAGGTCAATCAGAGGCACAAGATTAGCGTGTTGACACTTTGGATCCTTTTACTTACATATTTACATTGTTTGACAATTTTAGTCCCTCCAGATCAATCCATTACACGTTTAAAGTCCATAACACGTGTCTTTATTATACTGGGCATGATTTTGTGAGGTGTTACATCCTCACCCCCTTAAAAATAATCTCGACCTCGAGATTTACTGAAATAAATAAGGGTACTTTTGTTTCATTGTGGATTCAACCTCCCACGTGTATTCTGGGCCTCTTCGGGCATCCCATTTTACCTTTACAATCGACACATGCTTCTTTCGAAGCTTCTTAACCTGCCGATCCTCGATCGACAAAGGTTTTTCAATGAACTTCAAGCTCTCATCTATCTGTACGTCCTTATGCGACATTGCTAGCGATTCATCGGCTAGACATTTCTTTAAGTTGCCGATGTGGAATACATAATGTATTCCACTAAGCTCTTCTGGTAGATTTAACTTGTAAGCTATAGTTCCGACACATTCGATGATCTCGAATGGTCGTATGTATCTTGGGCTTAACTTGCCCTTCTTCCCAAAACGCATCACCCCTTTCCTGGGTGACCCCTTGAGTAACACTTTATCACCTACCTCGAATTTTAGAGGTTTACGCCTTTTGTCCGAGTAACTTTTCTGCCTATCCCTGGCAGCCTTGAGATGATCACGGATCTGAACAATCTTGTCCGTCGTCTCTAGGACTATATCAGGTCCTGTCAGTTGGACATCTCCAACTTCCGCCCAACAAACTGGCGTTCTACACTTTCTCCCGTACAAAGCTTCGAAAGGTGCGGCTTGAATACTTGAATGATAACTATTATTGTACGAAAATTCAATCAACGGAAGATGGTCATCCCAACTCCCTCCTAAATCAATAACACAAGCTCGTAGCATATCCTCAAGCGTTTGAATCGTACGCTCGCTTTGCCCATCCGTTTGAGGATGATATGCGGTGCTGAAATTTAAGCGTTTGAATTACCCTTTGTTTTATGGGCTGATAGAACGACGGTGAAAAGTGCAACTGGCCAAACCCCATTTTCCTTAGTATTTGGAGCAGAAGCGGTGATCCCAACAGAAATGGTGATACCTACTGCAAGATCCAACCTCCGGGATCCTGAGCAGAATCCTGAGGCCCTCTGCCAGGAATTGGATACTATTGACAAGACAAGAGATGCGGCAAAGCTAAGAATGGCAGCATATCAACAGAGGATATCCAGAGCATACAACAAGAATATAAGGACTAGAAGATTTCAGGTTGGAGATTGGGTATTAAGAAAGGCTTTTCAGAATACTACTAATCCTGCTGATGGAAAGTTGGCTCCGAAGTGGGAAGGACCCTATGAGATTGAATCAAAATCAGGGAAATGAGCATACCGACTTAAGAATATAGAGGGGGATATACTACCAAGATCCTGGAATGCTATACATCTAAAGCTCTATTTCAAGTGAGTCTAGAATTTAATTTCTAACTCAGGATGGTATGAATTCTATCTCTTTTAATATGTTTAATATTGTTTATTCTTTTGAACCCAATACTGACTTAAGCATCGGAGAGGTGTTAGCCAGGCTAACACCCACCTTAGTTTGCGATTGTTTTGCAGTATATGCTTCGGGATATAGCTCCAGGATACACACTCAGGATACTTCGAAAGATTAGAGGATTGGCCCCCTCTCTCACGTTTAAGGGATCCTGATCCCTTCACAGGTTTAAAGGTATTCACCTTTCTCTCGAATTGGGTTTAAACACCCCGCCTGGAGCGCAAGTTATCCAGGGATAGTTCAAGATAGCGGGACCAGTCCATGTAAAAGTGGGTGACAATTTCGTTATTGTTGGCTATATCCTGGATCCTAAAGGTATATGAGGATTGATCACCCTCTCTCACGGAAGGGTATTTTCATACTCTCTAAGGTTTAAAGGTTATCACATTTCTAAGTCTTGGAGTTTATACACTCCCGCCTGTAGCGCATGAAAATTTGGGATTTTCCCCAGAGTACTTATGGGTTTATCCCCAGGATACTAAGGATTTGTCTCCAGTACATTTTAGGGTTTACCCCCTGTAACATAAGAACTGTTCAAACAGTTGGAACTGATGTTCAGAAAATTTCTAAGTGTTCCAAGACATTATGCACAGGGGACATTCCTACTGAGGCAATTATGAAAAGCTCAAAGGATCACGCTTGGACCTAGTACACTAAGTGTCCCAGACTGGGGACATCATTGTTGGAAAAATTGCAAAAGGATTGAAGTTTGAAGAATAGGGTTACACTCTATTTCTGGTATGATCTTTCCTTTATGAACCCTATTTAAAATATTTAAGTTTTTGAAACTATGTTTGGCAAAAACTTAAATATCTTGGTTAGGATATATTCTCAGGGTATATTCTCGGAATGTGTTTTCGGAATATGTTTCAGGATATTTGGGATATAATACTTGGGTTAAAAACTAAAATTGTATTCTAGTCAAACAAGTGTTGTCAAAACAAACATTGTAAAATAAAAATGAACTGTCCTTTTTTCTTTAAAAACTTTATCTGAATTGTTTGAATTTTAAAAACCCTATTAGACGAAAGTTTTTATAGGATATTGCCGAATATACTGATCAAGATATTTTCATAATGTTTGGATAAGACATTGGGAATGATTGCACTAATTTTGGAACGTTGAAATCTTAACTAAGTAATGCAAAAACAACAACGAATAAGTCAAAAGGAGGTTATATTATTAACATGTCAAAAGTTGTGCTTTTGGTTTCATCTCAAACCGAGATCCCTCCACCAAAAGCATGATTAGTTCCTTACCATATTTAATTAACAGTTGAAGGCTTCATCTCAAACCGAGACCCATCCACCTCCAACTATTATATTGTTCAAAACAGATTATACTAATTGATGACCAAGGGCTTCATCCTGAAACCCAGGACCCATCCACCTTTGGTCATCATATTGTTTTAGTGCAGGAAATGTAAATTGTTCAAAGACAGGAAATGTAAATTGTTCAAGGATCACAAACCACAACCATCAGACTTAAAAAAAAGTGGGCTCCGGCCTAGGCACATACATCCATCATCGCCCACTTCACTGCTTTTAAGGGGCAGCACCCTCTTCCATCATGACTTCATCGGCGACATCTTCTCCAGCATCCCTTCCGGCATCCTCTCCAGCATTCGTCCCAGCATCGCCACCAGCATCCCTCGAAGTACCAGCATTATCCACCTTCTCGGCCACCTTAGCGGGCTCCTCCACAGTGGACTTCACAGGGGGCTCCACAGGATTACCACCAAGATCTTTCAGCTTCACCTCCCAAGCCTTGATGTTCCATGAAGGGCATTCAAAGCCCAGAGCCATAGCCTTATAGGCCATTTTGTTGGTGCACACATCTGTCGTCTTCGTCTTATATCGAGTGTCGGGTTTTGTTGCGGATCTGAACGAGCATGAGGTCATCATCAAGAATGATGACATCACATAAGTGACATCATCATTGCATCATGCTTCACAAGAAGACAAATCAGATTTGAGATTCGCTTGAAAACAAGAATTGAATGTTTCGCTTAAAGACAAAATAGAATGCAAATTTCTGATTTCGCTCCAACCTTCATGTGAAGGTGATTCCGCCCGGAATCTAAATTTCTGATTTCGCTCTTATTGTCATTGTGTCATTTCGGGCGGAATTAGAACACTATATATAGGTTAGCATGAGCGAAATCATAAGTAGAGTTCTTGATTTCCATACCGAGGTGCTGCCGGTGTGACGTTTGCATGTAATCTGTTAGATATCAATACAAAAGTGTGTTTAAAGTGAATTGCTTGCTGTTTCTACATCAGTTTCTTGTTTTCCGCACCTGAAACTGATTAAAACTCCTCTGAAAGACTCATTAAGGTCCGTATACGATCCTACAATTGGTATCAGAGCCAAGTACGAGGAGTTCTGTCGAATTCAGCTGGATATCATTGTTTTTCTGTCTTCTACACCATTCTTTCTTCATTTCAGAAATTTTTAACGGTCAAAATCAGTTCAATTTTTCACAGATTGTGTAAAATTACGTATTGACAAACCCTTGAAAGTTACACGTTAAAATTCAGACTAAAAATGGGTAAAAATGATGTCCGAAGTGATTCCGCTCGAATTGTTTTTGTTTGAATTAGTCTGATTCCGCTCCAAAGATTAACAAAAGAGTTGATTCCGCTCCAGTTTTTCTCTGATTTCGCTCCAAAGTTACCAAAAATGTTGATTCCGCTCCAAAGTGTTTACTGATTTCGCTCCAGACTGCCATACTTCTGATTCCGCTCCAGACTGCCATACTTCTGATTCCGCTCCAGACTGCCATACTTCTGATTTCACTCCAGACTTGAAAAATATATCTTGTGTGAAATCATAACTGCGTGTGTCAGTACATGTGATTAAAGTCTTTATCGAAAACAATGACCGCTTGAAAAAGTGTATCGAGATCATGTGAAAGAACATTGTATTCGAGGATGTCAGTTAGTTGAAAAAAGAAATCACATGACTTGTGTCAGTCTACATTGTGATTGCATGTGATTTTATTAGAGATAACATTGAATTGATCGGTCTCTTAGTCAATTTTTCCAAAAGTATCAGCTTGCATGTGATTCTCGTAATTTTTCATAGTCCATTCAGATTTCTTGAACAATTAAAATTGTCGGTTTAGTGGATTTAACGGCCCAATGAAAGAGTCTTGAAAGTTGGTGGTACATGTGAATGGTTATTAATACATCTCAGTCCAAGTGTTTAATCATAAGAGTTATCGGCTTAGTGGGTTTGTAGTTAGCCAATCATATATCTTCAGCCTATTAAAGTCAAGTTTGGTGAGATTATTAACTGTGTTGTCAGCCCAAGTAATTCAACGGCCCAAGTTTCAACATTATAAAGTCATCGGCCCAATCATCATTGTGTATTGTCAGCCCAAGCAAATTCATTCAGTTTGCGGAATACATTAAACGAGTCCACAATTTTTCGAGACGAGTCCTAGATCGATTCAACCGTCACACATTTTTACGTATTCAGTTCATTTAAACTGATCGTTTGCTTGTTTGTTTCAGGTGTTTTACGAGGTGAACCAGTTCGTTTGAAAGCTTGTTTGAGAAACATGGATTCTGAATTTTACAATGCTTTTGCAACAACACCGACTACTCCGGCTGACATTGCTAAGAACATGAACATGGATAATGAAACCGGAACAATGCAAAAACCCCCGAAACTTATGGGAATAGAAGACTATCATGGATGGAAGAAATGTTTCGAGAATTGGGTTCAAGCGAATCATTTAAAAGCTTGGGAAAGCATTGAAACTGAATATGAGAGGCCACAAAACTCAGTGGGAGTTGGAAAAAATCATTTCAGAATTCACAGAGCAAGAGAGAGAAAGTTATAAAGGAGAGAAAATGATGATCAATCTATTACAACAAGCTGCTAAAGAGGATATATTTGTATTGCTTCAACATGATGACAGTGCTTATTCTATCTGGGAAGCTCTTAAAAAGAAATTTGAAGGAAGTACAGAAATGCTACAGAGTAAAGCAGCTTTGTTGAAAAAAGAGTTTGAATTGTGTACTTGTATGCCTGGTGAGACAACAAAGACTCTCATTGAGAGATATTGTCATCTTGTACGCACCATGTCACAGCTGAAGATTACAAAAACTCCAGCAGAATGGGTAGAAAAGCTTGCTGATGCATTACCACAAAAGGAATGGGGTACATATCTGATGCATCTGAAAAATTCTGGACAGTTTAGCAGATTATCAATTGCTCAGTTTATTGAAAAGCTGGAGGCACAGGATCTTGAACAGCAGAAAATTGCCAGAATGAACAGTTCAAGTAATCAGCAAGATATCAAACTGTATTATAAAGAAAATGTTCAGACAGTTGAAGTGAGTCCAAAAATCCAAACAGCATTTACTGCAGGAAATTCATCCGGAACAAGCAGTCAAAGCTCAATTAATACTAGTGGATTTTCAAATGTGAATTCTCCAAGTGTTCAAAGTGCATCTGTTGGAAATGGGCACCCGATTCAATGTAATGTGGCTTTACATCTTCAAAATGGACAAAATTATTCTGAAGAAGTTGTGAAAAGTCATATGGGATTATTGGTCACTGCATTAGAATCTTATGAAGGGTTGATTGCTGGAAAAATTGGTAATCCAATGCTCACAAAGGAAGATTATAACCAAATCGATGCAGAAGAGTTGGAACTGATGGACATTAAATGGGCATTAACCAGTGTTTTGAGGAGAGCAGAAAAATTTAGAATGATTACAGGAAGAAGTGATTTCTTGGATGCAAATCTTTCTAATTTAGGTTTTGATAAATCTAAAGTTGTCTGTTTTCGTTGCAGGGAGAAATGCCATTTTAAAAGAGAGTGCAAGAATCAGGAGCCAAGAGGAGTAAAGGATCCTTTTGGAAAAGATGATTATTATAAGAAGTCCATATATCAAAAAATCACTCATCTACCACATCAACAAAAAGATTCACAAACGGCACATGGGAAAATGATCGAAGATGCAAACAAGAAGGCTTACTATGGCATTATTGATCAAGATGATGAGAAAGTGGCTGAAGGTTTTAACTGGGACAAGTACATTCCAGCTGATCCTAATGTTAAAGCTTTGATTGCTCAGATTGTGCAAAAGCCAGAGTTGATAAAGGAATGGATGGCTGTATTATCTGGTGATGAGAAAAGTGAAGATGAAGAATCTGTTTCTTCTAAAAACAGTTCAACAGATACAAGTGATGATGATGAAGAAGTTGAACAGATAAACATTGGAAAATCTAATTTATCTTCTGACAGTTTTGAATTTTATTTTGCAGATAAATTGAAGAAACTCAAAGAGAGAGAAACTGCAAAAGAATTGAAGGAAGTCAAAGTGATTGAGAAGATAGTGGAAGTGGAAAAGATAGTTGAAGTTGAAAAGATTGTGGAGGTCGAGAAGATTGTTGAAGTTACGAAACCATGTCTCACTAGTTTGGAATCTTGCAAACAGTGTGAAGTAAAAGACGAGAGGTTTAGTGAATCAGAAAAGATGAAAGAAAAGTTGTTGTTTGATGTGAAGAATTTGAAAGAATCCTACGATGTTTTGAACAGAACAGTGAATAGTTTGCAAACGACAAACACTGAAAGAGAAAAAGTGTTGAAAATGTTGAATGCAACAATGATGTCAAAGCAGAAAGAGATAAATTTTTACATTGAAGAATGTGCAAAATGGAAGCAAGAGTTGGATGGTGAAAAAGTTGAAAATGAAAGAATCAGACGTTTGCTGAAAAGTTATACATGTTCTGATTACTTAATTGACAGAATTTACCCTACTGTTGCAGGTTTTGAGGCATTTAAAGACGAACAGCCAAAGAAGAAAAAGGATACTGGTAAGAAACAGAGTGTCTGTTATAACAAGTGTCCACCTCCAATTTGGGAAGGGTATTCGCCTAGAAAACCGAATGAGGAACAAGTCCAAAAGGCAGTTAATCTAAAGTTAGAGTCCGAGTTAACCGATGTATTACCAGACAACATTGACGTCACATTCACAGCGTCCGACACAGATCATGAGTCCGAATTAATTAAAAGAATGGTCGATCAGGTGTTGGATAAGGATGAGGAGTCAGAGTCAAAGTCCGAGTCTGGAAGTTCGTGTTTGTTGGTCGAGAGTTCGAGTTCGTCTGGAAAAAGTTCAAAATCGTCGGGAAAACGGGTTTATAGTAAAGAATTTTTGTTGTCAAAATCTAATTTGAATGATGAAATATTTGAAGTTGCTTATACTTTAAATGATTCTGACAAATTATATTTTGATAAAGAGTTTCCAATAAGAAGTGTTCGTTTTGACATGATCAAAAAGGTTTTCAAAATGACAGAAATTAATATTTCTGAAATAAAAGATTTAAATCTTACTGGAAAACCTAAAAAATACACTTCAAGAATTCAACAGCGTTTAAACAAGAAAAAGAATTACGGTTCCGGTTCTGGTTGTCAAAAGAAACCAAACCGTAACGGTAATTTCAAAAGAAAAGGTTTAGGTTTTATACCACCAGAAAATTATAAAAATGAAAAAATTTCTAAAAATACAGAATTTGTTTCAGGTCCATCTGCTGAAGAAGAAAAGAATAGCTCATTTTAGAGACAAACAAATCAAGAATTTTTTGCTGAAAAGAAGATTGGAACTTATCAGAAGAAAGAAACCAGAACCTGTTTTAGATGCAATGAAGTCGGTCACATTGCATGGAACTGTCCTAAAGCAACTAACACAAAACAGGGAGTTTCTGGAAAACTGAAAGCAGATGTTGTTGATAAAACCGAACCACCAACTGAGAAATTTAAAGTGTTTAAAAATTCTACATATGAAGTTGGTGAATGTTCAAAAAGGTTTTACAGGAGAAGTGTGAAGCTTGACAACCAAAAATGGGTTGTTAAGAAATCTGAGGAGAAAACTGGCGATGAATCTGATTCCACAAAATCAGAGGAGCCACAATTTGATGAGAGTGATGAAAACTTAGTTCCTTCAATGGATGATGAGAACTTTCCACCATTGAGAATTAAGAATTTTAAACAAAAGATTGGGAAGGTTGAAATCTCAAATCAGTTTTATTCTAAAAAGGATAATTTTGATATTGAGAAAGCATTTAATGGAAATGTGAAGAAAATTTTCGGAAAAATGGTCGATGGGAAGGTTAAAGGGGTTAAAGATTTTTATGCTACAAAGAAAGCAACTTACACCCCAACTAAATCTGAATTGAAAACACCCAAGGCTGGTCAGGCTTGGGTGAACATTTTCTTTGCTTAAAAAACCTGACTTGCCGGAGATCCCAAGTTTGTAATCGTGGATCAGGAATCGGCATCATTCTTGTTAAACTTGTTTTTGTGAAAAATTTTAAAATTGTCTAAATTTTTACAGATTGAGGAATTGCCGGAGCTCCCAGGTTGGTAAGAGTGGAGCAGGAATCGGCATCATTCTTGATATGTTTGATTGGTAAATATACAGGTGATATCTTTATATTGTTATATTTTGATTCACATGAGGTTATAGTTGGTGAGTAGTGGTTGAAGAAGGTTTTCGACTTACAAGTGGTAAATCAGGGACATTAAGTTGTACTTGATTTTCTACAAATGATTGAGGAAAATGTGATGAACCAAACCCCTAACTTTACAAGTCATAAATTTAACAAAACTTATTTTCCGGAAAAATCATTTTGGTTAAAAAAACTTAAGTGTTTTGAAATCATAATGAGAAAATAGTTTTGTGTAAGGGGGAGTTCTGATTGTTTATGCCAAGTGGATGGCGAATTGAAGTGATTCGATATCGGTTGTCAATTTTTCTTGTACAGTTTGGTTTCAAATTTCCTAAAATGTGTTTGCATTTTAGGGGGAGTAAAATTTCAGAAAATCCAAAAACATTTGAAAATTTGAAAAAGTCAAAAACATGATAAAATCAAAAATGAGTTTTGTTGTCAAAAGAGGAAATGATAGTACATCAGTGGACTATCACGGCATGCTAAAGAAATGGAAAGTTAAATAGTGATAAACGGTCTCACTGATGATATGCCAGTAGGTTTTTGCACATTTAGTAGATTGTGACGAGATATAAATATAAATTCAAACTTGCTTAATTCGTGGGTAACATCTTCTTGGATATATGGGTAACCCCCGAAATCTTGTTTGAAAGGTCCCTCTTTCTGAGATACTAGGTCTTTATACTCAGTGATATCTGGGGTATTATCCCGGGACTTCTGATTTTGCGGAAGCAATGGCCTAGTCCCCGGAGAATACTTTCCGCTTGCTTGAAACATAGCGCAGCCCTCAGCAAATTGATGAAACAATAAAATTGATAGTCATTGCTGTTGAAGAAAAGATCCTCTAAAGGGGACACACCAAAAGTCGAAGCTGTCATCTCTCTGCGTATACGGAAGTATTGACCTGAGCTCTCACGGCCCTCGCAATATAACCCCTTTACAGATATCATCTGTGGTATACTCACCTGTAAGACTGAATATTGGGATCTGGATACGGGAGTATATTCAAGTAGTGGGACACATGAATAAGTTTAAGTTCCTAAGACATTAATATCATATCTTGGAACAGTTGAATTTTGTGTGAAAATTTAAGTGGACCAGTATACTGACAATCTAGGTGAATTGTTTAGAACTTAAAATGAAATGAAGCTTAACGGTGTTGTTGATATGTCTCAGAAACTGATATGATCCTCTTACACAAACTCACATAAATATTGTATGTAAATATTTCTTTACTGCATTACATTTCCTTTATTACAAAATCCAAAAAGATTTTCGACAACTGGTGTTGGAGAGCTAATTTTCAAAATTCCGAGTGCTAGACATGACGAACAGGTTTGGGAAAGTATTTGTTTGAAGTTCTTTGAAATGAAAATGATATTTCTGCAAGTGGTTCATCAGAGGCTATAAATGTTGAATCATTTTAAAACATGCTCTACAAGTGGTTATCAGAAAATTTATTTTTGGGTAGAGAGTGTGCAGGTTATTTGAATGATAGAAAGCCAGGTTCCGATACCTGAGGACTTTGTGATTTCAACATGCCAGACTACGATCCCAGCATATCGAAAGGGGGAGTCTGAAGACATCTGAGTAGAGATTGTTCGTAGGGAGTCTATTGATGCTGAAGATGAGAAGGAGATAAAGTTTGAGGATGCTTACACTGTGAGATATTTCAGAGAGCATTCAGACTGATAAAGACTGAAGATTGTAAAGACTCGACACTTAAGACTCGTCAACATCTGAGGGGGAGTCTGTTGGTGCACACATCTGTCGTCTTCGTCTTATATCGAGTCTCGGGTTTTGTTGCGGATCTGAACGAGCATGAGGTCATCATCAAGAATGATGACATCACATAAGTGACATCATCATTGCATCATGCTTCACAAGAAGACAAATCAGATTTGAGATTCGCTTGAAAACAAGAATTGAATGATTCGCTTAAAGACAAAATATAATGTAAATTTCTGATTTCGCTCCAACCTTCATGTGAAGGTGATTCCGCCCGGAATCTAAATTTCTGATTTCGCTCTTATTGTCATTGTGTCATTTCGGGCGGAATTAGAACACTATATATAGGTTAGCATGAGCGAAATCATAAGTAGAGTTCTTGATTTCCATACCGAGGTGCTGCCGGTGTGACGTTTGCATGTAATCTGTTAGATATCAATACAAAAGTGTGTTTAAAGTGAATTGCTTGCTGTTTCTACAACAGTTTCTTGTTTTCCGCACCTGAAACTGATTAAAACTCCTCTGAAAGACTCATTAAGGTCCGTATACGATCCTACACATTTTCAGTCTGGCCTGGAGGAGGGAGATGACAACAGAATTCTTGAGGCTTTCCCGGTATGAAGCCATATCCTGCTCGTGTTGAACTTGGGCAGCGTCGGACTTGGCTTGGGCCTCGTGGGTGATCTTCTGGATGGCAGACTGGTGATCTTGGGCCATTGCCTTGTATTTGGCTTCATAGTGCTCTGATCTGGCGGTGGCAATCGCTGCTTGGTCTACAATGGTGGCTTCGGCCTTTTTCAGCTTACTCTCTAGCATGACGTTCGAGCCACATGCGTCTTCATAGAGGAACACCAGGCGTTCAAGACCCTGCGGAATAAGGAAACAGGTATTAGCCTTTATTGACATTTATGACCAGTATATGGTCCAAGATATAGATCAAGGATACGACCCTGGTTGAGGAAGCCGGTCATGAACTTGCTGGACTCTGTAAACCCATAGTTCTCGAATGGGAATACATGGGGTGTAGCAGGAGAGTCTGCTTCCTTCCTCTTTCGGGAGCTGGAGGCCCGATTTCTGGATGTCGGGGGAGCCTTGGGTGCAGTAGCAATTTTCGAACTGGTAGGATTGGGTGTAACAGCTGGCTTTGGATTGGTCTCTTGCTTAATAGGTGCAAGGCTAGAATAACTGTCCAACTCGTCAAGCTAGAAGCCTTCGAGGTTGATGACCGGCACTATAAAAAAGGGAGAAATGTTTAATTCTTAACACATATACTTTATAATTAGTCTAATCATATACTTACCAGACATTTCCGAACTTGATTTTTGACTTGAGCTTATGAGAGACAGGGAGAAGGTTCTTTCACTGGCAGGAAGTCGATAGAGCTCTTTGATCCTGGGCTCCGATTCTGCGCTTGGAGGTGCTAGATCTCTGAAATTTGCTGCACAAGAAATCAGGATATCAGTCAAGGATATAGTTTTAAAATATATTTGGGGATATTCCTAAAACCCTAAATCCTACCCGAAGTTAACCATCTAACTGGCAGGTCAAAACCCTTGTCAATAGACTCCCTTTTTTTACGAAAAAGAACTTTCGTTGCCACTGATCTTCATTCTTAGTGGCCTTGAGAGTTAGGGGGTTCTTGGAGGTAGAGAACAGAAGAAAGCGGTTGTTACCATGGGATCTCAGTCGATATGCTATGGGAAGGACTTCGACGCATAGGTCAGGGAAATAACAAGATTTAATTTGGTTTAACACCATTAGAACTCGCCACACCATTGGCATAGTCTGAGCATAACTAAGGCCGGTAAGCTCGAAGAAACGGGAGATGAAGGGTGGAAAAGGATACCGGAGTCCCAAGGAAAAAGGATAGGCGAAGAAGCACACCCACTCATTTGATACCGCGTCTGATCGAACCTCCCGATCGAAAGGGCGAATGATCGCTCCGGCAGGAAAGGCACCGGAATCCTTCAAGGCGGCAATGTCGGCATTATTGAAGGAACAAATCTCCTTTTCCGGTTCTCGAATAAGGTTTTGACTTACGAGGGTTGGGGTTGGTTCGTTTGAACGTGATCTTGTTCGTGAGGCCATGAGAGGTTTCAACCGAGAAACGAGGAATTCAAGTAAAGAAAAAACAGAGTAGAAGAGAGAAAGAAAATACCTGAGGAATGGCTTGAAATGTGATGATCATAATGCTGAATAAATCCGCTAAATAGAGGCCGCATATAGGGGCAAAGAGTAAATATCACGTTGGAAGTTGCACAAAGTCACATCAACCGTCGTTTCAGTTAAATAACTTCGATTTAAGGGATAAGTTTTAAAATATATCTGTTGGAATTGGTATACCAATAGATATATTTTGGGGACAATTGTTATGGGTGATTTTCTGCTCATATATCCCGACTGATATGCTGACTTTGTTTGTTTTATTGTGACCAGGATGCTGGATCAGGATATTGGTAGCATCCTGATACGATATCCTGGTAGTAATTAATTAACCCACGTGCAGATTAGAAGGGGCAAGTCTCTAACGTTCAAGTGGACTTTTTCTCCTCAAGACTCGGGCAAATCAGTTAGATTTTGGACGTTGAAGCCGGAAGACGTGGACTACAACGTTCACATATGGAATATTCGCTGAATCCTGGAATAATAGGATAGTTAGTTGGTTTCTTTTACTATAAAAAGGATTGATAGGATCAGATTAGGGCACACAATCTTTCGTACACTCTTTCTCTCAAGCTGCAAACACTCACAATACACTTACACTTGTATCGAATTCACATTGTAACACTTAATCGATCCGCATCATATCCTGCACTGTATCCTGACATTTGAAGCAATAAGAAGAACAAGGCAGCTGCGATTGTCAGCTCCCGAGGTTTTGTGCCGGCGATCTAGATTGATGAAGGGCTTTCCTCGTACATCCCGTGTCACCCTTTACATTTTCGCTCGTTGTTTGATCGTAGATACAGCTCAATATCCTGAGCCGTATCCTGAAAACTGTTTTTGCAAACAACTTAATTAGCATATTTTCAACACACTTCCTTAGCACACTACCTCACTTAACTAATTTGATCACTTAATTGCTTCGGTAATTTTTTACCAAAACAGTTACCATTTCCCATTTCCATGTGGGAAGTTCATGCTGTTGTAACAAACCTGACGGCTTTTGATGCTCTGCTTTAACTTGCGCGCACGTCAGACATTTAGCCACATAAGTGGCTATAGATTTCTTCAAACATATCCACCAATAATTTGCCTTTAAATCCTGGTACATCTTATCACTGCCAGGATGAACAGAATATTTGGAGCTATGGGCTTCTTGAAGAATCACATCCCTAAGTCCTCCATAGATTGGAACCCATATTCGACCATTGAATCTTAGGATTCCATCCTTTCCATACGATAACTGTTCAGCAGTTACGTCCAACTTCTCATTCGGATAGTTAGCTTCTAATACAGCTTCCTTTTGAGCGGCTAACAACCTTTCATTCAAGCTGTTCTTTAATTCAATGGTCTTGGCGTTGATCCTAATAGGCTTAACCCTTTCTTTTCGGCTCAAGGCATCGGCGACTACATTTGTGACACCCCAGGAAAACCAGGAAACAACACAACACAACTAGCTTCCTCAGTAACCTCGCGCTAAATTTCAGGACGAAATTTCTTTCAAGTTGGGGATAATGTGACAACCCGAGTTTTCAAGGTCTCTATTTGACTTAACCTTGTACTTATTGGCAAAGTGTTATATATATATATATATATATATATATATATATATGGTGTGCATGTTAATAATATGTTTCATGTTAATATTGTGTTATGTGTAATTAAAAGTGGAACTTTGACCGAACACCCTCTAGCCGAAAACCCCCACCCACGAAATCATCCCCACCCGAAAACACCCCTGTGGCGAAAACACCTTAGTGTTTTCGTCCACTACTGCTTGACGAAAATAAATGGGCTTTGGCCCAGTAGCGATTAGTTTTAAGTGGTGGCTCTCAACTTTTACGAGAGTTCTTTTCAATCGGCAAACCCTAGAGTTTCTTTCTCTGTGTGACGGCATTATCGATTCCTCCAAGCTCCCTCTAGAGATCAATCATTTTTTCTGTCTCTGTTAGTTGCACTGTTGTTTGAGTTATGCATGATTTCATGTTTGTATGTATACGTCCGATTGAATACTGATGTTATGTGATCATGTTATGTTTTCCATGAATGATCTGATGGTGGTATGGTGATCTTGATTCCACAACGATTGGATAGTTCATATGATTGAATGAATGGATTGGTAGGTTAGGGGTCCTTATAATTTTGTTAATATTGATGATCCTGTTATGATGATAAGGTGTTAGATAATCAGCAGATTAGGGTTCTATTGTATGCGTATGTTGATTACTGTAATGATCTTAACAATCTGTTAATATTATGTAATGATTGAATGACTGTATAATGTAGGAGATGTAACTGTTAGATGAGATTAGGGTTGCTGAGTTTACATAACTGTTAGTGATGATGATGAGGTCCCAGGCGAAAACACCACAACCAGACGAAAACACAAAGTGTTTTCGCCAAAATAGGGATTTTGCCATGTGGTGATTTCGCCAATGAGGGTTTTCGCCCACTAAGTGTTTTCGTCTAATGACCTGTAACTCTGTAACTCATATGTTAAATTGGTTAGATGGTTAACCCTGTTAAGTATTAACTGTGTTAAGCATGTCAAGTATGTTATGTATGTTAACTGGGTTATGTTAACTATGTTATGAATGTTAAGCTCATTATGTATGATAACCCTGTTAATTTTGATCTAACTGTGTTATGACACACTGACTATGATAAGTGTGTTAACTCAACTATGCATGTTAGTCCTATTGATCCTAGTTAACGCTGTTAGCAAAGTTAAGTGTACCAAGACTGTTAATGAATAATTGAGTTAAAGTAAACTGAGGAAGCCTATAACGTGAAACTTGAATTACATGAATCGATTAACTGCTTATGTGTTACATGATGTTAACTGCCAAACACACCCTGTGTTATTGATTTCATGTGAAACTTCACAAACTTGAATTGATTGAGTATACGTACACACTATAGGACTTGACTGATTTCTTGTGAGCATAGTTTAGCATACCGAGCAAACCAAGGTGAGTTCACACTCTTAAGGCATGGGATTCCCGGTGGGTTGGGAATGGGATTGAATAACTACTCGTACTTTCATTACTATTAAACTACTTTTCACTGTCCTCGGGTTAGGAAGGACACGTACGTAAAACCTACGTACACTCATACTTACTACTGTCCTCGGATTGAAGGGCACGTACGTAAAACCTACGTACACTCATACTTGCTACGGTACTTGGATTAAGAAGGGCACGTACGGATACGACTAGTCTAGTAACATACAACATGGGAAGCCCCCACTAATCATCGCAAACATGTTTGGGAAACCGCGATACGGATTAATACGATACACATGGGAAGCCCCCACTAATCTTCGCAAACATGTTTGGGAAACCGCGATACAGATTAATACAGTACATGGTTTATGAAATAAACATATGATTTATGCACACTGTATCTAAACAACCAAATGTGAACTCGCTCAACTTTGTTGTTGACTCGTTGTTACAGATTGGTATCAGAGTCATTGGTTATAGTGAACTTGGTTTTAAAAGGGGAAAAACTTTTCGGTAAAACCAGACTATAACCTGAACAGTGCTCAACAATCCACAACGACGCTTCACTCCACGTGCAAGGCTCAACATTCTAGGTGATATGGTTTATGTTTATATTACCTACTTACTAGTTACATAGTACATTGCTCATAGTATGCTTATATAAACGTAACAATTATTGCTTGAAACACATGTGTGCTTACTTTCTTCTGTCATCGCACTTTCGCGAAGCTTTCTCACTCATGTTTCCTTTGATATGAAGATCATGAGTGGACACGTTAATCTAACTCAAGCCCAGTTGGCGGCTTTGATCACTGAACAAGTTACTGCAGCACTCGCAGCTGCCCAGGCAGGAGGTATAACCTGCCATCACAACTTACTCTAGGATCTTTAGATCCTACTCTCGTAAACCAACACTTGTGCTTAATTTTGCTTTACACACACGACAGGTCAACACGCTCAGCCTCCTGTGTGTACTTTCAAAACCTTTATGGATTGCCGACCTACTACTTTCAGCGGCACTGAAGGAGCTGTAGGCCTCCTCCACTGGTTCGAGAAGCTCGAGTCAGTCTTCGAAATGTGTGAATGCCCTGAGGCCCGTAGGGTGAAGTATGCTACTGGTACCCTTGAGGGTATAGCGCTCACTTGGTGGAACGCGCAAGTTCAAATATTAGGGCTGGCAGCTGCAAACGCCACCCCATGGAACGACTTCAAGGAACTGATTAAGCGAGAATACTGTAATCGTGATGACATCCACAAGTTGGAAGTGGAGTTCTTTAACCTGAAGATGACAGGGTCGGAGATTGAAGCGTACACAAAAAGATCAAACGAGCTGGCAATTTTGTGTCCTACTATGTTGGATCCTCCCATCAAACGCATCGAGTTGTACCTCAAAGGCTTAGTACCAGAGATTCAAAGCCATGTAACTGCTGCTAACCTTGCTACCATCCAGGATGTTACTCGTCTTGCTCATCCTCTCACAGACCAGGCAGTGGAACAGAACAGGCTGCCTAAGCGTATAGGCGCTACTGCTACTGCTACTGCTACTACTACTTCTGCTACTCCCAGTGACAACAAACGAAAATGGGATGGAGCCTCCAGCAAGGGTTCGACTACAGTTCAGTCCCAGGCCCAGCAGCGAAAAATTGATGACTATCAGAGCCCTGGTCAGCAATCTTCTGGTAGTCAAGGGCAGGGTGGATATCGAGGAAACCTCCCGAAGTGCAACCAATGCAACAGACACCACAATGGTCAGTGCAACAAGGGTCGTTGCCAGAGGTATCTCAAGGTGGGTCATGAAGCTAAGGATTGCAGGAGCTCACGACCTGCGAACCGGAACCATCAACAACAACCACCAGCTCCACAGAACCAGCAGCAGCAACAGCGGGGCAACAGGGGATGCTTTCAGTGTGGTGCTGAAGGTCACTTCAAGCGGAACTGCCCTCAGTTAAACCAGAATCAGAACAACAACAATAATCAGGGCAATGGGAACAACAATGGGGGAAACAACGATGGCAACGGCGCCAGGGGTCGAGCGTTCGTGATCGGTCAGGGTGACGCAAGGAATGATCCTAACGTGGTGATGGGTAAGTTTCTTCTCGACGACTTTTATGTTACTGTTTTATTTGATTCGGGTGCCGATACCAGTTACGTGTCTCTAAAAGTCAGTCAAATGTTAAAGTGCACACCAACACTTTTGAACACCAAGCATGTCGTAGAGTTAGCAAATGGTAAAAGTTTAGAGGCCACTCACATAGTCAAGGGTTGTAACCTCGTCTTAGCTGGTCAGACATTCTCATTCAACCTTATACCTATAGTCTTGGGTAGTTTCGACATCGTCATAGGGATGGATTGGTTATCCCAACAGCAAGCAGAGATCCTTTGCAAAGAGAAGATTGTTCGTATTCCCCGTTCTGGTAAAGAACCTCTCGTGATCCAAGGCGACAAGAGTGGTGCTGTTGTGGGCATCATCTCCTTTCTTAAGGCCCAGAAGTGTTTGCGAAAGGGCCACACTGCAATTTTAGCACTCGTTACTGACGCATCAACAAAAGAGAAGAAGATAGAGGATATTCCAGTTGTATGTGACTATTCTCAAGTGTTTCCTGAGGAATTACCTGGTCTACCGTCTCATCGCCAGGTCGAATTTCAAATCGATCTAGCTCCTGGGGCAGTGCCCATAGCTCGAGCACCTTATCGCTTAGCTCCAACCGAATTGGAAAAATTGTCCAAACAATTGCAAGAACTCTTGGATAAGGGTTTCATTCATCCTAGCTCTTCACCCTGGGGAGCTCCAGTATTATTTGTGAAGAAGAAAGACGGTACCTTCCGTATGTGCATAGATTACCGCGAACTGAACAAGGTGACCGTGAAGAATCGCTATCCTCTCCCACACATTGACGACTTATTCGACCAGTTGCAAGGGTCGAGCTACTACTCCAAGATTGATCTGAGATTGGGTTACCATCAACTGAGGGTCCGAGATGAGGATATCTCTAAGACAGCATTCAGAACTCGTTACGGCCATTACGAGTTCCTGGTCATGCCTTTCGGATTGACAAACACGCCTGCAGTTTTCATGGATCTTATGAACAGAGTGTGCAAACCCTACCTGGATAAGTTTGTTATTGTTTTCATCGACGACATTCTGATCTATTCTAAGAGTCAGGAGGAACACGAGCAGCATCTGCGGATTATCTTGGAACTTCTTCGAACAGAGCAACTTTATGCTAAGTTTTCCAAATGCGACTTTTGGCTTCGTGAAGTCCATTTTCTAGGCCACGTGGTAAACAAGGATGGGATACACGTTGATCCATCCAAGGTAGACTCGATCAAGAACTGGCCTGCACCCCGTACGCCAACAGAAATCCGCCAATTCTTGGGTTTGGCGGGCTACTATAGAAGGTTCATCAAGGACTTCTCCAAGATTGCACAGCCCCTCACCTTACTAACTCAGAAAGGAGTCACCTACCATTGGGGTGAGCCACAAGAATCTGCATTTCAGCACCTAAAGAATAGACTTTGTAGCGCACCTATTCTCTCATTGCCCGAGGGCACAGACGATTTCGTGGTTTATTGTGACGCATCAATTCAGGGTCTTGGTTGTGTATTGATGCAACGGGATAAATTCATTGCTTACGCCTCGCGCTAACTTAAAGTTCATGAAAGGAACTACACTACACACGATCTGGAGCTGGGAGCTGTTGTCTTCGCACTCAAGATATGGAGACATTACCTGTACGGTACCAAGTGCACCATCTACACCGATCACATGAGTCTCGAGCATATCTTCAAACAGAAGGAATTAAACATGCGTCAGCGTCGATGGGTCGAGCTTTTAAACGATTACAAATGTGCTATAAAGTACCATCCGGGTAAAGCCAATGTGGTGGCCGATGCCCTCAGTCGAAAGGATACTACACCTAGGCGTGTGCGAGCATTACAACTTACCATCCAGTCTAGTCTTCCTACACAGATACGAGATGCTCAGGCAGAAGCATTGAAACCAGAAAACGTCAGGGCTGAAGCTCTACGCGGCTCAAGGCAACGATTAGAACAAAAGGAAGACGGTGCCTATTACGTAACGGGACGCATCTGGGTCCCACACTATGGAAACTTACGCGAGCTTGTGATGGATGAAGCGCATAAGTCTTGTTATTCGGTACACCCTGGTTCGGATAAGATGTACCACAATCTCAAAACTACTTATTGGTGGCCTAGCATGAAAGCTCAGATAGCAACTTACGTTAGCAAGTGTTTGACTTGTGCGAGAGTCAAGACGGAATACCAGAAACCATCGGGCCTAGTCCAACAACCAGAGATACCACAATGGAAATGGGAGCAAATTACCATGGATTTCGTTACTGGCCTGCCTAGATCTCAACGTGGGAATGATACTATTTGGGTGATCGTGGATCGACTCAAAAAGTCTGCACACAACTTGGCTATCAAGGAAATGGATAAGTTCTCCACCTTAGCAGACGTCTACCTTAAGGAAGTTGTCTCGAGGCACGGGGTGCCAACCTCTATTATTTCCGATCGTGATGCACGTTTCACTTCAGAACTTTGGCAAGCGATGCACAAATCTTTTGGCTCTCGGTTAGACATGAGCACAGCTTACCATCCGCAAATGGATGGGCAGTCTGAACGCACCATCTAAACTCTAGAAGACATGCTTCGGGCATGTGTAATCGATTTCGGCAACGGTTGGGAAAAACACCTCCCGTTGGTGGAGTTTTCGTATAACAACAGTTACCACACCAGCATTCAAGCCGCTCCATTTGAGGCATTGTACGGGCGTAAATTCCGATCACCTCTTTGTTGGGCAGAGGTGGGTAATAGTCAGATCACGGGTCCAGAACTGGTAGTAGACGCAACGGAAAGAATTGCTCAAATACGACAACGAATGGCGGCAGCTCGTGACCGTCAGAAAAGCTACGCTGATAAGCGCAGGAAACCACTCGAGTTCCAGGTTGGGGATCGAGTGCTACTCAAAGTCTCACCTTGGAAAGGTGTAGTTCGTTTTGGCAAACGAGGCAAGCTCAATCCGCGATATGTCGGACCGTTCGAAATCATTGAGAAGATAGGCAAGGTGGCCTACAAACTGAACCTACCAGCAGAACTCGGTGGGGTTCACAACGTATTTCACGTGTCAAATCTGAAGAAATGTCTGTCAGATGAGACCCTCATAGTTCCTTTGAAGGAGCTCACTATCGACGATCAGTTGCGATTCGTCGAGGAACCAGTTGAAATCACGGACCGACACGTTAAGGTCCTCAAGCACACCAGAATACCTCTTGTTCGAGTTTGTTGGAACTCCCGTCGTGGCCCAGAATTCACCTGGGAACGAGAAGACCAAATGAAACTCAAGTATCCCCAGTTGTTCGGAAACAGTGCAACCACTACTGAGGCTGAAGCTACCACAGAATTTCAGGGCGAAATTCCAAACCAACGGGGGGATGATGTGACACCCTAGGAAAACCAGGAAACAACACAACACAACTAGCTTCCTCAGTAACCTCGCGCTAAATTTCGGGACGAAATTTCTTTCAAGTTGGGGATAATGTGACAACCCGAGTTTTCAAGGTCTCTATTTGACTTAACCTTGTACTTATTGGCAAAGTGTTATATATATATATATATATAGGGAGAAGATCATGCGAGAACCACCTCTTATTGCGAGAACCGCGAGAACCAATGTGAACACACCAAAAATGCCTAAAAATAGCTAAAAATCACACAAAAAAATTTTTTTTGATTTTTTTAATATTTTTTAGGTTAAAATCGCTACTTTTCGCACCCAAAAAAAAAAAAATTTTTTAAATTTTTTTTTTTTTGGTGCGAAAAGTAGCGATTTTAACCTAAAAAATATTAAAAAAATCAAAAAAAAAATTTTGGATTTTTTTTGGATTTTTTTAGATTTTTTTAGGTTTTTGGGGGGTTTAGTTTTTAGCATTTTAGCTTGGGGTGGGGGGGGTTTAGGTTTTTGGGGGGTGGGGGAGGGGGGTTTAGGTTTTTTTTGGAGGGGGGGGGGGGGTGGGGTTAGGTTTTTTTAGGTTTTTTTTAGGGTTTTTTTAGCTTGGGGGGGGGGGTTAGGTTTTTTTTTGGGGGTGGGGGGTGGGGGTTAGGTTTTTTTAGCTATTTTAGGTTGTGTTCACATTGGTTCTCAAGGTTCTCACAATAAGGGTGGTTCTCGCATGAGCCCCTCCCTATATATATATATATATATATATATATATATATATATATATATATATGGTGTGCATGTTAATAATATGTTTCATGTTAATATTGTGTTATGTGTAATTAAAAGTGGAACTTTGACCGAACACCCTCTAGCCGAAAACCCCCACCCACGAAATCATCCCCACCCGAAAACACCCCTGTGGCGAAAACACCTTAGTGTTTTCGTCCACTACTGCTTGACGAAAATAAATGGGCTTTGGCCCAGTAGCGATTAGTTTTAAGTGGCGGCCCTCAACTTTTACGAGAGTTCTTTTCAATCAGCAAACCCTAGAGTTACTTTCTCTGTGTGACGGCATTATCGATTCCTCCAAGCTCCCTCTAGAGATCAATCGTTCTTTCTGTCTCGGTTAGTTGCACTGTTGTTCGAGTTATGCATGATTTCATGTTTGTATGTATACGTCCGATTGAATACTGATGTTATGTGATTATGTTATGTTTTCCATGAATGATCTGATGGTGGTATGGTGATCTTGATTCCACAATGATTGGATAGTTCATATGATTGCAAGAATTGGTTTGACCGAATGGATTGGTAGGTTAGGGGTCCTTATAATTTTGTTAATATTGATGATCCTGTTATGATGATAAGGTGTTAGATAATCAGCATATTAGGGTTCTATTGTATGCGTATGTTGATTACTGTAATGATCTTAACAATCTGTTAATATTATGTAATGATTGAATGACTGTATAATGTAGGAGATGTAACTGTTAGATGAGATTAGGGTTGCTGAGTTTACGTAACTGTTAGTGATGATGATGAGGTCCCAGGCGAAAACACCACAACCAGATGAAAACACAAAGTGTTTTCGCCAAAACAGGGATTTCACCATGTGGTGATTTCGCCAATGAGGGTTTTCGCCCACAAAGTGTTTTCGTCTAATGACCTGTAACTCTGTAAATCGTATGTTAAATCAGTTAGATGGTTAACCCTGTTAAGTATTAACTGTGTTAAGCATGTCAAGTATGTTATGTATGTTAACTGGGTTATGTTAACTATGTTATGAATGTTAAGCTCATTATGTATGATAACTCTGTTAATTTTGATCTAACTGTGTTATGACACACTGATTATGATAAGTGTGTTAACTCAACTATGCATGTTAGTCCTATTGATCCTAGTTAACGCTGTTAGCACAGTTAAGTGTACCAAGACTGTTAATGAATAATTGAGTTAAAGTAAACTGAGGAAGCCTATAACGTGAAACTTGAATTGCATGAATCGATTAACTGCTTATGTGTTACATGATGTTAACTGCCAAACACACCCTGTGTTATTGATTTCATGTGAAACTTCACAAACTTGAACTGATTAAGTATACGTACACACTATAGGACTTAACTGATTTCTTTTGAGCATAGTTTAGCATACCGAGCAAACCAAGGTGAGTTCACACTCCTAAGGCATGGGATTCCCGGTGGGTTGGGAACGGAATTGAATAACTACTCGTACTATCATTACTATTAAACTACTTTTCACTGTCCTCGGGTTAGGAAGGACACGTACGTAAAACCTACGTACACTCATACTTACTACTGTCCTCGGATTGAAGGGCACGTACGTAAAACCTATGTACACTCATACTTGCTACTGTCCTTGGTTTAAGAAGGGCACGTACAGATACGACAAGTCTAGTAACATACAACATGGGAAGCCCCCACTAATCATCGCAAACATGTTTGGGAAACCGCGATATGGATAATTACGATACACATGGGAAGCCCCCACTAATCTTCGCAAACATGTTTGGGAAACCGCGATACAGATTAATACAGTACATGGTTTACGAAATAAACATATGATTTACGAACACTGTAACTAAAAACCCAAATGTGAACTCGCTCAACTTTGTTGTTGACTCGTTGTTACATGCCTTGCAGGTCGTTAGGTACTCATGGAGCTTGCATTGGAGTGGGAAGAGTCGTTGTGGGACATGGACAGCTGTGTGCCATGCTAAACATTTGAAACGTTTAAACTTATGACTTGGTTTTAAACTTTATGCTTCCGCTTGTAACTTAAACTACGTTTTCTTTAGACACCAATTGTATTGTGTTGGATTTTATATATTACTTACATGCTTGTTCAATATGATTGGTGGCTTGATCTTGGTCAGTCACGCCTCCAAGCGGTGATACTCCGCGTGTGGATTTTGGGGGTGTAACAACATTCGCTTTGCCTGGATGATATCGGATTTCAAAATCATAATCATTCAGTGTCTCCATCCATCGACGCTGTCTCATGTTAAGATCCTTCTGGTTAAACAGGTGCTGAAGGCTCTTATGATCATAATAGATCACACACTTGGTTCCGTACAAATAGTGCCTCCAAAGCTTTAGTGCAAATACAACCGCACCTAACTCCAAATCGTGGGTGGTGTAATTCTTCTCGTGCACCTTTAGTTGTCGGGAAGCATATGCAATAACTTTGCCCTTTTGCATAAGCACACATCTCATACATGTGTGCGATGCGTCGCAATAAACCACAAATTCTTCAATTCCTTCTGGCAATGTCAATACAGGTGCATTGCTTAACTTCTATTTAAGAATATCAAAGGACTCTTGCTGTTTTGGACCCACGTCAAACTTGACATTCTTGCGAGTTAACGATGTTAAGGGTGCAGCAATCCTTGAAAAGTTCTCAATGAAACGTCGATAGTATCCTGCTAGACCTAAGAAGCTGCGTATCTCTGTAGGAGTCTTAGGCTCTTGCCAATTCATAATCGCTTCAATCTTAGCGGGATCCACCTGGATATGGCGCTTGCTCACCACGTGTCCAAGAAATTGGACTTCACGATGCCAAAACTCGCATTTCGAAAACTTGGCGTAGAGCTTTTCTTGCTGTAGAAGTTTAAGGATACACCGAAGATGTCTTTCATGATCGGCTTGACTCTTTGAGTAAATAAGAATGTCATCAATGAAGACAATGTCAAACTTGTCCAAGTATGGCTATCAAACGCGATTCATGAGATCCATGAATGCTGAAGGTGCATTAGTGAGCCTGAAAGGCATCACCAAGAACTCATAGTGGCCATAGCGAGTTCTGAATGCAGTTTTATGCACATCTTCATCTCTGACTTTCAGTTGATGGTAACCTGACCTTAAATCAATCTTGGAGAAATAATTTGCCCCTTGCAGTTGATCGAACAGATCATCGATCCTGGGTAATGGAAACATGTTCTTGATTGTCACTTTATTCAGCTCGCGATAATCGATGCATAGACGCATCGAGCCATCCTTCTTTTTCGTAAATAGAATCGGTGCTCCCCAAGGGGACGAGCTAGGTCGAATAAAACCCTTTGCTAACAATCATCCAACTGAGTCCTTAACTCTTTCATCTCAGTCGGTGCCAATCGATAAGGTGCTCTTGCAATTGGTGCAGCTCCAGGAATGATATCGATTCTGAACTCCACTTGCCTATTTGGGGGTAAACCAGGTAGTTCTTCAGGGAATACTTCTACATATTCAGAAATAATAGGGATGTCTTCAATCTTGGGCTTTGGTTCATCAATGGTTACCTGTGCCATATAAATGACACAACCTTTCTTCATACACCTCGACGCCTTAAGCAAGGACACTTGCTTAGGTAACTCGTACTAAGTATCTCCTTGTATTGTTAACGGCTCACCATATGGAGTCTTGATAACCACTTGCTTCTTATCGCATACAATTTGGGCTTGGTTACGAGATAACCAATCCATGCCTATCACTATGTCAAATCCTGCTAATTTCAACGGAAGCAAGGAGAACGGAAATGAGTAATTCCTAATGGATATAAAACATCCATCTAGAACTGTTGTGTAACACCCCAAAACCCGAATGTTTATATTCGGTAAATGTTCTGATATGGTATATCATGAAATAAACAACTAGGCTATTTGACCTAGTTAGGAATGTGGTAAAAAGCAATTAAAGGATGATAGTTTGCCACTAAATAATATTGGCACAACTATCATCCTTTAATTGCTTTTTACCACATTCCTAACTAGGTCAAATAGCCTAGTTGTTTATTTCATGATATACCATATCAGAACATTTACCGAATATAAACATTCGGGTTTTGGGGTGTTACAAATAAATTCATGAATAAACACAGATTAATGATCACCTACACGAGGGGATCATAAGGTATGTCTTAAAAGTTAGATTGGTGATCTTTCACGAAGTGGGTTATGATGTAAGTTGCGAATTTGTATGAAATTGAGAACGGGTGTGTGTTAGAATCATCATATAGAACATGGATTATGCATGGTTTAGGTTAATTTGATGTTTAAGGGTGAAACCCGTTTGTTATGGTGAAGATGATGACATGGGTAAATCATCCATGTCCAAATTCTTGCTTATTATTGATGTATTTTGATATATATGATGGATTCTTGTTAGAGGGATTGAAAGAAATGTGATACTAGTAGGTCGATGTTTATGTATGGATGATTCATGTTGATTAGAATGAAGAATTTGATGAATTATATGTGAGATTAGAAGAATATGTTGTATACTATGCTTAGGAGGTAGTATACACACCAAATGTATGATGAACTTATGAGGAATTTGAGATTAGATCACTTGTAAGTGATTAACAAAGTAGTTATGAAGTGGGTTTTGATGATATGATAGAAGTAATGATATGCTTGTGTTAATGATGTTTGAAAATCATATATGTGTATGTATGTTTAAAGAAATTGGATAAGAAATGATGAATTAGCATGTTATAAGGTTAAATGATAAACTTAATATAAGATCCGTGTGATGAGAAGGTTGTGATGAATGATAAATAAGCTAACTATCTTGAGAATGATATATGATAGTTGATGCTCGATAAGCGACATGGAAGCTTGGGAAAGAAGCGGGTCAAACGGATTAAAAACGAGAAAGTTATGCTCGTTTCCGTAAAACTGAGTTATGCTGGGAATATGCAGCAACAGCTGCGAACATTCTGTTAAAAAGGGGGGGTTGCGCGACGCGATGGCGAAGGCCATAGGCCGTCACGCGACGCCACGGGCTCCAGAATGTTGAAAAAATCATATTTTAATTGTATATGCAACGCGAACCCGTTTAGACCGTTTTTAAACACTTATACACTAAGTATGACTGATTTATTTCATGTTTTAGGAGATGTAGACATGGGTGAGGATATGTATGTATGTGTGTGTGTATGTATGTATGTATGTATGTATGTATGTATGTATGTATGTATGTATGTATGTATGTATGTATGTATGTATGTATGTATGTATGTATGTATGTATGTATGTATGTATGTATGTATGTATGTATGTATGTATGTATGTATGTATGTATGTATGTATGTATGTAGGATTGTTGGTATGTACGGAAGTAGTTATGTATTAACGTATACAAGTATGTAGTTATGCTTGAAAGTATGTATGTATGTGGGTACGTATGTATGCATTTAAGCAAGTAACTATGCATGGTTGTATGCAAGTTTTCAATATGATCGAGTATCGACATTATTAATAGTGTAACTTGTGAATGAAGTGTAACGCAGGAATAGCATAGAAGTCTTATCACAGATTGTTTGATCAGATGGAAAGCTGGGATGTAAAGAGTTAATGGAACGGAAAGTAAATGTGAATAAATCTTGTATGTTTATAATGCATACTAATGTTATGAATTTTATGTGGTGAGCGTAGGTAGTACGAGTCACGAGGATCATCAAGGAATAGAGATCGAGGACCGAGTCACAAGACAGATTGTACGGGAACGTTGGTGTATGTAATGTAGTAAACTCATGTTATGTTTTTAATTGTAAATGAGTCGATTGATGACTCTCTGTGAAAGAGTTATGTTAAAATGAAATTTTAAGTAAGTCAAGGTATTTATAAGGAAAGAAATTTTATGGCAAAAACTTCCGCTGCGACTTGTTGTCAAAAACGTGTTAGGGTCTTACATGTTGAGGCAGTCTCTATAGTACCATCGGCTAATTCTACCTCATACTTTATGTTTAGGGTTTTAACAGGCAGATTTAATGACTTACAAAATTTATTGTCTACAAAAGACTTGTCTGCACCCGAATCAAACAATACTCTAGCATAAACATCATTGATAAGAAAGGTGTAGGATCGAAGAGTCGTCCAATACGAGTCAATCAGGGTCAGATCTAGTTTCTAGAAAGGCGGAATCAGACTAGAAACTGTCAATCAATGTTAGAACAGGAGTAGAAGAGTAGAAAGTCACTTTAAACATGTTCTTCATTGATTATAAACGTTTTCGTACAGAGAGAATCGGACAGCACTTCGTTACACGATTCACCAGAAAGTTACAAATGAAGAACTCTACTAGCCTATTTATAGGCTGACCAGTTCGCACGAAATAATACATCCAGTCCACACGAACTGACAGCTCCAGCTCGTGCGACCTGACCTTTCCAGGTCGTGCGAACTGGCTACAAAACATAAACTTAACATTTTCAAACACTATTACATACTAATGACACGACATAGACTGATGACGTAGGCGATATACATTATGCATCAACAAACTCCCCCTTGGATATTGTCGCAGTCTTCAGTCAGCCTGTCTTCAAAACATTCTTCACAGAGACTTGAAAAATTCTTCTCTTTGCTTTGGCTTTTCAATAACGCTTTCCTGAGCTGTTCCTTTTCTTTAGCAGCTCTCTTTTCTTCCTCAGCAAGTTTTTGTCTCCATGTAGCTCGAGCAATTCTGTCTTTTTCTTCACGCTCTTCTCTTTCCTTCTCAGCTTTCAGAAATTCTTCTCTTTCAATCTCTCTCCAACTTGATAACCACATATTTTCTGAGTTTATACCCTTCTGAAAACATACCGTAGCAACCTTCTAGAATTGCAGAGCTTGATCTCTATCTTCTGCCTTAAATCCGATCTTGTTCACAAACAAACATTCAATGTCCTTTGCAGAACAATTCACTATCCACATCGGATCATACAGATGAATATATCTGGTTTCATTCCCAACTTTGTACACAATCACTGCTTCAGTCGTCATGCAACTGTAAACCCAGCATACAAACCCTTCATGAAAATTTTGTTCCATCTTTGGCAATGGAATGTTCTTTATAACTCTGGGCTTCTTGATCTGCAGAATTGTTTCCTCATTATCTGTAACTGGATCCGTCCTTTTGACTTTCTTCGGATAATGTGGCTTCCAGTGTTTAAATTCTTTGAATGCTTCAAATTTCATCAAGCCCCATGTAGGCATATCATGAACTCTGACAGGATATGACAATGTTCTAACTTTGGGAAACTCTTCAACATCCCACCAAGGTAGAGACATTATATCTTGAATATATTGGAAGTATTGAACACCAAATTCTCTTCTAATGGCATAAGCGTTGACTTGTGGTAAATAACCCCAACTTATGATATCACCAAGAGAAACATCTCTATCCCTTTTGTAATACTGTAGTGGTCTTTTGAATTTTCTTTATGTATCCTTTCTGAACCACTTCTTTCGTTCTTCACGTTGTTCTTCTTTCGACATTTCTCTAAAACTCTTACTCTTAACACTTTCAGCAACTTTTCTTTTCAATTCATCCTCATTTGCTTGACTGAAAAATTCAGCAAGACTTGGAGAGCTAGAAGTATCAACATTAACATTTTCAGACTGATCATCGTCACTCCAGTCTTCTACTTCCAATTTATCATACTTATCAGCTTCTTCAACATACTTGTACTGATATTCAGGTTGATGATTGATATTAAATTCATTCAACTCCTCTTCAAAATCGAAGTTAAAATTATCTTCTTCAACATGCATCATCTTTATGATCTCAACTCTAGTGTAAGTATGCAATATCTCTCCTTCCTCTACAACATGTTCAAGACGTAGTATCAAACCTGTACCCTGATCAACACTCTTATCAACATTTTCAGCATCACCATGCTCCCCCTTTCCTTCTGCATTTTCTGGTTCTTCATTTGCATCATCATGAAGATATTCGTCAATATTCTCTTCTTGTGACGCTTCAGATACTTTTATACCAGAATTTCCTTGATCAGCATCATCATTTCCATCATCATCATCATCACTATGAACAGAATACACTTCATCTGCATCATCTTTCAGATTATCATCTTCGTCTTCTTCATCATCTTCTGGCTCAATCAAACCAGATACTGAAGTTAATGGACAAGGCTCAGTCAGAACAATTGCCCTTTCAGTCACTTGAGCTTCACCTTTAACTAGAACACTTTTACCCTTATCTTTCATTTCAGCTTCCATTTCAGCTTTACGTCTTGCTCTAACTTCCTCAAGTTCTATTTCTTCAAATCTTTGTTCAATCGGCTTACCAATCAAATCTTCCAACACTTTCTTTAACATATAATCTTCATGTTCCTTTCTAGCATTCTTGGCTTCTAATTCTTTATTTTTCAACTTGAAGTACTCATTCTGCTCATCCCTTCGAGCCTTTTCTTCTTCCAAGACAGCTATTCGAACTTTCAGAATATCAATGTCGACTTGATCAACTTCAATCTTTTTCAGCAAAGATGAGTTCTCAGATTCAACAGATTTAACACGTTCCTCTAACTTTTTTTTCTCACTCGACACCTCATCCACCTTCTTTTGCAACTTCTTCACAAGATCATCATTCACAAAGCTAAAATCATCAAGCAGTTCAAGAACTATATTCTCTAGGATATGTGGAAAATCTCCAAAACCAGAAGATCCAGGAGTAGTATGAACTGGTGGTTGTGTGGTTGGTGGTGTTTGTTGGATGTGTGGTGATGTTATTGGTGGTTGTTCATGAATAGGTAAAGAAATATGATGTGGTGGTGGTGATTGTGGTGGTTGTAAAGGATCAGGTAATCGTTGTTGTGGTGGTGGTGATGGTGATGGTGGTTTTTTTTTGTGGTGGTGATGGAGGTTTAGATTGTGGTTCTTGTGGTGGATTTAGTTTCAGCTTGAATTTTAACTTCCGCGCTGCAGGAGTTATGACACGTTTTCTTGAAGTTGATTTCTTTCTTCCTCCTGAAGATGGTGGTGATACAACCTGAACATTTTCTGGTGGAACATATGTTTCATCATCATCATCCGCACTCCTCTTTCTCTTCTTTTGTTTCTCTCTATCTCTTGGATCATAGTTTTCACTAATCCAACGTTCAACTTGAGCATCAATATCACCTTCTGGACCAGATGAACTCTCCTCTTCATCATCAACTACTTTCTAACTAGCTGATTTCTTAGATTCTAAAGTATCATCAAAGTCTTTTAACAACTGCTCAGTTTCAGGAGTTAACGGTTCTTGATCTTTATCAACATCTGCTTCTGTTTCTTCAACTTTTGATTCATCAACCAACATTGTTTCAACAGCTTTCTTTTTACGTTTCTTCTGTGGTTGAGAAGATGATCCTTCCTCAGCTTGAATTTTCTTTCCACCTTTTTTTCTTCTTTTCTTTTTCTGCTTTTGTATACCAATCATTTCGAGTTTCAACGAAATCTTCTAACTTCTGTAATTCATCAACTGCACTCTTTTCTTTCATTTTAACATCATTCCTCCACTTTAAATGATTTACTGGATCTGGATCCTCATACTTCTCACTTTTGATGAATCCGAAAAACTCTGTCTTCTTCGGTTCAGACCAATTCTTGGTATACTTGGATAATCGGATTAACGTTTCATTATCCATGTGATGCAACATCATCAGATCATTTTGGTCATCTTTCACCAGATTTGGATAAGCATGATCCAACATCATCTGCACAAACCTTGGATACACCCAACTTCGACTCTTAGAAATAATATTATCTTTCATGTAATGAAAAATAATTCTAGAAAAGTTGAATTTCTTGTTGAGCACCAACGCCGTCACCATACACATTTGATAATCTTTCATAACGTCGTATCCACCTTTCCTGTGACTTAGCGCATGAATCATTGAATGAATGAAGAATTTGTACGGCTTCATAAAGCAAGCTTTCATATAATTTGCTTTATTCAACGGTCCGTTGTAACCCATTCTCAGCATACATCCTTTGACCATTTTTTCAGGAAACCCTGTTGGTGAATTATCATCATCTGGAAACTCTAACACTTCACGTACAAGTTGTTCTGTGATAATGATTGCTTTATCTTCACCATCTATACTCACACTTGAATTAATAACATCATTCACTTCATCATAACTTGCATTCTTCCAAAAATGATGAACATGAGATTTGAAGACTTTGTGCTGATCAGTTAAAGCCTTTTGAATTGGTAAACGCTTCATGAATGGCAAAATCTCCTTGAACACAGTCATCTTTGGTAGACTTTCATCGTAAACACAGCAAATATTGTGCGATGGTTTAAATTCCACGTTCGATGCCTGAAACACACACAGAAATAAACAAGTTACAATTTGCATAATTTTCAAGACACATCTAGAATTCACACGATCTGGCTTAATGTGATGTAGCCAGTTCGTGCGACCTCGTGCCAAACTAATTCAAACTTTTCATACGATCTGGTTTCAAACGATGTGACCATTCATATGATCTGGAACCTCAAATGATGTGACCATTCATACGATCTGGAACTTCAAACGAATTGGCCAATTTCAAACGGTGTGAAACTTCAAACGATTTGGCCATCTCGTGCGGTTTGATGGTCATCACCTCATTTGAACAAACACTTATGAACAGTAAAATTGTAGGTTTTTAAAACATGTTTATATCATGAAATTGAAACCCTAGATCTGTTCTACAACAAGTTCCGATCACATTGATATGGTTTTTATTCGATTTAGTCCATTATATAATCCTAGATCTAAGTTCAAACATCCTGTTTCATTCGAGTTCTTGTGATTTCATGAGATTCGGTTCAAATTAACATCAATCAGTACCTTTCCCATGATATAAGTTGTGCCAACCAACTTATACAAGGATTCCGAACAACAAGATCACAAGATTACGGCTTGGAAACAGAGAAATCGATCAAATCACTCAAATCGCTTGAAAGGTGTGTGTTTGGTGCGGTGTGGTGACAGAAATGGTTTCACGCGATCTGGTCTCCCCTTTATATAGAGGGAGCCAGGTCGTGCGAGATGAATGCTTGAAACGTTTTGAGGAGTTCGTGCGGTCTGGCCTTGTTTGACACTGTTTGGCCAGTTCGCACGAGTTGGCACCTCGCGTGAAACTCTTTTATTTTTTCAAAAAAAAATTTAATTTTTTAATTTTTTTTAATTTTTTAAGTTGTAATTTTTTAACTATTTACCACCACACTCAGTTAACCAAGTCCAATTTAAAGACCCTGGTCAACTGTTTAGCCTGCCAAATCCAAATTAATGACTTTGGCCGACCAAATTATGATTTTGCTGACAATTTTGAAACATTTTAAGTTCAAATTAATGAACTTTTAAAACATTTTGAGCAATTACCAACACTTTTCTCAAACTTTTCTTATCCAATCCAAATGATCCAACTTGTTTAGCACTGTGGGACTTTGATCATCAGATCCCCAACGTCTGTTGTCGAAAATAAGATGAAATGACAAATCTTTTTGAATTTTTCAACATTTTAGCTAAACAAACATAAAATCTTTTGGAATTGAAGAAACTGGAAACTGTACAAACATATAGACATCTTTTTGTGAGTTTGTGTAAGAGGATCATATCAGTTTTTGAGACATATCACTAACACCGTTGATCTTGATTTAACTTTAATTCTTAAACAAATTCACTACTGATTGTCAGTATTGTTGTCCACTTAAACTTCTACACAAGTTTCAATTGATTCAAGATACGAATTAGTGTTTTAAGGACTGATCTTATTCGCGTGTCCCACCTCAGAATATACTCTCGTATCCAGACTTCTATATTCAGTCTTACAGGTGAGTGCACACTAATGATATCTGTAAGGGTTAAATGCGAGGCCATGAGAGCTCAGGCTAGAACTTCTGTTCAATCAGAGAGATGATGGCTCGACTTTAGGTGGGTCCCTCTTGGGGATCTTCTTTTCAACAGCACATGATTAGCATTTTTCAATGTTTCATCGTTTTTTATGCTGAGGGTGAGCTTTAAGAATAAAGCAGTGCAAAGTATTATACGAGGACTAGGCTATTGCTCCCACAAAATCAGAAGTCCTGGTATAATACCCTAGATATCATCACGTACAAGGACCTAGTATGTCAGAAATAGAGTCTTTCAATCAGAATTTTATGGGTTACCTATATATCCGAGAGATGTTCCCCACGAAATAAGCAGTTATTCGTTATGTTTATATCTTGAACTCAATTTACTAATCGTGTGAAGTCTACTGCCACATCATTAGTGAGACTTGTTTAAAAACATTTTGACTTTCCATTTCTTTAGCATGTTGTAATAGTCCACTGATGTACTATCATTTCCTCTTTTTTACAACAAAACTCATTTTTTATTTCTTTTTACAACAAAACTCATTTTTGATTTCTTCAATGTTTTTGTATTTTTGAAATTTTATCATGTTTTTGTATTTTCTATAAACTTTCTCCCCCTAAAATCAAAAACATATTTTTGTGCTTTTGGTTTTATCAAAAGCAGTAAAGAAACTGTACAGAAAACATGACAACTAGACGTAGATCACTTTTGATCGCCGTCCGCCTCGGCCACACACTCTACCACCCTCCCAGAAAACAAATTCTTTAACCCATTCAATTTTAAAAGGTAATTAAATATTGTTTTATCAAAGGGTTTAGTGTAAAAATCAGCTCTCTGATCATCGGTGTGAATATAATCAATTCGAATCAATTTTTTCTCGTAGCAATCACGAATAAAATGATGTAGAATCTCAATACCTTTTGTTTTAGAGTGTTGAACCGGATTTTTAGTGATATTAATTGCTGCCTCATTGTCCACAAAAATTGGTGTATCTAAGAATTGCAAACCATAGTCCCTCATTTGCTGTTGAATCCAAAGAATCTGGGAACAACAACTAGAAGCTGAAACGTATTCGGCCTCACAAGTCGAGAGAGCGACTGTGGTCTGTTTCTTACACTGCCAGGTGATTAGCCGAGTTCCGAAGAACTGGCAACCAGCAGTGGTGGACTTAGCATTCAACTTACAACACCCAAAGTCAGAGTCAGAATATCCAGTTAGAGAGAAGTCACCGGATCGGGGATACCACAAGCCGGTTCTTGGGCAACCTTTGAGATACCGTAAGATTCTCTTCACTATCGTCATGTGTGATGCTCTGGGACTTGACTGGTACCGGGCGCAGAGGCAGGTTGGATACATGATGTCCGGTTGTGATGCTGTCAGATACATTAACGATCCTATGATTGACCGATACTGCGTTTCATCCACTTTCTCACCACTTTCATCCGGACATATGCCATGATTCAAAGCCAGGGGGTTGATATGGGAGATGATTCAGACATATTGCATTTGTCCAACACATCATTCACATACTTTGTCTGGTGTATAAAGATTCCATCGGGCAGTTGCTCAACTTGAAGCCCGAGAAAGAACTTCATCTCCCCCATTGAACTCATTTCAAACTTCGACTTCATGACCTTCTCAAACTCTTTTCACAACTCATCGTTCGTTGATCCGAAAATTATATCATCAACATATATTTGCACGATAAGTAGATGTCCTGCAACCTCTTTAGTGAACAGGGTACTATCGACAGTCCCTGTGGTGAACCCGTTGTTTAGCAAATGCTGGGAAAGCGTCTCGTACCAGGCTCTCGGGCCTGGTGTAATCCGTATAACGCCTTGTCGAGTATATACACCTTGTCTTTGTGTACAGGATCGGTAAAACCCCGTGGTTGACCGACGTACACTTCTTCTTTAATCTTGCCGTAGAGGAATGCAGATTTGACATCCAGTTGATAGACCTTGAATCCCTTCCATGACGCGAATAACAAGAAGATTCTGATTGCCTCAAGTCGAGCAACGGGAGCATATACTTCAGTGAAGTCAATCCCTTCTTGCTGACTAAATCCTTGGACTACCAACCGTGCTTTGTTCCTTACTATAACCCCTCTATCATCTCTTTTACATTTGAAGACCCACTTGGTCTTGATCAACTTCTGATCTTCCGGGAGATCAACCAACCTCCACACTCCAAGCTTTTCAAACTGTTGTAACTCCTCTTGCATTGCATTTACCCAACTCTCTTCGGTTAATGCTTCTTTGTATGTTTTCGGCTCTACCTGCGAGATAAAACATTTTAATGAGAAGTCTACTTGTAAAGGTGCTACAGATGAGTAAAAACATGTAAGCCCTTTGTTTATTTGTTCGCGGGTTTTCACGCCGCTTTGAAGGTCACCAATAATTTGCTCCGAAGGATGGTAAGATAATGTTCTTGGCATGACTGTATCCGGTACGCTCACTTCCGATTGCAAATTTGTTATATTCTGATCATCCGTGTGATCACTAGCATTTGAAGTCGCAATATTTGGTTCCTCGTCATAAATCGGATCGGTTTCTGATTCTGAGTCGTCAGAATGGTCAAATATTGGAGTTTTTTCTTCTGGAAGTTCATGTGCAGTTCCACTAGGACCGGCCTCATGATCATTTGCACCCACGGTGGGCGAAGAAACTACCAACGGTCTCGGCACTTGTTCTTGTGAAAGAGACTGTTGTTGGTACAAGAATGCCAGTTCCTCCTCAATCGGCTCTGTCGGTAGATGGAATGACTCCCATAGATTATCATAATCAAATAGCAACCTGTTTCTGCGAAGTTGATTTGGAGCAGTAAACCGTTGACAGTCAACGTGTTGAACTTGAATGATCTTTCCCAGACTCGGAACAAAAACTCTCTTCAACGGACTAGCGTAACCTACAAAAAAACCTTCATTAGCTTTCACACCAAATTTACCGTCTGGATCAATGAATGTGCATGGTGATCCGAATGGTTCTAAAAATTTCAGATTCGGTTTGTAAAGATGAAGCAATTCAAAACATGTTTTCTTGTACTTCTTCACCGTAAGAACTCGATTGAGTGTGTAACATGTCGTGGCAACTGCTTCACTCCAAAAATAAACCGGTAATTTCGAATCTGCTAACATGGTACAAGCCGTTTCGATCAACGTACGATTTTTCCGTTCTGCGACACCGTTTTGTTGAGGAGTATACGGTGCGCTGAATTCATGAAGAATGCCCTTATCGTTGCAGAATTCGAGCATACGGTTGTTCTTGAATTCCGTTCCATTGTCGCTTCGAATACGTCTAATCGGCAGTTTATAAACATTCTCCATCTTTTTGAATGACTTCATCAAAGAATCAAACGTTTTGTCTTTTCTCTATAGAAACAACACCCAGGAAAATCTTGTAAAGTCGTCGGTAACAACTAAACAATACAAATCTCCACTTATGCTTTTCACATTTACCGGTCCGAAAAGATCCATATGGAGTCTTTCGAGCGGTAATCTGATGGAGTTCAAGAGCTTTTTCGGGTGCGATTTCTTCGTCTGCTTACCTTTCTTACATTCAATACAGTCATCGTTAAGATGGAAGCTTTTCAAATTAATACCTTCTACAAGATCATTATGAACTAAAAAGTTCATCTTTCTCAAGTGAATATGGCCCATTTTACGATGCCACATGATGGATTCTTTTTCAGTCGCCTTCGTCTTACTCACAAAGCATTGTACCTTTTTATATGTCATTGTTGCAACGCTCATGTCTAGTATATAAAGATCATTTTCACGAGGAGCGCGCATCAACACCATTTCTTCTGGTATTTTAAACCCTGGTTTGAGAATCAGACATTCATCTTTTGTAAAATGAACAGTGAATGACTTATCACAAATCTGTGAAATGCTCAACAGATTGTTTTCCAACTCAGCAATGTAGTTCACTTTATCGAATGTTATGACCCCGTTAGTAAGTATTCCTTCTCCGACAATTCTTCCACCTTGAGTTCTAGCAAACCCGACATAACCTCCATTGATTGATTTGACGTCGTATAACAGTGCTAACATCCCTGTCATGTGCCTTGAGGCGCCGCTATCCATTATCCATTTAGAAATGATAGACCTTGGAAGCCCCTACACACATCAAAAGACATTTACTTAAACAATGATACCCAAGATTTTTCAACATTTGGTACACTACCAAAGACAATATCATTAGCTACTTTGTCAACTTTTGGAATGTTAAAAACAACATTTGGAACATCAGATTCTGGTTTTGATTTTAGAGCTCCTTCCTTGATAGGTGGGAATTCTTCAATCAACTTATCTAACTCAAACTCAATTTTCTCATCAATGGTTGCAAAGATTTCCGGTTCAGATTTTAAAACTTCTTCCATTTTCTTTTCCTCAAAAGAATGTTTCGGTTTCTCCACCCATGATTGACTTTGGAAAGTCTTTGTTTTAGGATAAATCTTTGAAGTCTTTTGTGATTTTGAAGATTCACCAATTTCAAAAGTTGATTTTGGTTTGTCCTATGACTTCAATGATTCACCGCGTTTAAGAATACGCACGGGGAATACCACAGGTGATTTTCCCTTATCATCCTTTGAAATTTTTGGTTTTGGTTTATGGAAAACTGGTTTTATTATCTTTTTGACACATTGTTTGGCCATGTGACCAATTTCATTGCATCGATAACAAATTCTTTTGTCATATTCAACAAAAGTGGATCTGTTAGTCTCGCCTCTTATCTTTTTGGCCGCAACAAAATCGTCAATTGCTTGCTTACTAAAGATATAATCCTTTTCGACTTCTGTATTATTACCAGCCACAAACACTTCACTCAATTTTTCTTTTGGCTTAACATCTTTCTTAGCCATTTTCTTCTCAAAACCAATACCTTTCTTTTTGTAATTATTGGCATGTCTCTTGTTATTACCATTGTTACCCACCCATTCATTTTTCTTTCCCGGGTTGTTTGTCGGTTGTTGTTTAACAAAAGATTTTTTCGGTTTTGATAGAAATGAATTGTTGTTAACTTCTAAGATATCAATTTCCATGAGTTTAAAAACTTTTTCAACCTTTTCCAGATTCGCATTCTGAACCGGATACTCAAAATCAGTATACAGTTTGTCAGTTCCGGTCATCGTGTAAACCACAATGATCGAATCGTCATCTAAAACTTTATCTGACTTTGGGATAAACTTATCAAGAAAATTTCCGTCATCTTCAGATTCTGAACTGGAATTCTCAAAATGAGTTTTAACCGTTTCGAAATTAGTGTTATTACTCTCTTCATCCAACACTTGGTCTACAACTGTTTTAACCAGTTGTGACTCATTGTCGGTGTCAGACGGAGAGAAAGTAACATCTATGTTTTCCGGTAACTCATTCTCTTCTGTTCTCAGTTTGAGATTCAATGCCTCTTCCACCCCGTCTGGATATTTCTGAGAATAATGATTCCACATTGGGGGTGGAACATTTTTGAAAGCTAGTTTAACTTCAGTTTGTTAAGGAACGATCTGATCAATCACATATGAAGATGAAAGATAACTGATCAACTTTTTGTCGACACTTTCTGTCTCAATGCGCATCAGTTCAAGTTCCTTCTTTAGAGATGTGATTGTGTCCAGATGGATGTTAATCGACATTTGCTTATCCATGACCGTAGCTTTGAGCAAATTAGCAATTTTATCATTTTCTTTACTCTCAGTGTGAATCATTTTAATTGATCGTGACAGAGTGTCATAAGCTTCTTTAACATCATTAAAATCAATTTTTAGTTTGTCGTTAAACTTTTTCAACTCTTGAAACTGTTTGTCTTTTTCAAGACAATCCATGCATGGTTTCAAACAGTTTTCTCATGGCTTTTCAAGAATTGGATCAACTTTTTCAAAAACATTTTCTTGTTTATCATTTTTACTTTCCGATTTACCAAACTCTCTGGACTTGGACTCAGATTTCTCTTCGGATTCAGACTCCACATTTTCTGATTTGTCATCGGACTCAGACTTCTCTCCTAACGCATACGTATCACAAGTCTCGATAATTGACTCCTTTTCAACAAACACTGACTCTTGAGTTGCATCTTTGGTCTCATGGTTATCAGAATGTGTTTTAGTTTGTTCTACCTCTTGCAGCTTGACCATAAGAGCTTTGTCTGCTATTTCTTTCAAAGTCTCTTCATTCATTTCCTTTGAAACATCAACGATCTCTTGAACCGGAGTTTGTTCAACTTCGTACTGTGGGCAAAAACCCGTAGTCGGTTCACTAAAGAAACCTACAAAAGAATCAAACACATTAGCTGGCATTATAGATTTAAATGCATTAGTAATAACCTCCTGTTCAGACTGATAATAGTAGACCGCTGCTGCCTCCTCTTCTAGATCTGCAAAACTTTCTTCATTCACTACTTCACTGACTTCTTCAATTTCAGGAACACGTTCCTAGATTTTCGGTTCCGTCTCTTCAACCATTTCAGCCATCATTGCAAGACCACCTCCTGGAACGTACTTATCCCAACTGAAACCTTCTGGAATCTTCTCGTCATCTTGATTTACCAAAAGAGCTTTTTCTGTTTGTTTGGATTGACTGTTCTCGATTTGAGGTCGTGTAATGAATGGTTGTTGACTGTTTTTATGATAGATGGCCTGTCGGTGATAATCGTTGGCGAATGGATTCTGGTGGTTATTAACTTCTCTGTTCGGACATTCGCGCTTGAAGTGTCCCTTCTCTTTACACTTGAAACAACTTACCTTCGATTTGTCGAATCCCAGTTTAGGATCAGGACCTGCGAGACTACTTCTTTCGGTAATTTCCATGAACCTCTGAGCTATTCTCACAATGCTCGCCATACCCCATTTTATGTCGATGAGTTCTAGTTCCTCCGGATCAATTTGATCGTAATCTTCTTTGGTCATGTCTGGGTTACCAATTCGTCTAGCTACTAGACTCTCGTAAGACTCAAGTACAGAAGCTAAAAGTGCTATATACTGCTTTGCGGCTGTCTCGGTAAAATCTTGACCGTTTTTTATATTAACCGCGATATTGCACAGTATCCCATGACTATAACTCTAATTGTTCGAACCTGAAGAACTTTGAGAAGAAACCTGTTCTTGAAAATTCTGAACCTTAGGATTCGGTTCATAATTTGGAAATGTTGAAAAATTGTTGTTAGGCATGCTTTGAGATACTCCCGATGAAGATTCTCCACTGAATGCCGTTTGAATCTTTGGACTCGGAGCAGATGTCAGATGTGGCAGATGAGTTTCCTTTGTAATAAAGCTGAACATCTTGCTATACGTTTGCAGATTGCATTTTCCTCATCTTCCTAAGTTCAAGCTCATGAGCTTCAATTCTCTCGATAAATGTACTCAAATTGAAACCCACGTATTCCAAATTGTTCTTCAAAATCAATAAGAATGTACCCCACTCTTCTTGTGGTAGTGCGTCAGCCAACTTATCAACCAACTCTTCGTCTGTTTTATCTACATTCAAACGTTTCATCTCCACTACCAAGTAACAGTACCTCTCAATCAACTCTTTCGTTGATTCTCCTCTGATAGCAGTAAATATGTCGAATTCTTTTTTCAGTAGCGCCTTTTTGCTTTTGATCATTGCAGTACTCCCAAGAAATTTGATTTTAAGAGAGTTCCAAATAGCTTGCGCGTCACCCTGATGCTGTAACAGTACCAAAATATCTTCCTTAATTGCCTGTTGCAATATACTGACCATCTTCTTCTCGGCTTTAAAGTTTTCTTGTTCAGCCGGAGTTAATGTGTTAAGTGTTTTCGGAAGACTAGCATCATTCGTAGGAACTACATATTTCGTTTCAACTTTCAGCCAGCATTCGAGGTGATTTTCCTGAACCCACGTGCGAAATCTATCCTGCCACCCCGAATAATCTTCAATGTTGAGCAGTTTCGGTGGTTTTTGCATGGTTCCTAGCTCGTTCTCCATATTCACATTCTGGGCTATACTTGCCGGACTTTGAGGAGTCATACCTCCTCCGAATAATGCATTATAAAACTCTTGATTGTCCATTTTTACACTTTGAAAAATGTTTTGAAAAATTTCTAAGTTTTGAAAAATTAGACTTTCAGGCGACCTGGACTACCAAACGATTTGGACTTTCAAACGATCTGGACAGTTTCAAACGACCTGGACTGTTTCAAACGATTTGAAGTTTTAAACGACCTGAACTATCAAACCGTGCGACCTGGATTGCCAAACCGTGCGAGATGACAAATACTTGTTAAAAAAAATTTCAGTTCGTGCGAACTGAACAACTTCACACGATCTGAACACTCAATTCGTGCGATCTGGTTACAATTTTTGAAACTTTCAAATGAACTGCTTCAATCCATGCGATCTGGACCAGAATTTCAAACGGACTGAACAAAAATCAAACGATCTGGTCAATTTCACACGATTTGATCATCATTTTCATACGGTTTGAAGTTTTTGACATTTTTGGATCAGTTTTAGTTTGATTTATGGTCTGCAACTTTGTATGATTGTTTAAAATGATGTTTTACACACAATATCTAAAATTCAGTCCATTTTGTCCGTGAATTCGTCTGAAAATCCAAGAAAGGGTAGAAGTATATGATTCTAAACCGTTCAAAACACTGATATCAACATATTTGACTCATCCTGAGCTCTGATACCACTTGTAGGATCGAAGAGTCGTCCAATACGAGTCAATCAGAGTCAGATCTAGTTTCTAGAAAGGCGGAATCAGACTAGAAACTGTCAATCAGTGTTAGAACAGGAGTAGAAGAGTAGAAAGTCACTTTAAACGTGGTCTTCATTGATTATAAACGTTTTCGTACAGAGAGAATCGGACAGCACTTCGTTACACGATTCACCAGAAAGTTACAAATGAAGAACTCCACTAGCCTATTTATAGGATGACCAGTTTGCACGAAATAATACATCCAGTCCGCACGAACTGACAGCTCCAGCTCGTGCGACCTGACCTTTCCAGGTCGTGCGAACTGGCTACAAAACATAAACTTAACATTTTCAAACACTATTACATACTAATGACACGACATAGACTGATGACGTAGGCGATAGACATTATGTATCAACAAAAGGTACCTGTTATCACGTTGTCATTTTGCACAGCCTCCTGAGCGTTCATTTGAAAGACCCGTGCATTGGTCTTTTTGGCCTCCTCAGGCTTCTTTGCAAACTTGGGGCAATTGGTCTTAATGTGCTCTTTCTCGTTGCAACCGTAACAAGTTGCGTCCTTCATGTTTTTGCAATCCAATGTCTTATGTTCCTTGGACTTGCAGATCCCACACCCAATAGGCTTTGACTGTGACTGCGATCTTGACTCGAGTCTACATTTCCCGAAATGATGTTTCTTGAAAGTCTTGCATCTGGGTTTCTCACCCAACTGTTGGTTATCCTTTTTAAACCCGGAACTCTTCCTGTGATCTGAGTTCCCTTTATGTTTCTTATCAGAACGGCGTGAGTTCTCCTCCTCACGTTTCCTCTTTCCTTCATCAGAATTCTTAAGTGATCTCTGCCTGACAGCATCGAGAGTAAGAGATAACGACAGATCAACCACTGACCTAAAGGTGGTAGGTCTGGATGCCTTCATGTTTGCTTTAATTTCTAGAGCCAGACCTCCAATAAAACGAGCTATACGTTTCGGTACCGGCGTGACCAAATAAGGAACCAATCGAGACATGGTGTTGAAACTTGTAAGGTATGCTTGACAATCTAAATTCTTCATGACCAAGGTCAAGAAGTCAGTTTCAATTCTTTCCACCTCATGCTGGGGACAGAAATTATCCTTGATCAATGCAACAAACTGATCCCAAGACATGTTATACAACAGGATCTTTCCTGTAGCTTGGATTAGGGATCTCCACCAAGCTAAAGCTTCACCTTTAAAAGATTGTGAAACAAACTTCACAATGTCCTGTTCTGCACAACCACTAATATCAACCATTGTATCCATCTCATCGAGCCAAGTCATACAATCAATGGCTCATTTCTCCCCTGTGAAGTCTCTGGGCTTCCAGGAGACGAAATACTTGTAAGAACAAGTCTTAACTCGTGGTTCTTGACTAAGCACAACTTGATTGGATGGAACACTTCTCTGATTCGATGAATGATGAGATTCGTCTTTCTTTGACTCATGCGTTTTAGAAGGGGGCTTACTATGAGCCACGGATAGAGTTCTAGAGCGAGTATTGCTTGGTTCTTTGAATTGTCTGTCGAGAGCCCTAGTAACGACATTGTCTATTAATGCTTGAAGATCTTCACTAGCCACATTAACTCTGGTGGTATCGTTTCTCTCCCTTGGGTGACTGTTAACTTCTTCTGATTCAGCCATGTAGCTTGATTGCTACATAAAAATGATGACAATATTTTATTCAGAAATCTTATTATGGTATTGTCATTTTGACAATTCATTAACCATGGTAAATATAAACCATATTGGTTATTTTATTTAGTCAAATTCATTTAGGGTTTTTATTACAATTTATCCCTAGTTAAAACTCATTAAAGATATTAGAGTGGCACAAAAGGCCTAGTCACAAGGACATTTTTAACTCATAAGCCTTGATCTCGTAAGATCAGGCCTTAAGGTTTGAACATAGTTCATTACCTTTTCTTGACAGGGAGTCGTAGACTACAATTGTCTTTTGTCTTATTTGACAATTATTATGGCCCGTAGGCACTTCATCACTAATGGATGTTTTAGTTAAAGAGAGGAAAGGATTTGGAAGAATCCAACATAAGGATGACTTGTGTGATTTTATCGAATCAGATTTGCCAGGAGTGCTATCATGTTTTCAGATGTTAACAAGGATTTGAATCTTAAAAAGGTTTTACCATCTGGGCCATGTCTAAAATGACATATAGGTTAGGTTATACCTTCAAGATTTTCTTTCAATATTTATTGGCAGATTAATTAAAAAGGAATGATATTTTGATTTATTTCATATAATATATTCTTACATATAATGACAAATGAAAATTTTAAATTAAAACATTTCATTAAATGGAAGAAGTACATAGGAGCCCTAAACGGGACTTTTACATAAATAACTTGCCCACGCAGGGGCTACAGCAACAATACAAGTTCTCTCAGGGACCAAATACATAAATAAATGTCCACACAGGGACTTAATTAAAAATAGAAATTACAACACAAATAAATAAGGAAATTTCAAAAATCTCTCTTCTTCTTCTTCCCCTTGATCAGATTCGCCAAACCCTTAAGCAGACCCCGGCGGCTCCTACGCTCCTCCTGGACCTGTTGCTCCACCTCCTGCAACCGTTGGAGGATCTCCTGCTGCTGTGGTGGTTGGATCTGTGGCGGCTGCTGCTGCGGAGGTTGAGGAGGTGGCGGGTATTGATACCCATAGGCTGGGTACTCGGTTTGGTATGAAGCTGCGTAGGGCCCTTCAGGGTAGAGAGCATTGTAGTTGGCCGCCTCAAGGTACGGGTCGACGGCAGGGGCATTGTAATAATTGTACCCCGGGTAAGCTGGCTGCTCAAATGGGTTATACGCCGCTGCACCGGCGTATGAAGGAATTGGGTTATCATAACCCATTGGTGGTGGTGGTGTGACTGGAGCTGAGTCGACTTCTGAAGTTGGGTTTGAAGGCCCACCCATTTGCGGGTCTTCATACAGTGGCGGGTAGTGACTGTCACTGGAGTGTTGGGGGTGCTGAAGTGAAATCCCCCTCGCACGGACATCCGTGCACCTGATCTTCTTCGCCTCGGTGGTTCTGGAGGCGGCTGCAGCTCTGGCGGCGGCGGTGGCGGTGGCGTAACCGCCTGGAAACGCGAATCCTCAGAGGGATCCTGCTGCTGCTGTTGAGGTGGTTGAAAGGGCGAGTGAACTCCCAGTGGTATGTGGCCCACCTTTCTTGGAAACTGTCTGGGCCCCTATATGGCGAACCATGAAAAGATGATCCGTCAGAAATCTCTATGGTATGCGTGGGCATCCCAGTTGGCATCTCCGGATCCGGATCTTCATCCATCTCCATATCCTGCATCTCAGGATAGTGGTCGTCTGGCCCCAAAGGGTTTGGACCCTCGGGTTCTGGAATTTGGTTCATCGGATTGAACCTGCTTTGAAAGTACGGGGTCGGGTCCTGGAAAGCCCGGTGTGAACTTGACTGCTTCAGCGGAATGAAGGAGTGGTGTGAGTGGTCGAACTCGTTGTTCTGGTGGAGCCCGAATGAGTCGTGGTATGATGGTGAGGAACTGAGAGAGACTGAACGTCTCGCTGGCTCCAGGTAAGTCCTCCAATCCTCCTGGGGACTTGAGCTAAAAGTTGCTGAAGGAGTTCGCCGGTGAGAAGGCCCGGCTTCATGATCATTTGGAGCAGTTATCAGCGCCTTGCCTCATCCACCTCTTCCTCTGAATCGTGGCGGCATTGTCTTTTGTTCCTGTCAAAACAAACAAAAGAAACCAACAAAAGAAAACAATAAGATTAGGATTAGTCCTATGTCGTTAGCCTAAACTCGGAGGTCAAGGAATGTGCAAACTGTATCATTGAGATTAAACACAAAAGGCTAGTGTTTAATTCACTCAATGTTGGCTCTAATACCAACCTGTCACACCCCGATATTTCCACGTTTTACCGGTGGGCCCAGTGGGGAGTATCGTGACATAGTTGATATCATCATAGTCAATAATCACAGTTTAAATGCACAGTGGAAGTCTAAAAGTAATTTATACAAACCGAGTTGAAAGTAACATAAAATATTACACAACGGATTGTAGTGGATCCACAGGCGGATCAAAACAAAAGAAGTAATGTTCAACAGACTTAAAGTGATAAAAAGCTTGCAAGACTCTTTATTTAATCACTCAGGAGTTCCAGCCCATTTCGCTTAGTACCTGCACTTAACCTTTTTGAAAATACGTCAGTTTACACTGGTAAATACAATTAACTGACTCTTTTGAAAATATTTAAGAAAAATTGATTTAAATGCACAAGGCACAAATATTCTTTTATAACTTGGGACAATTATTTAAAATAATCTTGTATACAGTTTTACATGTTTGTCGTCCATTCAAGACCCAGTTAGAAGAGCCGGATTAGATTAATAGACACGCCACAAGTATAAGCCCACAAGAGAGTGAGATACCGTTTATACATACGCAACTGTCAGGTGTATGCCTACACTCCGTGCTTAAGCCATGGCCATTTCTAATAAATGTGCTGAGGATATCCAGGACAAGGTCATTAACCCCCCAAAGGCATTGCATCAAACAAAACAGATTAAAACGGGTTATGTAAATGTATTAATCACAATCCAATTTAAATAACTACATACCCGACCAAGCGGTATTATTATAATACCGTATCCAAAGCCCGTATAACGGAAAATAAGTTAAAAGCATTTACCTGAGCAAAATATAATTTTAATCTCAGCCGTGTAACAATCAGCAAGTGCAAATAGCTTTTACTGGGCTCCTAAATCTGGAATGAATGTTTTAATAACCTATTAGATTCCTAACGGGTCTTACTTAAGTTCAAACTTAGACCGGTTAGTTTTAATGAAAGGTTTACGGTTCAAACGCACGTTTAAGCGAAGACCAGATTAGAATGTGATTTAGACCCAACAAGTATGAAGACTTGTATAAAATGGGTAAATTAAACACATTCTGGATTTTGAAGTAAAAATGATAAGGTTTGACCCGTTTCGGTTAATTTATGCAAACTAGTTACATAAACCATACCGAATGCGAATATGCATAACGGGTAACCAAAATGAGTCATGTACAGGTTCCACAAGTTAATATGCTTAAAATATGTTATGATATCTGGTGTGTGCGAGTGTGTATATAAATTTAAGTATATTTTAACCCCTTTTACACGTTAGTCAAGTTTTAAATTTATAAAACACGATATTTTACTAACACTAAACACACATATGGGTAAGTGCACCCATCGTGAGCGTAGTATAGTGTTGGCAAGATACCGAGGTCGTCCAAGGACACAAGAGCTTTTAGTACCGGTTTATCCTCAACGTCTAATCAAATCAAAAATTAGAAAAAGGTTTTAAACTAGAAAAATAAAAACTAACTAAAATGCTGAAAAATAAAATAAAAGTAAAAACAGATAGACAAGATGAATCACTTGGCTCCGACTCGTGTTTAGTGTAACCTTTGATTATTTCCGCACTTTTACACTTTTTAAGAGATTATCTTAGTTATTGTAGTAGGCCCCTCTTTTGAAGGTGACGTTACCCTCAACCCAGTAGTTTGAGTCAGCAAGGATACAATCCTAAAGGGTCGGATTATTGAAAGATAATTAATTAAGTTATTAATGCATATTATGGTAGGCCCCTCTTTTGGAGGTGACGTTACCCTCAGCTAAGTAGTCTGAGTTAGCAGTGATACAGTCCTAAGTAGCAGGATTAAAGTATTAATAGTAGCTTACATATGAGGGGATCAAAGAGTATGGACCCCCGCCATCCAATACCGGTGGGTATTGAAGGAGATCCTACTAAATTTGACCCAGGTCCTTGCAGGATCTATACACTGAACAAGGCAAGACTCTTACCAAACCGTTCCCTTAACCTCCGACCAGGTAGCCAACATATCTCCATATAGACCGTGGAGATATGAATGGTGAAAATCTTTTATTTTATATAGACAGTAAAATAATGCCAAGACACCACGGACAAACGATAAGGAAGAATCACCTTCAACATAAGAAACTAGTTATTAAAGTCATTAATACATAACCAAGTAAAAAGTGCGAAAAGATTAAAAATAAAAAGTATTACACTAGACACTTGTCTTCACCAAGTGATGTAAGAGACTTAGGCAAACATGGCCTTTGATTGTCAAGAACTCTTACGATCAATCTTGGATCCCGAGACGACTCACACACTCTATGATGGACAATGGATGATGGTGGTGGATGATGGTGTTGTGATGGTGGTGGGTGAAGTGTGAGAGAGGTGGTGTGCCAAGGGATGGTTTGCAAATGAGCCAAGCACCCCTATTTATAGCCTGAACAGCAGCCCGGGCACAGGACCGTGTCCATTGGGCACGGCCCCGTGTCCGCCTTCTTCTCTGTCTTCATTAATTGCAGTTTGTCTACATTAGTTGACCACGCCCCCGTGTCCGCTAGGCACGCCCTCGTGTGCAGAAGCGTATCTGTACTATCAAGATTACCTCAGATTCTACGAATCTAAGAGTTGACCATGACCCCGTGTCCGCTGAGCACGACCCCGTGGTGGCTGATAGAAGCTTCTACAGCTTTGTCTTTTCTGCTGACACTTGGGCACGCCCCCGTGCCCCGTGTTCAGCCTTCTGTTCTCTTGTTTTGCTTGGGAAGATGCTGTCGGGGAGGTCGGGCATGCCACGTTTGTTCATTTTCTTGTATTTATGTAAAATTTAGCTGCCTTTTTGCTTCCTTTGTTCGTTTGAGCTCATTTAATCCCGAAAATACAAAATGAAGACAAAAAAACACTTTTTCCAACATTAGTACTAAAAAAGGGTTAGTTTTATGCCACAATAGATGTAATTTATATGTTGCATTTTGTGCACATTAAATACCCCCACACTTGAATCTTTGCTTGTCCTCAAGCAAAACTCTTTATAATGTGGCTTTACACTCCCAAATGGAATGGGTAGAAGAAAAGGTTTTTGGGCTTGTCGTAGAGTGTCGGGATTTCCAAGATTCTTTATTAAGTTTTATTTTTATTTATTTACAATCCTATTCGTCATGATTTATTTAAAACATTTCATAAGATAAATTACTTATTAGGGCATAACATGCCTTTTTTTTAAATTCCACTTATATACAAGTTCACATACCTCACGGGGGATCACTCAACACTCGGCCGAAGATGTATTTTAGTGGATCACCCGAGAGCGCCATGGAACTTACTCCTACCATAAGCTTGCCAAATCAATCCTCCTCCTTTTTAACTATACACCTTTGTAAATATCAAGAGGACTTTTGGGGTGAAGGGTTAGGCTTGGGTTAAAAGGTAGGTGGTTGGGTTAGTGGTTAGTAAAAGGGCGAAAGGCGTAAAAAGCGTCGGTTTGCGTAAGACTTTTTATTTTTGAAATTTTTATTTTGATGAAGCCTTTATTCAAACAAAGTTATTTTTGATAAACTTGTTTGTTTATTTCTCTTTTGCTTCATCATCATCATTTTTTTTGAAGTCACAAGAAAAACCGAGCTTGTTACTAAAACAAAAGGGTAAAAAAAAATAAAAAGGTTTTGGTGGGTGAAAGGGTGTTTGTTTTGGGTTATGAAATGAAAAGGTTTATGCTCAAAGGGGTTAACTAGGGGGATTTTGGGTAGGTGGTAAAAAAAAAATAATGGTGTAGAAATAAAAAGGGTTAGTCCTAATGCCTCCGTCATTTACTTACTCGGGTTTAAGTTGGTAAGGACTAGGAATCTATCGTCGTGGCAAGTTCTAGAGTTGTAAGAACCAAGCGGCTATTCACACAAGAAATGAAAAATGAGTATTTAGTTTAAAGATATACATTTGTATGCTCAATAAAGACTCAAAACTCACTTTTTGTGGGAATGGGTTTTTATGTGATCGAGTATATATAATCAAATTTTAATTAAGCTTTTCATGCCGTTTCATAATTTTCTTATGTTGGTTCTTTTTATCACGACGCTCTCGGTTGTAAATTTGTAAAAATATAACCTTTTTAGAACTTGAAATTCCCAAATTAAACCTAGACAAGTAAAAAAATGAAAATTTTTGGAAAAAATTTGGGGTGATTAGCGGTTCCAATAGAGTTTTGTGTAAGGCTTGTATTTAGGACTTGCAAGATTCAAGGTTTTAGCATCCCCCACACACTTAAATTACACATTGTCCTCAATGTGTCCCAAAAATAAGTTTTTAGGTTGATTGAATGTGCAAAAAGGTGTGAAAAAGCAAAAATTTGTGTTACTGGGCGTATGGACACGGCCCCGTGTCGGATAGACACGACCCCGTGGTCAGAGTGCCAGTAACAATTACTTACAGAAGGTGGACACGGGGACGTGTCGGCTGGACACGACCCCGTGTCTGGCAAAAGTCTGCAGAATTAAACAAACAGCAGGTCTGGGGAAGTGGGCACGGGGGTGTGTCGGCTGGACACGACCCCGTGTAGACAATCTGCAAAGGTGAAAAACAGGTTTATGGCTTCATTTTTCCTGCTCCGGCTTTAGTAGCACTAATATTTAGTACTCTAAGCCTCGTATGTACCTGTTTTATCAATAAACACTACACCAAACCATAGCAAGCATCCTAAATTACCATCGTTCAACATCCACATCACAAAGTTAAAAAGAAAAACAAATGCAGAAAATAAAAAGAGTTAAAGGAAACTAAATTGTTCAACATACGGCACGCAGGCCGGAAATTGTTCATAAGAAAAGGGGTTAACTTGTGGGATCACCAACCAGCCGCTCCTGCCTCCACTCCTCCCGCCTAGTCCATGTCCTCGTCCTCATCGTCATCACCTCCTCCTCCGTGCCCCGCCATGTACTCCCGGATATTCCCAATATCATCTTGGATATCGGATATGTTTCTCTCGATTGCTCCAACCCGGGTGTACGTGTTGCTCGCCATGTTATAGGTGTTCCTGGTGTACATGAGGTTTTCCTGCAATAAGTCATGTAAACTTTGGAAGTTAGGAAAACCGCCTCCTTGTGAGGAGGATTGGCCCGGATCACCGTGGGGGTGTATTGGTAATTAAGAGGTTGTTGAAACTGTGGAGCATGAAGGACGAGTGCCTCTTGCGGGTTCCATGCATGCCCTTAGATTCTTTGGAAGCTAACCGACCCATCTGAGGCTTCATAGATCAAGTTCATGGAGCGGCAGATGTGTATGTCCACTCTTCCCGACCATGGGCTCTTTTGGAAGGACCTAGGCATGTTCACGAAGTTCTTGAAGAGACGGTAAATCCACCCCCCGAAGAAGATAGGGGTTGGTGGAGTAGCAAGGCCGGTTCCAATGCATGTTGCGGAGTAGGAGGTACGGAACATCGAGGTGTCTGCGGTTATGAATGCAATGAAGGACCACCAGATCTCTCAACCCAACAATGACACTACTGTCATGCCTCTGGCTAAGAGAGTAAGTGAGGACCCTATGGATGTAACAGTAAAGCGGGTCCCTCAGCTTAGTGCTCTTAGTGCTGCTCGGGTTGTAGTGCCCTTCTCCAATTTGAGCCCAAGCGACTTGGCGCTCGTTTTCATCTAACTCTCGCACCCCTCCGGTGTTTTCTTCATTACCCGCATCTTCCTCCGCATACAACCCAACTATCGACCCAAACTGTGCCATCGAAATCGAGTACTTAGTCCCACCACATCGGAACTCTACCCCATCATTATCGAATGGGTCGCATCTTGAATTGAACACGAAGGTGCTATAGAACTCCAAATTGTACTCGTGGACTGAGCGAAGTCGAGTGGTTAGGGCAGCTCTTAGTGGGCCGGTAACGAGGTTGTTAAACCGGTCAAGTTGGTTCACCATTGTCAAAAGATCCATGCATACTTGTCTTGGGTATTCTTCCGGTCTGGTTCGAAGCACATCGTATCTTGCTTTAGCATCCTGCTCGGCTGCATTGAACCTTGTGAATTTCTTTGACATCTGCAAGAATACACCAAAAGTTAGCACGAAACAGTGAAAAATTCGGAGAAAACTGAAAACAGTTAGCTGGACACGGCCCCGTGTTCAGCGGACACGACCCCGTGTCTAGGCATCTGTTACTCAAAAACTTCATTTTTCGACCCGAACCCGAAAACTTGAAAATTTTTGGTCCACTAGGTGCGGTTTCCCCCGAAAATGAAACCCCAAGTGCCGTTCTTCCCAAAACTAACCGTTTACCCCTTCGATTTTATCTTTTTCGGTTCAAAAACAAGGGTTTGGGGTTTTTGTGAGAAATCGGCCAAATCTATGAACAATACAAATGGATTTACTTCCTATAACACTATTCTAAACTAATGCTAACAGATTTATGCAAAAATTTGAGGTTCGATCCGGATGAAATTCAAGAACCCTAGATTTTTCCCCAAATTTTTGATGTTTTAACTACATGCAAATGCTTAATCTAACTACTAATGATGATAGAATCATACCTTGATGTTGTTAGAAGTAGAGGAGACGTCAGAATTCTGTGGAAAAGTCGCCTGAACCAGAGCGTTTTTGGGGAAACGGGGCGTGTGGAATGGAGTAACTGTTATGAAAAAGGGGTTTTATCCCGACAGTCGCGCGGACACGGCCCCGTGTCCAGCGGACACGGCCTCGTGCCGAGCAAAAGTTAAATTTTTTTTTACGTGTTCGTGTGTGTGCCCCTTTGTTTTCCAGAAACTTGGTTAGAAGACTTACCGATTTGGATGTCAACCCATTCGTTCGTAACTTACCAGGTATGATGTTGATGCTTTCATTCCTCGACCGCTTGAAGCGAGATTTCTTCCTCTTCATCCTCAATGAATCCTTGATAGAGTTTCAGCCGTTGGCCATTGACTTTGAATGGAGGTCCATTCCGAGATTTAATTTCTACTGCACCGTGTGGGAAAATATGGGTGATGGAAAAAGGTCCTGACCATCTAGACTTTAATTTACCAGGAAATAATCGAAGTCGTGAATTAAACAATAGAACTTGATCTCCTACTCGAAATTCATTAGGTTTAATGTGTTTGTCGTGCAAGTTTTTCATTCTTTCCTTATAAATTTCAGAGTTTGAGTATGCATAATTCTTTAATTCGTCTAATTCATTTAATTGACAAAATCGATTTCTACCAGCAAAATCTAAATCTAAGTTTACATTTTTAATTGCCTAGTAGGCCTTGTGAGCTATTTCTACTGGCAAATGACAGCTTTTTCCATAGACGAGCTTATGTGGGGTTGTACCTATTGTTGTTTTATAAGCAGTTCGAACAGCCCATAAAGCATCATCTAATTTATCGTCCCATTCCTTTTTATTTAACCCTACGATTTTTTCAAGTATTCGTTTTAAACCTCTATTAGTCACTTCGGCTTGTCCGTTTGTTTGAGGGTGATATGCTGTTGAGACCCGATGATAGATCCCATATCTTGTTAAGATTTTTTCAAGTTGATGGTTACAAAAATGGGTACCTCTATCACTTATTAATGCTTTAGGTGTACCAAAACGAGAGAATAATTTTTTCAGAAATCTTACCACGACTCTTCCATCGTTTGTTGGAAGTGCCTCGGCCTCGGCCCATTTAGACAAGTAATCTACTGCCACAAGTATATATTTGTTTCCTTTTGACACTGGGAAAGGTCCCATAAAGTCGAGTCCCCACACATCAAAAATTTCACAAACAAGAATGCCATTTTGTGGCATTTCATTTTTGGAAGATATATTACCTGTTATTTGGCAAGCATCACATGTCTTGACAAGACTTTGGGCGTCTTTGTAAATGGTTGGCCAATAAAACCCTGAATCAAATACCTTTCGTGCGGTACTAGCGGCACCATGATGTCCTCCGTATGGACCTTCATGACAATGGCGGAGAATTTTTCGTGCTTCGCTACCATGTACGCATCGTCGGATGAGTTGGTCGGCACACATTTTGAAAAGATAAGGATCTTCCCAAAAATAGTGTTTTACATCAGCAAAGAATTTCTTTCTTTGATGATGCGGCCAACTCATGGTTCTTGACCGTATTCCACCAGTTCTAGGGACTCTGTTGGAAATTTTTCGTTGATTTGCTCGTCCCTGGTTGCCTCCAAAGCTGGGTCTTCTAAGCGTGAAAGATGATCTGCTGCGGTGTTTTCAGCTCCTCTTTTGTCTTTGATTTCAATATCAAATTCTTGGAGGAGTAAAATCCACCGAATCAAACGTGGTTTTGCGTCCTGCTTTTTAAAGAGATATCGGATGGCTGCATGATCTGTATAGACTATTGTTTTTATGACCGGATAATCTTTCTAGCATTTGATCAATGAAGGGCAAAGGAAAGTGGTCTTTCCTCGTTGCTTCATTTAATCGTCTATAATCTATACATACTCTCCATCCTGTGACGGTTCTTGTTGGTATTAATTCATTCTTTTCGTTAGTTATTACCGCCATACCTCCTTTCTTTGGAACTACTTGGACGGGACTTACCCAAGGACTAACGGAGATAAGATAAATAAGTCCGGCGTCAAGTAATTTGATGACTTCGTTTTTAACCACTTCTTGAAATTTGGATTTACTCGACGTTGTGGTTGTATTACCGATTTGTAGTCATCATTCATTAAAATTTTGTGCGTGCACATGCAAGGACTTATTCCTTTAATGTCTACAAGCTTCCAAGCAATCGCATTTTTGTGATTTTTCAAAAGTTTAATTAATTTTTCTTTTTCTAAACTACCTAATTTAGACGAAATAATTACAGGTGATTTACCATCTTTATCTAGAAAAGCATATTCCAAACCTTTTGGAAGTTCTTTGAGCTCAAGAGGTGGGTCTTTAGAAGACTCCTTATTGGGTTGCTCATTTTGATCAAGAACTTTAAAAGTTTGTTCTATGGCGACCTCTTCTTCAACAAAGTGGTCAATCTTTTCACTTGTATCGGGTGGCTCATCTTCATCTTCAATTAGGGGGTCATTATTGCCGAATGGATATTTCATTGACCGCTCAAGATCGACACTCTTTTTAAATGCCCCTAATTGAATAGATAGATTGTTGTACTTCCGGTTTTTCAAAGCTTCGTGGGTTTTTACAAAGGGTCGTCCCAACACTAGAGGAGCGTCATCGAGGATGACAAAGTCGGTTGGGATTACCATTTGATTTGTTTGAACCAAGACATCCTCAACTACACCGATTGATTTTATTACTTTCCGATTAGATAGAAAAATGGGTATTTGAAGTGGAGAAAAATCACTAATACTTAATTTTTCAAAAATGTAGTTAGGCATTATGTTAACGCAAAGATCTTTATCAATTGTGACATTACTAATAAAGGAATTTTTAAAAAAAACATGGAACCGGTGTAATGTTGATTTCAAATGGGTCTTCTTTTATTAGCGAAGTTTGATCGTTAGTTAACCTAATGCTTACCGTTTCGTCAATTTTAGTGTTAGTGTTTAACTCTTTTAAAAACTTAGCATGAGTAGGTACTAAACAATGGTTTTCAAAAGAATGTGACAAGAGATTAATTTCTTCAAAATTAGACTCTTCTTGAATTTTAACGTTAACGGACTCACCTTTTTCGTTGTTTAACTCATGTGTCGGTTTTTCACTTATTTGTTCTTCCATTTTTACCTCTTCAACTATCTCTTCTTTATTACAAGTTAATTCTTCTCTTGCGCGGGACTCCTCTTCCCTTGCGCGAGATTCTTTTATGTAGCGTTCGATAGTTTTAAGGTGTTCTAATATCCTATCGGTCACTTCGGTGATAGAGTAAGGATCGGGATTTTCAAAGCTTGAATCCGGTTGTTCGATCCTTTGTTCCTCATAATACTCATAGGAAGTAGATGGTTCACACCATTGTTCTTCATTGTAAGTATATGATGGATAAGGGTCGTAATTTTGTTCTTCATAATACTCATATGAGGTGGGTTGTTCACGCCATGGTTCCTCATAATAAGTATACGAAGGTGGTGGCTCATATCTTGGTTCCTCAAAGTATGAGTATGAAGGCTCATACCTTGGTTCATCAAAATATGAGTATGAGGGAGAAGGTTCATACCTTTGGTCTTCATAGGATGTGTATGAAGTTGATGGCTCGTACCTGGGCTCTTCATAGTAGGTGTATGAAGTGGACGGTTGATAGAAGTTACAATATTGAACCGAGTGAGTGTTACCGCAATTGGTGCAATAATATTCTCTATAATCATCCTCCTCCTCATAGGTGTAGTTGTAACCTCCTGAGTATTGATCCAAAAGAATCACTCAGCAGACCACAACAACGTCTCGAGACCAGAAAACAAAAATGAAAACGGAAACAGAGGCTGGCCCCGTGTACAGAATCTGTATCTGGGCGTTTTAATTAAAGTTACTGATTTCATTGAGCACGGGGGCGTGTTCAGTGAGCACGACCCTGTGTTCAGGTTCTGTATCTGGGTGTTTTATGAAAAATGTGTAGCACGGCCCCGTGTTCAATGAGCACGGCCAGTGTTCAGGTTACTGTAAATGCAAAACTAAACTAAAATGCAGAAAAATGTGCGTGCGTTTTAAAAAGGTTTTGAAAAACTGATTAGCTCGTCGATTTCAAGCTTTCTTAAAATCTTTGTGTCCCCAGTAACGGCGCCAAAAACTTGGTATGTGCGAGTGTGTATATAAGTTTAAGTATATTTTAACCCCTTTTTACACGTTAGTCAAGTTTTAAATTTATAGAACACGATATTTTACTAACACTAAACACACATATGGGCAAGTGCACCCATCGTGAGCGTAGTATAGTGTTGGCAAGATACCGAGGTCGTCCAAGGACACAAGAGCTTTTAGTACCGGTTTATCCTCAACGTCTAATCAAATCAAAAATTAGAAAATGGTTTTAAACTAGAAAAATAAAAACTAACTAAAATGCTGAAAAATAAAATAAAAGTAAAAAAAGATAGACAAGATGAATCACTTGGCTCCGACTCGTGTTTAGTGTAACCTTTGATTATTTCCTCACTTTTGCACTTTTTAAGAGATTATCTTAGTTATTGTAGTAGGCCCCTCTTTTGAAGGTGACGTTACCCTCAACCCAGTAGTTTGAGTCAGCAAGGATACAATCCTAAAGGGTCGGATTATTGAAAGATAATTAATTAAGTTATTAATGCATATTATGGTAGGCCCCTCTTTTGGAGGTGACGTTACCCTCAGCTAAGTAGTCTGAGTCAGCAGGGATACAGTCCTAAGTAGCCGGATTAAAGTATTAATAGTAGCTTACATATGAGGGGATCAAAGAGTTTGGACCCCCGCCATCCAATACCGGTGGGTATTGAAGGAGATCCTACTAAATTTGACCCAGGTCCTTGCAGGATCTATGCACTGAACAAGGCAAGACTCTTACCAAACCGTTCCCTTAACCCCCGACCAGGTAGCCAACATATCTCCATATAGACCGTGGAGATATGAATGGTGAAAATCTTTTATTTTATATAGACAGTAAAATAATGCCAAGACACCACGGACAAACGATAAGGAATAATCACCTTCAACATAAGAAACTAGTTATTAAAGTCATTAATACATAACCAAGTAAAAAGTGCGAAAAGATTAAAAATAAAAAGTATTACACTAGACACTTGTCTTCACCAAGTGATGTAAGAGACTTAGGCAAACATGGCCTTTGATTGTCAAGAACTCTTACGATCAATCTTGGATCCCGAGACGACTCACACACTCTATGATGGACAATGGATGATGGTGGTGGATGATGGTGTTGTGATGGTGGTGGGTGGTGGGTGAAGTGTGAGAGAGGTGGTGTGCCAAGGGATAGTTTGCAAATGAGCCAAGCACCCCTATTTATAGCCTGAACAGCAGCCCGGGCACGGCCCCGTGTCCATTGGGCACGGCCCCGTGTCCACTTTCTTCTCTGTCTTCATTAATTGTAGTTTGTCTGCATTAGTTGATCACGCCCCCGTGTGCGCTGGGCACGCCCCCGTGTGCAGAAGCGTATCTGTACTATCAAGATTTCCTCAGATTCTGCGAATCTTAGAGTTAACCACGGCCCCGTGTCCGCTGAGCACGACCCCGTGGTGGCTGATAGAAGCTTCTACAGCTTAGTCTTTTCTGCTGACACTTGGGCACAGCCCCGTACTCATTGAGCACGGGGCGTGTTCAGCCTTCTGTTCTCTTGTTTTGCTTGGGAAGATGCTGTCCGGGAGGTCGGGCATGCCACGTTTGTTCCTTTTCTTGTATTTATGTTAGATTTAGCTACCTTTTTGCTTCCTTTGTTCGTTTGAGCTCATTTAATCCTGAAAATACAAAAGGAAGAAAAAAACACACTTTTTCCAACATTAGTACTAAAAAAGGGTTAGTTTTATGCCACAATTGATGTAATTTATATGTTGCATTTTGTGCACATCAATATCAGTAGGATACCTTCCATTATGCCCAAAACAAATTTAAAACCAAATTAAGCCACGTAAGGGTATTTTGGTCATTTTAAAGTTTATAAAAGAGGTTAAATAGCAATCTGAGGTTCTGGTCTAAAATAATCAATAAAAATATTTATTTTAGTAAGTTATATCAGTAAGATATCATACATATGTGAATTTTATCATTTTATGGCCAAACTATGCACCGTAGGGGCATTTTGGTCATTTCACATATGCTATGAGGGTCAAATTTGGAAATCTGAGTTCAAAACTTTTACTTATTGTCTAAGTGTAAAAATTTATTCATAACATCAGTAGGCAACAAGTCTTAAGTGCTAAATATGGTTTTAAACCATACTATGCGCCTAAATCGCATAAAAGTCGGTATTTGACGATATTCGGTTTAATTAAGGAAATCTAAGATTTTGATCAGCCTCTACTGTTTAAAATAATTTATTTAATTTATAAAATCAGTAGAAAAAGGTTTGATAGGTAAAGGATGTGAAAAACTCATTTTATTAGCAAAAAGGGCATAAACGTCAATTAGCGAGTCTATGCAAGAACCCTATGTTATGATCAGTTTAAAATTTAACAAAAATTTTCAAAAAATCCCTAAATATTATATCTTATCAGTAGGTGGAAAGTTTGGTGTCAAAAGTTGGGTTTAAATATGATTTATGCCAAAATTGCTATTTAATTAATAAAAAGCTTTCATTTTACGATATCGCACATAACTTCTATTTTAGACCATAATCTGATCTCAAACTTTTAGGACATGCTTAAATATCATTAATAAAGGTTTTTGTGCTCTCATATTTTCAAAAATCTCGTTTTAATATCAAAAGGGCAAAATGGTCAACTTTTAAGCATTTAACGGAAACATGCAATGAACGAGGATTTCTATGGAACCAAGTTGTATAACCTCAGAGGGTTATACTAACCTATAATATAGTCCTAAAGGAACCCTAAGGCATATCTAAACTAAGCTAAATCGGGCCAGAACTGAAAGTCAAAGCAAAAGTCTACTTTTGCGACTTTCGGTTCCGAACCGAGCCTAAACTCAGAATTGTCAGGTTGAACATGCTTAGACATGTTCTTATATTATTTACCAAGTTATTTAAGTGTTAAAACATGTTCCATAACCTCTGCATTATCAGTTATGAATTAATTTGTAAAAACTGACCCGTTTGACTTTTTATTAACAAGTTTGACCCGACAATTGACCAAGTAAAAGTGATAATCAGTAGGTGCCCTTTTAAGGGTTTATTACCTACATAATTACCAACTCGTAGCCACTTTCAATTCGAATAATGACTGGACCGTTTGTGATTAATCACAAAGTCAAAGCTTAATTACGATAACTTTGACTTTCGGTCATTAAACTAATAAAACTTGAACTTAGGAAGCTAAGAATGCTTACAAGAATACTTAGCACCAATTAGGAACAAGAGAAAGCTTCCTTGATCAGCAGGAGGCTTCAGAGAGTGAGCTAGAATAAAATTTTCAAATATGTAAGTTCTTAAGTGCAAACAAAGGGCCTTTATATAGTAATTTCCACTTCATATGATCAATCCATATGTCCCTATATTGATCTCAGATGTTTCCAGGTGTCCCTAGTGCATGAAAAACCATTTGCTCAGTCCCTGGTATCGAATACAAGCATTCAAAGGCGGTGGAACTGACTGAACCTGCAGCTGTACAGGTTTTCTGTTACTGGCACTCTTACGCGGGCCGCGTAAGACTTATAAGAAGTCTACGCGGGCCGCGACAATGGGAGATATTTTAACTCCGTTAAGCTCCCGGTTAGTTGTAAGATCACCCGAAAAGTCTTGTTTTCATCGAAACTCCAAAAAATTAACATCCAATATTCTTGAGAGCAAAATATACAATTATTACAATGTTTTTCGGTTCGTTAAAAGGTCACTCAGAGGTAACATTTAACATGTTGACACTTTTAACTCCTATGTTTCGTGAGATCCTTAATTTAGACACAAACGACTTTCTTTGTTTGACAAATTATTCGCTAAAGAATACGAACGTCGTGTGAGGTCAATCAGAGGCACAAGATTGGCATGTTGACACTTTGGATCCTTTTACTTACATATTTACATTGTTTGACAATTTTAGTCCCTCCAGATCAATCCATTACACGTTTAAAGTCAAATACATGTGTTTTTATTATATTGGGCATGATTTTGCGAGGTGTTACACAGTCGCTAGGATAAACAGCACTTATTAAAACAGACAATACCTTTCAGTAGTGAATGAATTATTATCCAAACAGAAGTTGATTCAAAACATTAACAAATACTATGAAAACACTGACAATACCATTGTTGATGGAGTTTTCCAATATTTAAAAAAAATAGCTATTTTTGAGAGTTTTTTTCAATATTTAAAAAAATAGCTATTTTTTAGGAATGGAGTTTTCATGTTCTGAAGACATTTTACAAAGATCTATTGAGCAATAACAGATGCTCAGAACTTCTATTGTGTTAATCGTTGATAATTCTTTGGAAACTGCTGTTGGGAATAACAGATGTTGTCAACAGTAGCAACTGAACAGTCGTTACGAAAAACAGAAATTATGAGAACAGACAATACCTTTAAACAGTCGATGAATCTTTTGCCAAACAGATGTTTTAAAAACAACTGTTTCCAACAGACTTTTAAAGTTTTTTGTCAAATTTTTTAAAAATACATATTTTTAAGAATGTTCAGAACTTCTATTGTGTTAATCGGTTATAATTCTTTGGAAATTGCTGTTGGGAATAACAGATGTTGGCAACAGTAGCAACTCAAGAGTCGTTACAAAAAACAGAAATTATGAGAACAGACAATACCTTTAAACGGTCGATGAATCTTTTGCCAAACAGATGTTTTAAAAACAGTTGTTTCCAACAAACTTTTAAAGTTTTTTGTCAAATTTTTTAAAAATACCTAGTTTTTTAAGAATGTTGAGAACTTCTATTGTGTTAATGGTTGACAATTCCTTGGAAATTGCTGTTGGGAATAACAGATGTTGGCAACAGTAGCAACTCAAAAATTACAATAGCAGGTATCAACTCTAACAACTGTTGATGCTCAAATTAGTAAAAATAAAATGCTCTACAAAGATTAATAGAATTAAAATTTACATATCACATATGACGATAGATCAACAATTACATTGAAAACTGAACAACGAAATTTAATAATCTTCAGCTCTTGAACAGTAGCCTATCCTCATATACTGGAGCATAATCCTTGATTGATAAAGCGATACTTTAAATCATAAGAACCTACAGAAGGGTATGATGACATTTTTAACTTGTATATTTCTTCAAGTCTGATGTAAAAGAAGGATATAATGGTAGTAAAACGTGATGAAAAACTTATGCACTGTTTTTTAATTCTGAAGTGCAGAAAGACATCACCGGGAAACTGCTGTTGGGAATAACAGATGTTGGCAACAGTAGCAACTCAAAAATTACAATAGCAGGTATCAACTCTAACAACTGTTGATGCTCAAATTAGTAAAAATAAAATGCTCTACAAAGATTAATAGAATTAAAATTTACATATCACATATGACGATAGATCAACAATTACATTGAAAACTGAACAACGAAATTTAATAATCTTCAGCTCTTGAACAGTAGCCTATCCTCATATATTGGAGCATAATCCTTGATTGATAAAGCGATACTTTAAATCATAAGAACCTACAGAAGGGTATGATGACATTTTTAACTTGTATATTTCTTCAAGTCTGATGTAAAAGAAGGATATAATGGTAGTAAAACGTGATGAAAAGCTTCTGCACTGTTTTTGAATTCTGAAGTGCAGAAAGACATCACCATCCGGTTTCTGGACACTTGGTCTCTCGTAAACAGACCAAGACGTAGTCCATCAAAACACCTCTTCAGCTGTTGAACAGTAGCCCTCTCCTTATATACTTCATCCTGAAGTTGTTTGATAAAGTGATACTTTAAATCATAAGAACCTACAGAAAGGGGTATGATGACATTTTTAACTTGAATATTTCTTCTAGTCTGATGTAAAAGAAGGATATAATGGTAGTAAAACATGATGAAAAGCTTCTGAACTGACAATCATACTATATAGTGAAACATAGCTAACAGGCTGATGATTAGGCTGATTGAAGAACTAATATATAAAATGGATATCATCAGTGATAATAAATACAAGAAAACCTGGAACAGCATCGGCGCTTCATGAAGTACTCCACTTTCTACACTTCAGACTTAAAAAACAGTGCAGAAGAACTCCCCACTGCTCGGTCGGAAAAAACAAAGCTGAAATATATCAACACCTTAAAATAAATATTATCAACATATATCAACAGTTTAAATGAATCCACAAAGCTAAAATAACCGGCAACTGATTGTTTGAATTTTAAACAACTCTGATTAGGCTGAAATATAAAGGGAGAATTAGAATAGATCAGTTCAAAATTTAAGATTCAAACTCAGAGAAAAAACATACCCTCAACGATGTTGCAACAGTGATGTTGGAAAAATTACGTGAAGTTCAAAAAGCTGTAACCGCAGATGAATAGACTGAATATACAAATTCTGCATCCTTCAAACAATATATAAAAGGAGAAATCTGAGTGACATAAGAAAAACTGAGGTGAAACGTTGGTGTGTGAAACAGAGCTTCAAGTAAAACAACGATGCTGGAACAATGATAATGTGTAAACAGAGTCAACAAATATTAGAAGAAAGAACTGCAATCGAAGATTAACCGGATCAATCATGAGAGCTATGCATTTGAGTGAGAGAGATATGATCGCAAATATGAGTGACAGAGATAAACTGAAATTTGAATGTGGAGTCAAATTCATATATGTTATTTATAGGGAGACAGATTCATATGTAGTTTGAATTTTGAATTTGAAGTCAGGATTTTAAATTTTGAATATGGGCAGAGGTTTGAGCCAAAACTTATACATTATTGAACGTGGCAGTGGTTTTGATGGACAGTGGTTATGTGGGCCAGTGGTTTAATGGGCAGACTTTTACCTTTGAGATTTGGATGTGAGCCAACTTTGAAATTTAAAAGTTTTTAATATTAAGGTTTATGATGTCAAAATGACATAAGAAAAGCCTTGTTTGACAGCCTCTCCTGCTAACGCATCAGCTTTTCTTATGTCACTGAGATTTCTCTTTTTATAGACACTGGGATTTCTTCTTTTATAGAAAGTATAGATAGATTACATGCCAATCCAAAATCATAATGAATTTCATTTTTTATCTCCAAACGGATTCAAAAATCCTTCAGGTTGCCCAATCAGGTTACGTTTAAATAGTAAAAAAGCATGTAATATAGAATGTAATATAATGTTTTTTTCTAACTGTTTCAAATATCAAAACTTAAATTATAATTAAAGTTTGAGTCCAATCTAACCTATCGAACTGCTTGACAATGTCAAAACTTAAATTAATTAAAGTATGTTAGGCCGAAAATGGCATGAACAGCTTTATTAAACAAATAAAGGCCGCTTTAGCCTTTAGGAGTGCGTTGAAGACTAAGGTGGTGTTTGTTTTTTCTTCTTGAAAACCTCTTCTGTTGCAGGCCACATCTGCAGGCATCTGCAGGAGAAGAGGTGGACCAAATGTCTTCAGTCTGCAAGGAGAAGAGGGTTTGTTTTTTTTTTTTATATAAAACCTCTTCTTCCTTCTTCTAGGTTAAAACACACACCACAATCTGCTCTCTCTACTCTCTCTCTACCACTTCACCACCGCCACCACTTCACCACCGCCATCATCACAACCACCGTCACCACCTCCGCCTTCACACCTCCACCGCCATCATCACACCTCCACCGCCATCATCACACCTCCACCGTCGCTGAACATGAGGTCGATTTAGGGTTTCGTTTGGGGTTTCGTTTGCCATCGATTAGGGTTTCATTTCCCTTCGATTTAGGGTTTCGTTTGGGGTTTCGATGAGGTCGATTTGGGGTGTTTTGGTGGTGGCGGAGCAGGAGCAGAGGTGGGGTGTTTTGTCGCTGAACTTTGATCGATTTGGGGTGTTTTGGTGGTGGCGGAGCAGGAGCAGAGGTGGTGGTGGCGGAGCAGGGGTGGCGGTGGCGGAGCAGAGGTGGTGGTGGCGGAGCAAGGGTGGTGGCGGGTGGCGGAGCAGGGGTGGAGGTGGAGGTGGTGCCAAGAAGAGGTAAAGCTCTTCTTGGAGAAGCTTTGTTTTATCACTTCCTCATGAAGAGGCTGGGGAGAGGCAGGAAGCACTTCTCACAAAAAAAAAAACAAACACTCTTTTGAGGCTCCACCTCTTCCCGCGTCTGCACGGTGCAGACAGAAGAGGCAGGAAGCTCTTTTTGAAAAAAAACAAACACCACCTAAATGACCTAGTTATACTACTAATTAAGTAATTAATATCTTTAAACAATTAAATATATATACACACACAATGGATTTACCAACCCCCCACACACACACAAATCTACTAAATAAAATAAAATAAAAATGTGCATGATATTCTCCTTATAATCCATGAAAATTCTAGCCAGTCCAACCACCTGTATGGTTTGACGGTTCAACCAGTTGACGCAATAACCGACCGACTCAAGTGACCTTGTTGTGATCAGTTGCGACTTAGAAGTTAGAAGGTAACTAATAACTATTTCATGATTCAAATAACCGTATAAATTGAGACACCCATTGTTCACAGCTATAAATTTTTTATAATCAAGTTTTGTGGTTAAGCTATAATTTTATATGTATAAATAATTAAGAGTAAATTGCCAAAATCGCCTCTAAGGTTTAGGCCTGTTTGCCACTTTCATCCAAAATGACTTTTTTTTTGGCAAACAGCCGTTCACCTTTGGCATTTTTTGTCATTTTCATCCAAACCACTAACTTAGTTTACTTTTAGGTTAAGTTAAAGAATATTTGGATGAAACTGGCAAATATAAAACCTTAGAGACGATTTTGGCAATTTACCCAAACTCTTTTAAATTTCTTTTATTTAATTAATTTTGTCACATATATATAAAACATAATATACATGCACTTTTTATAAAAATATTATTATTATTATTATTATGGGTTAGGATATAATAGAAAGTTTTTTTTTGCTAAAAAGTAATCTTCACCATCAATTGATTTAATCAAGTGCTAAGATTAAATGAGTGAAATTGAAGAGAAAAAAAGAGGTGCGTGAGTTTGTTTAAAGGTATTCTAGTCAATCCAGAACAATAGTTTCTCTCTCCTCCAATTTCTCAATTTTTTAAACATTAATAATTTTTTCGTACGACATTATTTTTTTATAAAAATTGCATAAAAAACGAGCGTTTTCTATCTTTAAAACGATTATAGTATTGCTATATTTTCGAAAAAAAAAATTTGAAAGCCCAGTTGCGTAAAACACAATGAAAAAAAACGTAAAAAATGTTTTTTTAAACGCAATGTATCAAAAACACAAATAAATGTCTTCTTTGTAAAACGCAATGGCCATAAAACACAAAGAAATGTCTTATTTCTAAAACGCAATAGCCTAAAAACACAAAGAAAATGTACTTTCTAAAACGCAATGGACTGAAAACACATAAAAAATGTGTTTTACCTAAAACGCAATGCACAAAAAACACAAAGAAATGTCTTATTTCTCAAACGCAATGGCCAGAAAACACTTAAAAATGCTTTTTTTTTAAACGCAATGGACTGAAACACATAAAAATGTGTTTTACCTAAAACGCAATGCACCAAAAAAGACAAATAAATGTCTTATTTCTAAAACGCAATGGCCAGAAAACACATAAAACTGTCTTATTTCTAAAATGCAATGGCCTAAAAACAGAGAAAAAGTGTTCTCTCTAAAACGCAATGGACTGAAAACACATAAAAATGTGTTTTACCCCAGCCAGGGGCTCTGCCCCTTGGACCCTACTCCCAGGGGCGCTGCCCCCGGACCCTCCGCCAAGATCGTAAAACGCAATAACTCAATTCAAAAACCCAGATCGTAAAAATGCAATTCAAGAATTTCTTACATGGATTGAAGCCGATTTCTTCAACGACTGACGAAATTTGAATGATAGAAACACTTATCAGTGATCGAATCGAACGGGTCGAGTGATTCGCTTCAAAATCACGGGAAAAAATGAGATATTGTATGAAATTAAACTGGGTTTCTTCAAAAAAGTTGAAGAACACGTTGATTGGGTGTTTGAATCATTGATTGGTGACGAAAATTGCACTATAATGTAGTGATTATTGAAATAGAAAGTGAAGAAAAGGTTGAAGATGGTGAATTTTGAAAATGGTAGGTTTTGAAGTTACTGAGGAAAAGAAAGAAGAAGATTGGATACGATTGACTAAAATACCCTTTCTCTTTATTTTAAATTTTGCCACATGTCATAATTCTATAACTTTCTATCATTTCTACCCAAAATAAACTTCCTCTTTATTTTAAGTTTTGAAGTTATTATTATTATTATTATTGTTATTGTTATTGTTATTGTTTATTATGGATATAATAAAAATAATTACAAAGAAAACTTAATCTAATTATAACTTTTAAGGGAAAAGATTAAATAGGAAGTTTATTTTGGCTAGGAAGTGTAGGAAGCAATAGGATTAGGACATGTGGCAACATTTAAAATAAAGAAAAAGGGTATTTTAGTCAATCCAACATTTTCTTCTTCCTTTTCAAAACCCACTAACTTCAAAATCCACCATTTTCAAAACCCACCATCTTCAACCATTTCTTCACTTTATATCTCAATAATCACTACAATATAGTGCGATTTTCATCACCAATCAATTATTCAAACACCCGATCAACGTCACTACAAAAAAATGAGTATTAGGGACTAAAAAATCAGTATCTGATACATCAAAATCAGTCCCTAATGGATATTGGAGACTGATTTGCCAGTCCCCAGCTAGTCCCGGATACCTAGTACTAAATAGTGGCTTTAGTAACTAAAAATCAGTCCCTTATGTATGGCACCAACAAGAACTATCATTCAGTCTCTGAAACATATAAAGTCAGTCCAAAATGTGTACCATGGTACAATATCATTTTAGTCTCTGATGCATTTTTTCGATGACTGAAAATTAGTTTATGATACTATGATATTTCAGTCTCCTACACATTTCTTTAGGGACTGAAAATTAGTTGTTTAAATCACTTCTATTTTGTCTCTAATACGTTTCATAAGGTTCATGATTCTGTGTGAATTCAGTACCTAATAAGATGTATCGAAAACTGAAAATTAGTCCCTAAATTCGTCATTTAAGTTCTTGATATGTTTTGTTTTAAAGACTAAAAATTAATCTCAATTATCATGTCATTTTAGTCTCGGTTGTGGTTTTTAGAAACTAGAAATCCGTATCAGGTCGGCTATGGTTTTTAGAGACTAGAAATTAGTATTAGGTAACATTTACTTTTAGTACCCACCATGCTTTAATACAAAACAAATGAGTTTGAGTGAGGACCCAATCTATTAAAAATATGTTGCTAAACTAAACATAATTTACATATTGTATTCCAAGAAATTTACAACAATGTATAAATTCTACAAATATTGAGAGCTAAAATTTCATAAACAGAGCTAAAGAGAAAACTTGAATTTTATCACCACATGTTGTGCATTTGGGCACGCTAGTCCCAGGTTTGACACAAGACTTGTTGCAAGGTCCACAACTCTCAAGACGAGTTACTTTGATATCTTATCCAACACCAAATACTGCTAATTTTAAGTTTAAAACCATATTGTAACCTTGATCTTTGCCTTTGTGTAGCCCTCTACATGAGTTTCTTTCACCATTGATGCCCAACCTGTTAAATGATGATTAAAACAAATCAAACGAGTTGCTGAAATCCTATCTAACAAATTGAAATGCAAACTAATGTTAAATCGCGGGGTAACTCGTAAGCCTGAGCATCTAACTTAAGAATCGTAGAATGCAATATTATAAGTAATATACCTTGATGACAAGGAAACAAGTGTTGATATATTCATGCAAATAGGATATGCATCTTCATCCATAGCTTATAGCACCCCTGCATAAAAAAAACAAAATATTAAATAATGCACATTATATATGCATATGATAAAACACATTCGATCCTAGCCAATACAAGTACATCCAAGTTACTTCCCTTAGACTGTGGGGTATGGGGCTTGGGTTTGGGCGTGGGTTGGCCATAAACGCCCAAGTCACCACCCCAGGTGGGCTTGAGTTTGGGCGTGGCCCCTTGGGCTGGAGTTTAAAGCCGGGCGTGGGGCATGCTAGCGATCCTATGTGGCCGGCTCTTATTGGGTTGTTGGCTAGGGTAGAGCTGGCCATGTTTAAATTTTATTTTTTATTTTTATTTTTACAAGTTTCCACGCCACCCCAGCCACACCCCACCATACCCCTTTGAAATTGGTTTTTGATCTTGGATGCCCCATACTCTACGTGTCAACCCATGCCTCAAACCCCCGCCCCACCATACCCCATAGTCTTAAGGCCACCATACAAGTAATATATCACGACTCTAGCTCAACTTTTATACAAGATTTCCCAACAAACATCAACAAGATGCACAAACCAAACACCAAGGCAAACCAATAGGTGGTTAAATGACTTCAAACCCAACTACTTATCAAATACTTGTTTGTTATTTGTTCCAACACAGACATACGTAGTTAAGTACATAAGGCAAGTGTCGTTCAATAGAAAAAAGTGTCGTTCAATAAAAAAAGTGAAATAAAAGATGGATATATTCAATTTAATTAGTTCAATAAAAAAAAAGATTAAACAAGATATTAGAGATTCACTTATCTCATAAGACTGGAGGGTATGGATAGCCTCATCCCCAAGGGCCAAGTGGATGGGCCGCCACATCACCGGCAAGTAAGAGGGGCCTAAAGGGGATGGACCTAAGGGGTGGGGGATGAACCCCTTTATATATATATATATATATATATATATATATATATATATAGGGGAATGTTCAAATGAAAACCACTAGTTATTGTGAAAACTCGAAAACTAATTAAAAAAGCCAAAAAAACATACCAATTTTTTTTTTTTTTTTTTTTTTTGCAAATCAATTTTTCGCAGGTTTTTATATATAAAAAAAATTCAAAATTTTTTTTTTTTTGTGTAGTGCACATGTGTAATACTACACATGTGTATGTGTACTACACATGTGTATTATTACACATGTGTAATACAAATTTTTTTTTTTTTTTTTTGAAAAAAAGTTTTTTTTTCATATATAAAAACTAGCGCTTTTTATAAAAAAAATTGAAAAAAAAAATTGTGTGTTTTTTAAGCTTTTTTTAGTTAGTTTTCACAATAAAAGTGGTTTTCATTTGAACCATCCCCTATATATATATATATAGGGCAAGGATAAATCGAAAACCCACTCCAGTTGACTAAACCCTGAAAACCCAAGATCTACCATTGATTAAAAAAGATGGATGGTTGTGATGTCTTTTAGTGTAATATATATTACTTTTTTAATATTCTAATCAGTAATAGTACACATAAGGGGTAAAATGGGAATAATGTGTGACAATTTTCTTCTTGGAAGAATGAAACTTTTGTCAGTTGTCTGCATCATCATTATTACATCCATTTTTTTAACAATTTCTCTCTCTCTCTCTCTCTTCATCCCATCATCCTCCATCTCTCAAAATTCTTTAAATTTTTTTTTACAGAAAATAAAGCAGCAGATTCTTGGTCAATTGGGTCATTATCACAAATTTAATATTGTTGAAACCCAAAAGTCGTTTATTCAATCTGTTATTTTTATTATATACATAATAAAAACTTGAACAAATATATGTAAATAATTACAAACAATAAAGTCATTTTTTATCCGATGTTTGCAAGAATCTTGATCCATATCTTCATAATCACTTACATCACTACACCAACATTATTTCTCTCAAGATGTCATTTCCCAATGTAAGATAATATAAAAAAAAGGTAAAAAGTACAAATTCATATTTCCTTTATACCCATTTTGTTGCGCTTGTTTATTGTGCATGAGGGCTGGGTTCGATTCCTCTTTTTATGTTGTGATTGTTTTTTATTAACTCAATCTTGCTAACTACAATCACCACATTTATTGTCATTAATAACAGTCATTTATTGTTATTATTTTGTTGGTATAAAGAAAATTTTCGAAAATGCTCGTCAATATGGTGAATTATTTTTCTATATACTAATTTTCTTAATTAATATACAACGTTGTCATGAAAAAAAAAAGATATTCAAGCAACCATCAACAAAAGCACATGATCAAACACACATAGAGCAAAAATGTACAAAAATCTCAGTGAAAAAAAAATGTAACACGGATATAGCAAAAATGTACAAAAATCTGAGGCAAAAATAAAATGTAACATGGTAAAATTAAAACCAAAAAATCCATAACATATAAAATTCTCAGATTCAACACAGCAAAAGTCTACATAAATCTCAGGGAAAAAAATGTAACATGTTAAAAACAAAACCAAAAAATCCATAACATAGAAAATTCTCATATTCAACCAAACATCAACAAGTACATACTACCGAAAAATGTCATTAACATACTAACAAGGATAATCCAACTAAGTACCACCTATTTCTTAATCACAACAAACAATGCTAACAAGTGAGCTGCCAATCACTAACGCTAATATCAGTAACCATATAACCCTCTTCTTCTTCCGAATTTCTTGCTCACGGGTAAACAGTTCAACTTGCAGGTTGTTGATGTTCCTCAAAAGACCTGGTATGATCCTAGTTAACTCTGAAACTGATTATCATTTTGTAACATAAAAAAATGTAACAACACACTTATTTTTACAATAATCTAAAAAAGTGTAACAATGCACTTTATTTTATGTAAACGTACATTATTTATGTGACACGGAAAAATGTAACATGCATTTTTTCTTGAACAAATTTAACACAAAAAATTGATCAATCAAGAAATTAAAAACATTAATCTTCTTGAACAAAAAAAAAACAAAATATCCAGAAAAAAGTTGCATGTAACAACACACTTTATTTTTACAATAATCTGAAAAAGTGTAACAATTCACTTTATTTTATGTAAACGTACATTATTTATGTGACACGGAAAAATACAACATGCATTTTTTCTTGAACAAATTTTACACAAAAAATTGATAAATCAAGAAATTAAAAACATTCATCTTCTTGAACAAAAAAAAACATATCCAGAAAAAAGTTGGAGCATCTGGATGATGATCTTTTGAACTGGATCATCTTTTGGATTCAGATCACTTTTAAATCTGGATGAAGATCTTTAAGAACTGGAAATGAAATAGAAGATATAAAGAGAGAGAGAGAGAGAGAGAGGGAAAAGTCATAAATAACACATTTTTACACATTTCATACCTTAAATGTCTGATTCAACTAAAAACACTTACAAAAAATGTGTAATTTTAGATAAAAAAACATAAAGTGAATTTAAAAAAAGTAACAAGATTCATATCTGATTCATCGTCATCTTCGTATCTTATTCATCATCATCATCATCATCTTCATATTCATATTCATATTCATGTGCGATTTTCTTCAAGCTGCTGAATCTGGATCTTGTGAAGAGAGAGAGAGAGAGAGAAAGACATCGTGGATCTGGATCTTCAACTCTGATTCTTTGTTGCAGAAATTGTTTTTCAAAAAAAATGTGGAAGGTGTGTTGAAGAAGATAGATCTGGTTAATAGAGAAAGAAAGAATGGTGTATTGAAGAAGAAAGATATTCAAAGAGAGAGAGAAAGAGAGAGAGAAGTGTGTGGGATGAGGTAGAGATGTGTGATGGTGATGAAGGGATGTCAGCAAAAAAAGTTTCTCCTTGTCTAGTGTAAAATTCCAAAATTGCCCTTTATCTCATATTTGACATAAATGGCGTGGATGATTCTAGTCCACACAATTGGGTTTCTTAGGTTTAGTCAACTGGAGTGGGTTTTCTCCTTATAATTAGCCTATATATATAGGGGAGGGTTATTTTGAGAACAAAGATATTTGTGAGAACACTATGAACAATTTTCATCCATAGATCATCCTAAATTAAGGGCTATGATTAGAAGGATTAAATGAGAAAGGAACATAAAATAAAAGACTAGAAGGGGCATTATTGTAAAAATACATTTTAAAACCCCCATCACACTACCCATTGTTAACCCATAATACCCTCCGACTACCTCTTCCTCAAGAACCTGGTCATACGTTAGAGATATCAAAAACCCGATCATACGTAGGAGACAAAGCCAACGACGAAGAAGATCGAAGTGTAGAGTTTTAATTTGCCACCTATTCTGATCTTATATTCGATATGCTTTACCTGTGTCTTCTTCTATAGCCCTGCAAATTGCCAGGGGTTTTGAAGTTGAGGCTAATGAGAAGTATTTGATTATAAATCTCTTAAGAAAACGTTCATCCTTCACTGAAAATTCTTAAATTAGTTCAAATTTAATTTATCATTTATGCCCTATACATGAATTGAGAGACAATTTCTTTGATCTTACAAGTTCCAGGGTTTTAATTTGTGATTCATACCTACCTGTATATGGAATAAAAAATTGGGGGAATCCAAAATCTCTTCCACCGATTTTTCTCTCTCACGGTCAGATTGAAATTGTTGTTTGGTTAGGGATCTAGGTTATTTATGTATCGTTTGCTTCATCTTTATGTTTTCTATTTCTATTAATTTTGTGCAAATGAAGAGTAATGTGATGCGATCATATTTAGTTCTTATAGGAGGTTGATTGTTAGTGTTTGACCAATATACCTTTATCTAAGAAAAATTTGACCAATGTTTGAAACCTTTCTGTGTATTCCAGGTTGCATCTTATGATAACATAGATGATGTTTTAATATAATGTGGTTTCAGGGATTCACAAAATTTGTTATTGTTATGGTGTTTGTAAAGAGTGGTTGACTGCTTAAACATGTTTAAATACGCAAAAATAAATCCTACTTTTTGGTCAATTTTAGTTACCTTTTACTGCAAAAATAAAGATTGTCTGTAATGCGTATTAACATGTGTGACAATGGATAGTTACACATGCAAGACATATACGTAAGAAAACATGAGATTTACACATGTGTAAATCATAATGGTTAAATAATAAGCATAGATATGAAGGTGTAGATATGTGTAAATCATAACCGTTAATAAAGTACGCATAAATATCTAGGTTTACATATGTGTAAATCATAATAGTTAAAAAATATAAGTATAGCTGTAGAAGTTTACACGTGTGTAAATCATATATAATAGGTCTCCATGTGTTGTTACACATGGGTAAATTATATATATGAAGGTTTACACATGTGTAAATCATAACAATTTAAACAAAAGAGTAGAGATATAAGGGTTTACACACATGTAGATCATAATGATTAAAAGATAAGCATAAATTTGAAGGTTTACACATGTGTAAATCATAAAAGTCGAAAAAAATATGCATAGATACGAAAGCTTACACATGTGTAAATCACAATAGTTTTTTTAAGAATAGAAATAAAGGTTTACACGTGTATAAAACATAATAGTTTTCTTTTAAATACAAGTAATAGAAAAGAAGGTTTACAAATGTGTAAATCATAATAGTTCATAAAATAAGCGTACATATGAAGGTTTACACATGCGTAAATCATAATAATCTAAAAAAATAAGCATAGATTTGAATGTTTACACAGGTGTAAATCATTATAGTTAAAAAATTAAGATAGATACGAAGTTTTAAACACGTTTAAATCTGCAACAATAAATCCTACTTTTTGATCAATTTTAGTTATCTTTTACTGCAAAAACAAGATTGTCAGTAATGCGTATTAACATGTGTGACAATGGATAGTTACACATGTGTAAGTAGCAGGTTACTCAAACTTATGTTATTATTTACACATGTGTAATTCAACAGTTTACAAATGTGTAATTGAATGTGAAATTATGCACTACTATCACTATGTGCTATTTTACAAATGTTTTCATACAAGATGTCTATTACAAATAACTAACACTACAACAATAAAGGAGAAACCTTCATTCAGTATGATCGACGATCTTCATTAGTATAATTATCTTCATCACAGTCATCAATGTTTTCTTTTTTAGACCAATTCCGATAATCATGGCAACCAAGTTTACAACATGGTTTGCACTTTCTTTTCCTCTTTTTGTCTTAACCTTCGCTTTCTCTTAGGAACCAATCAAACGAGGATGCGTACCATAATCTTGGTTTCTAATACATTACATAGCCACAAAAGATAAATCGCCAGGTTTAGGATGTGCAGTTAGTTCTTCCAAGGCACCTCCTTTATTCTAAGAATTTAGATAATTTAGGAACTCTTCAAAAAAAACAGTTCTTAATGCCCTTAATATCTTCAACAATAGAAGCAAGCCTTTCTGGTTCACACCTTAAGCTGCAACATTAGACTGAGAGTAAAAGGCCTAACATTATTAGCGATAAAGCTATAATCCTAAGGCTAAAGCAGTTACTTATGTGTAAATCAAAATAAATATGATACCAAGAATTACAGTGTGAACGGGTCAGAAGAAAAGAACAGGAATTGTTAACCTCTGTATCTAGTTACCCCTAACCACTAAACAACAAAATGGAAACATTAACATATAAATATGCTAAAAGAAAATCAAACAAGAAATGGTAAGGCAAAAGATTTTATATCAACTACATTATCAAAAATTCTGCCTCTTTTGTTCATACCATCCATACAGAAGAAAAAAACAAAATCATATTATAGATTTATAGCATAAACGATTATTCAACTTCAAATTTAGAGTATTTATTTTTCAAATCACTAACAAGATAAGACTATAAACATCACCATGCAATAAAGATCTGGATAATTGAACTGATTTAAAAAATCATGGAGTGAGTGCCTTTTTGCATTTCAAAACCCTAAGAATCTCACAAATTAAGACCTTATAGAGTCGTGTACCCATCAAACCTGTCTTAAGATAATTTTTTTTTGTCTATTCACAAGATGAAATTGCAACATATTACAAAGAAAACATAAAAACAATTGAACATTGGCCGATTTATACCAGGTTTATACTTTTCAAGGCCTGGTCGGCAAAAATCAGAGAGTGACCCACTCCTACGACACTCCTGCCTATTCCTTGGTCATCATCGGCTACAAAATTGGCGGTGGAGCGGTGCAATAGTCTTTCGCAAATAAGCGGCTCGTGGTCTTGAAATTACAGAGATTGAGAACAACCAAGATGCACTCTTTGTGCACACAATCAGAGTTATACAGGTTATAACTCTTGATTGAATCAGGTGTGTTATACAATTACCAATTTAACCTTTTGATTAAAGTATGAGGGAATATAAATGAGTGGCTGAAAATTGTTCTCACAGTTCTCATAAAAAATGAATGTTCTCATTTAAACCCTTCCATATATATATTATGTATGTATAGGTGTTTGTGTGGGAGAGAGGGACGTCGAACCCGGCTTGTGGAGGACGAAGACGACGGGATGGACCACAGGGGGGCGGTGTGGGGGTGCGGCGCCGGACCTCGCCGGGCCAAGGCCGGCCCCCATACCCTCCAGTCTAAGAAGGCATATGAAATAAAATGTCAGTTGTATGAAGCATTTAATCGAGCAGTTGGTGTGCAACTCCAAACCCTTCACTTATAAACAACATCACATAAAACATCAACCCTCAAACATACGAAATAAATAGAAAACATAGCGTGTGTAAACCAAATATTACCAACAGAAAATTGCAATTAGGATGAGAAACAAATGGAACAAATAGTATCATATACACACTTACAAAGAGGTCGATTGGAACATGGTTGATTGTTATAGTAGAAGCAACTCAGTAACGACCGCAAACAGTCGATTGGTGGTCGCTTGCGGCTAAGCACGGTCGAACGATTGGGATTTTGGGTAGAAACCTGGGTGAATATGATCTGGTTTTGAAGAAGACACCGTTTAGGAATTTTGGGATCACGTGGAAATCTGAATTGGTGTTTGGAAAGCAGCAGGAGTTTAGGGAAGGAGGGAGATATTGAAAAATTTGGGAGGGATTTTAAATTTCGTGAAAATTATTTGAGATCTTAAATGGAGAAACTAAGAGTATAAATCTGCATCATTTTTTAATTTTTTAATACATTAAATTATGCTAATAATTTGCATCGTTTTTTTAATACATTAAATTACGCTAATAAAATATTTGTATAATATATTAACTTATAATTTATATAAAATAAAAATTATATTTTTTAATTATATTGACAAATATATAAATGATAAAAATAAATGAAAAAATAGGTTACCTTATCTTCTAATATTATTATGAAAAAAAATTGGGTTGAATAAATCATGTTTGTTACCAGGGGACAAACTTGCGAGCTACTCGAGCTTAGCTCGAAAAAAGCTCAAAACGAGCCAAGCTTAAATGGGCTCAATCTCTGAGTCCGAGCCTAAAAACATGCTCATTTGGTAAATAAACCCGTGCCCGAGCTTCGTTTATTGAGCTCAAGCTGGCTCGCGAGTCTAAACGAGCCCAATATTTATATCATTTTTAATTAATATGTCAAATATATATTTACTTGATAATAATCACTCTTTATAAAACTATAAAAAAATAACTAAATTTATATAAAATAGAAATTATAATTAATATAAATGAGATAATAAATGAGTCGAGTCCGAACCGAGCTTCAGAAACAAAGCTCCAATCTAGCCGATATATTAGAGACTGAATATCAGTTTCTGATACATTTGTACTATTTATCCTTATAGAGGGAACACATTTGAGACTAAAATTCAGTAGCCTATAAATGTCCCTCCAAAATGTCATATGGTGCGAACATATTTGCCACAGAAATTTAGTCTCAAATAAGGTGTCAAGCTATTAGCGACTAGTTTTCTGTCGCTAAATTATGTCGTGCAGAAATCAGTCCCTAATATTATTGGTAACTGATAAATTAGTCCTAGATGTTATGTATTTGAGACTGATATATTAGTTCCTAATAATTTAGTCTCTAATGGTCACTTTTCTTGTAGTGCGTGTTCTTCAGCTTTTTTGAAGAAAACCCAGTTTAATTTTATAAAAAATCTTGTTTTTTCCGGTGATTTTGGAGATAATCACTCGATTCGTTCGATTCGAGCACTGATAAGTGTTTCAATCATTCAAAATTCGTCAATTGTTGAAGAAATCACTTCGATCCATGTAAGAAATTCTTTAATTTCATTTTTACGATCTGGGTTTTTGATTTAGTCATTGCGTTTTACGATCATGGCGGGGGTCCGGGGGCAGCGCCCCTAGTAGCGGGGTCCCAGGGGCGGCAGCCCCTGGCGGGGTCCAAGGGGCAGAGCCCCTGGCTGGGGTTGACAATTCAGACAGTTCACAGTCATAGACAGTTCCCAGACAGTTTTATGTGTCCATTGCGTTTTAGAAATAAGAGAGTTTTATGTGTTTTCTGGCTATTGCGTTTTAGAAAAAAAAAACACATTTTTAAGTGTTTTTAGTCATTGCGTTATAGGTAAAACACATTTTTGATGTGTTTTTAGTCATTGCGTTTTAGGTAAAACACATTTTTTAGGTGTTTTCAGTCCATTGCGTTTTAGAATGAGTCATTTTTAAGTGTTTTCTGGCCATTGCGTTTTACAAATAAGGCATTTCTTTGTGTTTTTTGGTGCATTGCGTTTTAGGTAAAACACTTTTTTATGTGTTTTCAGTCCATTGCGTTTTAGAAAACAGACATTTTAAGTGTTTTCTGGCCATTGCGTTTTACAAATAAGACATTTCTTTGTGTTTTTTGTGCACTGCGTTTTAGGTAAAACAATTTTTTATGTGTTTTTGGTGCATTGCGTTTTAGGTAAAACACATTTTTATGTGTTTTTTGTCCATTGCGTTTTAGAAAGTATATTTTCTTTTGAGTTTTTAGGCTATTGCGTTTTAGAAATAAGACATTTCTTTGTGTTTTCTGGCCATTGCGTTTTACAAATAAGTCATTTCTTAGTGTTTTTGGTGCATCGCGTTTTAAAAAAAATGTCATTTTTTAGGTTTTTTTTTTCATTGCGTTTTACGTAACTGGGGTTTTTCTATTGCGTTTTACGCAACTGGGTTTTAATTTTTTTTTTTTGAAAATATAGCAATAGTATACTCGTTTTAAAGATAAAAAACGCTCGTTTTTTTGGTGCAATTTTTATAAAAAAATAATGTCGTATGAAAGAATTATTAACGTTTAAAAAATGGGGGGAGGGGGGGGATTGGAGGAGAGAGAAACTATTGGCTTGGATTGACTAGAATGCCCCTAAACAAACTCACGCGCCTCTTTTCTTCCCTTCAATTTCCATCATTTAATCTTAGCCCTTGATTAACTAAATGGATGGTCAATATCACTTCCTAGCCTTCCTAGCCAAATAAACTTCCTATTGTAACTCCACCCTAACTTTTAATTATAATAAAGATAACTACAACAAACCTTATCTACATAACAAATCCTAACTAATAAATTTGATTTGATCATAACAAATGTTATATCTAATAATAAGGTTTACCTGCGAACCTAAGTAATAAGTACACGACCGTATGAGGCATGGTATGAAATATGAATTTACAAATTAATATGAGATGAAGATTATTAAAACTCACCCGAAAACATGAAAGGTGTCCCTAATATAATTTGTTTTATTCATCTCTAACTTAAGTAGGAAAAACAATGATACCTTCACAAAGCATTTTATTTAGGAAATAATTATATATTCAACATGTTAGGATATATGACCACTAAGAAAACTAAGTAACACATATGAACTAATAGGATTTAACATCATAGTGATCTACAAGTGACTTTTATTGATAATTAATTAGCAATTACAGTTGACTAGGAGTTATATTTTAAGCTAGTGTAGGAAAAAATCACACGATGAATAGATAATTTTAATTTTGTTTTAGGACAGGTATGTTGCCCTAGAAGATGTGTAGAGGCCGACTCCCCTTAGCCATGCTAGTTGGTAGGGGTGAGCAAGAAAACCGAAATAACCGAACCGTAACCGAATAACCGAACCGAAAAAACCGAACCGAAACAAAAACCGACGGTTCGGTTTTCGGATTTTTAATAACCGAAAATTTCGGTTCGGTTTTCGGATAAACGTTTTCAATAACCGAAAAAAACCGAACCGAACCGATAAGTTACAATCCATATATTTTTATGTTTAAGTTTAAATTGTTTAAGTGTTTAACCCAGTGCTAGTAGAAAATGTTAATTGTATTCTTGAATGTAAAGTGTTTATAATAAAAACATTATAACTGAAATGATTTATTATTACCTATAAGATATAACAAAATTTAATATAAAAATTAAATTTAATAAAACTTTGAAGAAACATAAAAATATATTAGAATGTTAGGTTTATGTAAACAATACTAATTAAAGAGGTTAACTATAATAACTTAAATATAAAATATAAAAAGATTGTTATAATATAAATTATACTTTTTATTTTTTGAATCTTACATAATTTTGTTCCAAAAACCGAAAAACCGAACTGAACCGACGTAAAAACCGAAAAACCGAAACCGAAAAAACCCGAAACCGAACGGTTTTTAAAACCCAAAAACCGACATTTCGGTTTCGGTTTTGATTTTACCCAAAAACCGAACCGAACCGAACCGTGCACACCCCTACTAGTTGGACCTCTGCCAAGGTATTTGGGTGCCCTTGGACTACCGTTCTCGCTCTGCTGACAACCGATTTGTACAACTTAACATTTTATTGACTAATTGTAAAAGGTTTTATAAAAGAAGTTACAGGTACGTTGTTTTTAGATTTTAACACAGTCAATCATGATGTATGATAGTTGATATGCATGTTTAGATGATTTTCACGTTTGTAAAACACAAGTGTTGATGAAACACTGGTTAACACCTGAGGTGAAACTAGCCTGTTCGTCTCTTTTGTGGGGTTCAATCTCCTTTGTCGCTCGCCAAATGACTGGTCCTGCAAAACAGCAACACCGTTAGCCCGTTAAGAGGGGAATATGGGGGTTTCACTATTAACCGGGCTCCGGCGTGAGAATAAGTTCTGTTCTGAGGAGGTAAAACAGTGTGTGTTAAGAGTGAGAGAGTGGAGAATATAATGAATTAACCTGAATGATGAAGGGTCCTATTTATAGCCGGAGGGTGGAAAGAGGGAGGAGCAACCTTGCCAGCTGTTATAGGGCGCCAGCTGTCCGACCAAGGGGAATATCCTCTTGGTCTCCTCTGCTGTGGTCAGTGTAGTGGTACACGTGGCGCGCCTATATTTGTCCCTGCTGGAGACGTCGTACTGGCACTGTCGGTCTGCTCCTTGATTTGCTGCAGGTCTACATGGCGCTCGATGATCACTGGTGACAGGTGTCGTCCTTTCTGTGAGAAAGAGCATATTTGGTGCCACCCTGACGTCTTCCAGAAGCTTCTAGATGCTTCTGGATTCGCTTGCTGATGTAGTCGCCATGTCGGATGCAGAAGTGGTGTGGTCCTTGCCGTGTGGGCAAGGAATTGAGACCATACCTCTTCAAGTCCCCCCAGTCCAGTGTGCCTTCTAGTTGAGTTGATCTTCTAGGAGGGATTCTGGACTTATCAGGGAAGGGGTTGTTGGTGTTGTCGGAATACGTGTTATTTTGCACGGTTTATCGCAATAGTAGTATCGCGTGGCGCATGGCGTATTGGTAACTTTGAAAAATTGAGCCAATTGGACACGTGTCGCATGGCGTATTGGTAACTTTGTAAAGTTGAACCAACTGGATGCGTGGCGCACCGTGTGTTTGGTAACTTGTAAAGTTGAGCCGATTGGACGCGTGGCGCATGGCGTATTGGTACTTTATAAAGTTGAGCCAACTGGCGCGTGGCGCATGGCGTATTGGTAACTTGGTAAAGTTGAGCAAATTGGACGCGTGGCGCATGGCGTATTGGTGTTTCCTTCTGAAGGAAGTTTCTGTACTTGGGGCAAAGAGAATTGATGTGACCGTCTGACGTCCCTGTCTTATCTGAGGTGAACAGTCGCCTTTTCAGTGGTGTCAGTTACTTTCCATCCCTTTGTCAGACGTGTGACATCCACGCTCCCGGAAAAAGAGGTGACGGTTTCTCTCTCCGCTGACGTGTCTCTTCCCCACTGGATAACCTCCTGAATTCCTAGCGGTCCACTACCCATCGCATTAAATGCGATGGGTATAAATACACGGCGGTTTTCTTCATTCTTTTCACTTTTCAAAATTTGAACTCCGGTGTTCTCTCTCATTCCTTTATCTTGCTTCCCCGTTTTCCTTGAGTTCATTCATATTATCTTTCTTATCTTCTTTTGATATGTCTGGAGCGAATCCTTCATCGAAGAAAAGGAGGAACAAGGGTAAGAATCCTCCGGGCCCTGATCAGGCGACTATAAATTGGAAAGAGGAAGAGTTCCAGAATTTGGTGAGGGAGATGGGTTTCCTTCCTGAATGGGGTGCTCAGTTCCCAACTCCGGGTTTGACTGCCATGGATGCACCTCCTGGTTATATTACACTATATGCTGCTTTTTTCCGGGAGGGTAACTTCAGACTCCCGATGACCAGGTTTACTGCTGAGGTGTTGAGGAATTATGGGCTCCATATTTCTCAAATCAACGCGATTGGGCTTCCCCGTGTTACCCACTTTGAGTTTATCTGCCGGGCCAACCGTGTTGATCCAACTTTTGAAATGTTTAATGTGTTTTACACCGTGACTTACACCAGCGGTTTCTACTCTTTTAACTCCAGGACCAGTGGTGTTATCCCCTGTTGTTCCACTCCGCTGAAAAGCTTGCATGATTGGAAGCAAAAGTTTTTCTACATTCGCCGTGGTGTTATCCCAGTAGACATACATTATCGGGCAGGAAGTTAGGGGATCCCTAAGGTGAATGTGGTTAAAGGTTTTGCTAAACAAGCGTGGTACAAGAAAGTGACTCACAAAGCTACTGCTATTTCTCAGCTTGAGGAAATGGCGTTGGTGGGTGCTGGTATGAGTATGTTGTGGGTCCTAAAGCGTGCTTTGGGTATCCCGGTTTACGGTTATCAAGGCAAACATATGTAGTTTTGTTGTTTTGTGATCTTGTATGTACTCTTCTGATTTCGTTGTGTTCTTATTTATGCCTTTTCGTTGTCACAGTTGGGTATAGTTTACTGAATGCTCTTGACCCAAAGGCCGGTGGAGCGATGATTGAGGCGGTTCAGGAGGATGGGAAACCGACGTGGTTGGATCAGATTCGCAACCGTTTCTTGCATCCGACTAACGAAAGTTTTACCGCCTATGCCAACACTGTTTTAGGTGAAGATAGTGAAGATGATGTTGATGATCTTACTCGAGAGGAAGTTATTGTTCTCTCAAGTGAGGGATCTGATAGACCTCTTGAAGGCCTAACTTCTCGATCCCCGCGTGCATGTCTGGTGCAGGGGGTTGCACATGAGCCTGTTAATGAGCCCGTTGATGATGATGTGGAAATCCCGGTTGAGACTGCTGATCGGTTAGAAACAAGGAAGAAGACAAAGGCTGACAAGCCAGAGAGGAAGGAGGAGAGGGCGGAAGAAAAAATCACTGAGACTCCTCATAAGCGACCCTCCACTCTTCCCATCCTAGATTATGTTGTCGTTTCTGATACGTTGTCTGGTTTAGGGGTCGGAGAGAAACGCAGTGGGCCCGATTCTGGTGACCGTGCTACTTTGACGGAGATGATGAAGAAAAAGGCCCTTGATGATAAGAAACGGAAGCTTGATGAGCAGGTTGCTGCCATGCTTTCGTCTAAAAAAGCCAAACTTCAGAAGGAGACTCCTCCTGCACCTTCAGAATCTGAAATTGATCTGGAGATTTTTGCTGCCAAGAAGGGGAATCTTTTGGAGGAGATATACGCGGCCTCTGCTCCTCCAGGTAAAAACTTTGCTGTCTTAAACCTTGTTCTTTGGTTTTTGGAATCATGTTTTTGACTGACGTGATTCGTTTTGGTGGTAGGTGTGAAGTCAGGGAAGATTCTCCGGAAGATTGATATTTCGAAGATTACTCATCCCCAATCTCCACCGTCTAGGACATTTGACATGTCTCCTCCCCGTGACGAATTGGGTGAGAAGAAAAAACAAGATGACGTAGATGCTGAGTATGTTGGTGAAGGTGGTGGTGATACAGGTGGCGCTGGTGGTGAAGGTCGTGGTAAAGGTGTTGAAATCGAGGTGGAGTTAAGTGAGGCTACTCCTCGTCAAACCATATATACCAAGCGTCCACTGGGTGGTGGTGGTGGTGCTACTTCAGGAGCGATTCAGAGTCCTGAGTTTGAGAATGTTCAAGGTGGATCTTGGGATACTCACAACCCTGCCTGCGATGATCTGCCTCATGCCCCCCATTGGCACTTGACTCAGGGATCTCGGATGAATGACCTCGCCAATTGTCACGAGTTCTTCAGCTTGTCCCTCCCTCCTGCTGAGAGGTTATTCCAGAAAAGGCGTAACCGATTTGAGCTATTAGATGATCACGTTCGTGCGGGGGTTAACTTCTTCGCCACCTCCCAAGAGATTGTTCGTGAATGGAAACTAATGGGGGAGGAGACTCTTGAGTTTGAGAATGAGAAGAAAGCGTTTGTTGAGGAGAAGGAGAGGTTTAATGTTGAGAAGAAAGGTTTGTTGTGGAGGCTGTCAGATGCGGAGGAGAAATTCGCACGGGAAAAACAGGCTAACTCCGACAAACAGAAGAATTGGGAAGTTGCTTGTGAGCGGACCAATAGAGACTTGCAGGCTCAACGTGACATGATTGTGAATTTATCGGGTGAAAAGAGGAAAATCAGTGATGAGGCTGAGCGGGAGCGCGTTGCGGCTCAAAAAAGGGAAGAAGAATATCTCCAACGCATTGCTAAGTTGGAAGAACTTGCTGAAGCAAAGATTGCTGAATGCAAGGCTTCTGAGCTCCTTGCTGAGGAGACTTCTGCCGATTGCAAGTGGTTGTTATCTCGCGCGGTTCCTCTGGTAACTTCCTTGGTTTATGTTTTGTTCTCAGTTCTCGTTGGTTATTCTTCTTATGTTTGTATGTGCATTTGCGCAGATTGCTGAACGTATGGTGAAATCTTCTGAGCTTGCCCACTATATGTTTGAGTTGGGTCAAGCGGGGTACAATAGCGGTCGGAAAGATGGTTATAGTGAAGGTAGGGCTGCAGTTGTTAACAATGAGAAAGATTATCATCTTGAGTTCTACAAGGAAGATTGTGGTGCAAAGTATGCCGCGAAACGGCGAGAGTTTGCGTCTTTGGAATTTGTTGTAGTTAAGGCTGCCCAGAAGTTGTCTCGGAAGCCTGATGGTGTTGCCCTATTGAAGAAAGCTCTCGGTGATGAAGGTCACGCGGCTGGAGGCGCTGGAACTAGTCATCCAGAATGAAGAATTCCGGCCTGCGTGCCGTGTATGGCCTTGGATGGTCTTGTAACTGACTGACAGTCTTATAGACAATTTCAACTTAACCTTTTCTGCACAGGTTACTTGTGTTTGCCTGTGAACGTTTAGCTAGGCATGGCATCTTTTATGTTAATTTTTACCCTTGGTATTTTGCATGTGAATTTTGTTATTGTCATAATATGTGCATGTGCAATTACTTTGATTAGGTATCACGAATGAATGGTGGCGCTGACAGGTTGTGTTGCGTTAGTTACAACATTTATTCTGTCGTTTTTATGCGCAGGTCGGTTCGTGAATACGAAGTGATCGAGTTACAGGTTATTGTGTGGACCCAGTTGTGTTCAGCTTTGGGGGTCTTTACAACGTTTGTTTACCCTGTGTTCGATGCTTTCGTGTTTATGTGGGCACGAAGTATTTATTTGGCGTTTTTAGGCTTTAGTTGTTCTTTTGACCCGGCTGCGCACTTGTTTGTGATAGGCCTTGGAGGTCTACAACGTTTCCTAAGGTTGAGCCATTGATGTTTTCGTGTATGCCCAAAGTAATATATGCAGTTGTGACAAGAAATTCGCATGAAAAAGGATAGCTAAAACACTTCTTGTATTAATGCTAACTGTGTTGGCGCGCAGCCGTTACAAGTATATAGAGAAAACTTCAGCTGTTACATGTAACATCTTCTTAACTGTTGGGCATTCCAGGTTCTTGGGACTTCTTTTTCATCTAGGGTGCGTAGCTTATATGCCCCTTTTCCAAGTACTGCATCTACAACATAAGGCCCCTCCCACTTGGGGGCTAGTTTTCCGGGTTTTTCGGCGTTAGACGCCTCGTTGTCCCTCAGGACGTAATCTCCCGGGTTGAAGGTGCAGATTCGAACTTTGGAGTTATAGTACTTTTCCAGCTTTGTTTTGTATTTCGCTTCGTTGATTGCCGCCATCTCTCTCCTTTCTTCTAAGAGGTCAAGGTCTAACCTCCTTTCTTCCTCGTTGTTGATCATGTTCATGGAGAGCATTCTTGTTGATGGCAGCCCGATCTCTGCTGGTATCACGCCCTCGGACCCATAGACTAAGCTGAACGGTGTTTCTCCGTTGCTTGTTTTGGGCATCGTCCTATGGGCCCATAATATGTTGGGCAATTCGTCAACCCAGACTCTTCTTTGTTCACCCAGTCGTGCTTTGATGCCGTTTACGATGCTTTTGTTTACGGCTTCTACTTGACCATTCCCCTGCGGGTGCGCAACCGAGGAGAAGGTGTGCTCTATGTGTAGCTCTTTGAACCATCGCTGAAGGTCTTCTGCAGCAAAATTCGTACCGTTATCGGTGATAATTCTCAGGGGCAGCCCGAATCTGCAGATTATCTGTTCCCAAATGAAACGCCGTACTACGGTAGATGTGGTTGACGCCAGTGCCTTCGCCTTTACCCATTTTGTGAAGTAATCCACCGCGACTATAATAAATTTCATTGCGCCCAGGGCTTCGGGGAAAGGGCCAACCATGTCTATTCCCCACTGTTGAAATGGCCACGACGTTGTTACGGGGACTAGCTCGTTCTTGGGGCGCATTGTCTTGGGGGCATGTCTCTGACACCCGCTGCATTTTCTCAGAACCTTCACTGCGTCTAGATGCATCTCGGGCCAGTAGTACCCGGCGTTCATCACTTTCGCTACTACCATTCTCGGTCCGGCATGAATACCGCAGAGCCCTTCATGCACTTCTCTGATCAGGTAGTTTGCGTCTTCTGGGTCGACGTATCTTAACAATGGCCCAAGGTATGATTTCCGGTACAAGATCCCATCTACCATCTGGTAGTGCTCGGCCTTATATTGAACCTTTCTTGCCTCAGCTTTGTTTTCTGGTAATATCCCAGACTAGAGGTACATGATTATGGGTGTCAACCAAGACGTCGTTCCCAACTGAATAACGCTTACTTCTCTTAGTGGTACCGATGGGTTGCTCAAAACTTCTATGCGCACATCCTTGGCTAGGTGCTGGAAACTTGTGGATGCGAGTTTACTCAGCGCGTCTGCTGGTTTATTCTCGCTCCTGTTGATGTGGTGCACCTTGTAGGAATAGAAGTTTTGCAGCAATGTTTTTGCTTGGTTCAAGTAGAGCGCCATCACGTCTCCTTTGGCATCGTACTGTCCATTGATTTGTCCGACCACTAACATTGAGTCCACATGCGCCTCAATGTGTCTGACTCCCATCTTGATTGCCAATCTTAAACCGGTAAGGAAGGCTTCATATTCGGCTTCGTTATTTGTGCTTTTGAAGTCTAGCCTGATGGCGTACGTGAACTCATGTTTGTCAGGGCTTACCAGCCTAAGCCTTGCGCCTGCACCGTCTTCATTAGACGCACCGTCAGTGTACAGTAGCCATGGTTCTTCTGTTTGTTGCCTTTCAGCTTTCTCCATTGCTGTACACTCTCGATCCTTTTCGTCAGGAACTTCCGTCATGAAGTCAGCCAGTACTTGGCCCTTGATTGCTGGTCTTTGCCTCTCTTATTTCGCATTTGTAGCGGTGGCTTGAACTGGTGGTTCTTAGTTGACAAAACTTCTGAAGGGGTTTTCGTTAGGGGTGTCCACTGTTTTTCTCTGTTTTCTCTTTTCACTTCTTTTCGATGGCCTATCTGATTGATTGTATGACGCGCGTCCTCTTTTGCTGGGCTTCTTTCTCTGTGACCGGGTGCTTTCCATGGTTGGCCTCTGCCCTTCTTGTTATGCCGGTCGTTATGGTTGTATCCACGCTGACGGTTGTCATCACCGGTCAGCTGTTTGTCAGTTTGCGCAATGGTTTTTGCTGCCTTGATGGAGCTTTCCCAATCTTTGGGGCCTCCATCTCTTCCCTTCACTCGCTTGATCAAGTCGTCGCATTTTACTGCCCTCATAAAATGCGCGCGCATCATCTTTTCGCTCACATCGCCAATCTCCAAACATTCTTTATTATACCTCGTAATGAAATCTTCCACGCTTTCATGGTCCTTTCTCCATATATTCAGACAGTCTGTCGGATCTCTAGTATGCCTGCGCTGTTGAGAGAAGTGCGCAAGGAATTTGTCTCGAAAATCGATCCATGACTTGATTCTTCCTGCTGGTAGGCTGTCAAACCAAACGCGCGCTGCGCCGACGAAGGTTTGAGCGAAGAGATGACACCATGGTAAATTCCATCCACCTGTTGCTCCAGCACCGTTAAAAACTTGGAGGTGATCATCTGGGTCTGTCAAGCCATTGTATTTGCCCACGTTGTGTGGCAGTTTCGTTTTGTCGATAGCGGCTGTGGCAATCTCTTTGATGAATTTTGAATTTTCAGCCATGTCGTCCAGACGATAGCTCAAGGTGTAATCATGCTCTGCCTTTGGGTTATAACCTACACGCTTGTGAGGTTTGTATGCTTCATGTTCCGGCGGCAATCTGCTGAACACTGTGCTTTCTTTGTATGTCTCGTTGTCTTCCTCTTTATAGTTATCAAGCTCGTCGTTTATGTTGCGCGGACCTAAATGACTTTGTATTGGCTTCCTTGGTGGATGGGAATACTGCACATAGTTGCTTTCCGTTTCACCGTAAGTGTCGCGTGTATCATGCGCACTTGGTTTCCTGATGTTTGGCATAGGTCCTTTTTCTGGACGCAAATTCCATGCATTGGTCTGCTGAGTTGTGTGCATACTCAGAGACCTTTGCGGTGGGGTAACAAATGCGGACTGGTTGGCTTGTGCTTGGAGCAAGCCTGTTGCGCGCTGTGTTGTGTATAAACGAGGTTTATCGACGCCATCTGTTCGGCATACCAGGAAGCCAGAGTTTTTCCTTCAGGTAACCCCAAAAGTGCAGAGAAGTTCAGTTGTGTTTGTTCCGATGGAGCTGAGGGGCCAGCTCCATGGCTTGGTGTCTGCACTGGTGGGGGTGTTTGTTGGACTATTCCAGGCGGAGGTTGGAAAGTGGCTCCATTTGTAGTTTGGGTGATGATCCTAGGTGGAGGTTGGAAAGTGGCTCCAGTTGTGTTTTGGCTAACAACCCTAGATGCACTTCCAAAGATAATATGAAAATCGTTGTTCATTTGCCCTTCTTGGATGATTTCGTTCCTTTGGCCCCTTTGGACGTGCGCGGTGTCCGAAACGAGCTCAAAAGAAGAAACTTCTCCGTCCACTTGGTGGGAAGGGTTTGTGTCGGCCATTTTGGAGAGTGTTTTAAACAAAAAGGAGATGAAAAAGGTTTGCAACAACTGCGGTGGGCGCCAATGATGAAACACTGGTTACCACCTGAGGTGAAACAAGCCTGTTCGTCTCTTTTGTGGGGTTCAATCTCCTTTGTCGCTCACCAAATGACTGGTCCTGCAAAACAGCAACACCGTTAGCTCGTTAAGAGGGGAATATTGGGGTTTCCCTCTTAACTGGGCTCCGGCGTGAGAATAAGTTCTGTTCTGAGGAGGTAAAACAGTGTGTGTTAAGAGTGAGAGAGTGGAGAATAGAATGAATTAACCTGAATGATGAAGGGTCCTATTTATAGCCGGAGGGTGGAAAGAGGGAGGAGCAACCTTGCCAGCTGTTATAGGGCGTCAGCTGTCCGACCAAGGGGAATATCCTCTTGGTCTCCTCTGCTGTGGTCAGTGTAGTGGTACACGTGGCGCGCCTATATTTGTCCCTGCTGGAGACGTCGTACTGGTACTGTCGGTCTGCTCCTTGATTTGCTGCAGGTCTACATGGCGCTCGATGACTGGTGACACGTGCTGTCCTTTCTGTCGGAAAGAGCATCTTTGGTGCCACCCTGACGTCTTCCAGAAGCTTCTAGAAGCTTCTGGATTCGCTTTCTGATGTAGGCGCCATGTCGAATGCAGAAGTGGTGTGGTCCTTGCCGTGTGGGCAAGGAATTGGGACCATACCTCTTCAAGTGTGAATAACTTTTGAACAAACGTTCCAAACTGATTCACTTGAATGATATGTGCATGGGCGGACCTAGCCTTTGGCCAGGGTGGGTGGCCGCACCCCTTGAAAAAAAAAATTTAGTGTATATTTTAGGCAAAAAACCCGTCCGCCACGGGATATGTGACACCAAAATAAATGAATGCATAAGAATCTAGTACTATAATAAAAGAAACCTGTTTTGGGACACGTGTCGCTATCACGTTTATTCTCACAAGATTTTTCCCGTCCTTTAATCATTTACCCGTTTACATTGATACACGGATCTTAGCCCAGGTCCATAACCCGTTTATAATTAACTCTTTTTTGTTTTCATTAGAAACCCTAACGTCGCAGTTCTTCATCGTCACCTTCTTGTCAAGCATCGTTGATATTCATTATATTCAATCAAACAGGTACTGGATTTTTAAACTCTTCATATTCATTCCTAATCCTCTCCTATGTGATGTGATGCTCAAAATCCCCAACATGAGTCGCTTGAGGGTTTATGTTCATCAACATCAACGCTGTCTAGAGTTTGTTCGTAATCGATTGTGAATTTTTCTAGATAATTATCATTCGTGTTTCATTTAAGTCGATGTTTCCTGTCTAATCGATTTATTATAAGTATTTGATTGGGGGAGTCATGTTTTTGTTTTGGCGGAATTGTCTTTGCATCATTTATATTTTTATGCAGGTCATTAGATGGGTCAAAATGCTGGAATTGCTACGGAGGCATTGGTGATTCAGTGCTGCAACAGTTTTTTACTATTCAGATTGAAATAAGGGAGCCACCAGTAAAATGTTTTATTATTCTCTCTATCTCTATCTTTGATTATGGATCAATTTTACGTGCTTCTTAATACTAGATACTTCATAGTCTTTGAACCCTGATTGTGTGAAGTCACAAAAACTCATGTCTATTAGATGATAAATAAATCTATTTTAAAGTTACATATATTAAATTCTATGTGTATATACAGTTCACATGCAGAAAATGATTAAAATCATCTCCTTTTTAATATAGTTGTTGATGACATGATGGTGGAAGGCTGGTATCATATGATTTTGGAATGATGAAAAGATAATGACTGATCATTTACTCTCTAAACCTTTTTATTGTCGTGAGAAAACAATATACATGATTTTCTTTAAATTACTGATCCATGAGTTCTTGCAGCGTAAGCCCGAGCATCAGAGAAGGTTTGTTGGAAGTTTCTTATGGAGTTTATGAGAAAGTTCCAAATAAGGTATATGGCTCCTTTTGATTTGTTCTGGCTCCCATGTTTAGCTTTCTTTCTTTTCAGTAGGACACTATAATTCGAGAAGGAGAAATGATTTTCCACATGCTGCTGGAGCACAATTGGTTTTTTTTTGTTTCTAACTGTTATACCCGTGCTATAGTTATGGTTGCTATGTATCCGAGGATTCCGTTGCCACAACAGGTGTGTGGTCTTACACTACAGTCATAATAAAAATGCTTGCAAAGAGTATTGCTTTTATTTCCAACATAAAGGTGAAAGTCTTGATTGATTTTGTTTTAAATGGGTCTATTTGGGCTAAATATATTATCGCAAACGAGTGAGTCAAATAAAAAAGCATTTAAAGAAAATGAAATGGGTCAAATAGGTTGGATGAGTTAACCGGGTTGAAACTTGAAAGTCGCCCGAAGTGTATATTTCAAGAGTACAACCTGCATATTACTTTATCTAAACATATCATAATAAATGCATTATTCTTTTAAAAGAAATACAAAAAGCGGACAAAGAAAGTGTTATCCAAACTCTATTGCCCACATCTGTTGATCCGTAAATGGATATTTTTTTTATTTTCATTCATTGATTTTTTTACTTTCATTCACAGACTATCTAATTGCTTCGCTTTTTACATATGTGCACTAATTTTACGGATTACACTGTAGGCTGTAAATTTGACATGCATGCTCTATTGATTATGCACTGATACACTTTTGAAAAATATGATTAGATCCTTGAGACTGCTTTCAAGAAGGAAAGATTACAATGGATTAGTATGTTAAGAAGGTGAATGATTTATTTCCATAGTGTTATTGCTTTCATTGTGCTTGCTACTTAGAAATATGACTAATGATTTATGCTTGTGTATAGAGGGTTAACATTGGAACCAAGATTGAAGAAGAAGAGAAATAGAAGTCATAACAAGTTTGGGTTGAAATGACTATATTTTAGCACGGGATCAGACGAGTTGGAGTTTCTTGCACACGTTTTTTTTTACTTTGTCTATATTTTTTACCAAACAGTTAAGGTGTCAACTATGATTACTACAATAACAGGTTCAATATTATTTCGTATCTGAATATGAACGATGTAGCAAGCTTTTGGGTGATTTTCAATCGTTTGACCCATTCCAGCAAAGCCTTTTGATTTAAAGTTTCTTTAATTTATATGAAGTTTAATTTCATTTAATTTTAATTAAATTCGAACAAATTCAATGTATTTTCCTTCGTTAAACCGCGTGTACACGCGGGCTTTAACCTAGTTAAATATAAAATTTGCCTCAAGGTATTTTTAAAAGAATATTTCAACAACGAGAGGGAATAAAAAAGCGATATATAACAATTATTAATCGAGTTAAGATATTGAGATATTGTTTAAAACTATTAATAAATACAATATTAAAATTGACTTATGAGTAATGGCTATTTATATAAGATTTTTAGTGATTGTTAATAAATAGAATTATGAGTCAAATAATTACGTCTTGTAGATTATATAAGTACCTTGAGGAACGTATTAGTCAAACACCGGTAAATGTTTTACTTCAAAGTCCAAACCTTCTCGAGTACAAGTGCTTCCAACAATCTTGTTTTTTTCAAAATCGATGTCTAGAGTCTAATCAGACGGACTTATTGACATTAATGCTAATACCAAAGACCACAAGCGAATTACAAATATATATAAATGCAACATGTGTTATATTAATATACTCATTCAATATATAACATTTAGAGTTAATTACGCATATAGTTCTTTTGATTTACCAAAAAGTAACATCTTTGTGTACTAGGGTTTTCGAGTAACAGGTTAAGAATCTAAACCCCCTCCTAAATCAGATTACTAGTGACCAGTATCGTCTTCGATGACCACCGCCACAACTACTACTGCTCAAATCAGATTACCACCAAAACCTACAACTCACAAATATGATGAACCGGCTTATCACTTCCCAAATGTCAATGACCAATCCATCCCTTTCGTCCCCTTAATCAAATTCGCCATCGAAACCTAAAACTCACAAATCAGATTGAACAAAACAATGATTCATGACTTTTAGGATAATTCTGCATTTCTTTCATGGCAATCGATTAGGGTGAGTAGCTAACGGCGGCCATTCATGGGTTTTGAGCCAAAATCGTGGATTGGACATCAGTGGATTTAGATTTTAGTATGTTGTTCATTCATGCTACCAATATTGTAGAGAAGGAGTTAGGCTAAGATGATTTGTTTCTGGTTCTTAAACACCATCTATATTGGTATTTGGTGGTGAAGAATGGTAACATGTGTGATGTTGGTCTGATCGCTAGAAAAAAACAAGTTCTTGGACTCGTAATCGAAATTTTGGGAGTTGTAATCGAATTTCTAGGGTGGAGGTGGCTCGGCTTGGGGTTGGTTCACAAAAAGAGCTGGCGGCCAACGATTTGAAGGGTCGTCAGAGTAGTTAACAAGGACTGATTCATAAGGGGTTTCAGTTCTTTTTCTTATTTATTTATTTATTTATTTTAAGAAATATACTTAAATGAACCTTTTATTTTAATTTTCAGTCTTTGACATGAATGGTGCTTGTATTTTTCTTTTATTAAAAGGGTATTTTGGTCATTTTACTCAAGCTTAATGGAAAATTCAACGACGGTTAATGCTCAAATGTGTTGCAAAATTAAAACCATAGAACTTGAACATGTTACTCTAAACATTTGTCCTTAAAAGTGTTACTCTTCTTAAACCACAAAGACTATCTGTGTAATTAACTCTAATCTTCTTATGGCAAACTAACACGCACAACTAAATCTACTCCTAAATTATACCATTTTTTTTCCCATAACGGGACTTTAACCCTCACCGCTTGAAGGGATATATATCACGACTTAAATACATTGGTATCATTGTGCTACAATCCCTTGGTCATTCAATAAAAAATAATTTAAAAATCATATAATACATCATTAATGATAAGCAGAGAATAACAATATAAGTAGTTATACATATAGTATAATTTTAATTGTGATACATGATATAGTTATACAGGGGAAGGATCCACTAAAAAGTGGATTTTGCCTAAGTAGCCTAAGAAGGATTGTGATGATGACATGTGGCACTCCTAATAAGTAGGAATGAAGGGCATTTTGGTCCTTATAAATAGGAGTGAAAATGACATGTGGCACCCCTTTTGTTTTTAAAAAATATGAACAAAAAAATCTAGTACAAAAAAATATAGCACAAAAAATCTAGTACAAAAATGTAGTACAAAAAAATATAGCACAAAAAATCTAGTACAAAAAATGTAGTACAAAAAATATAGCACAAAAAAATATAACACAAAAAAATCTAGTACAAAGAAATATAGCACGAAAAAATTTAGCAAAAAATGTAGTACAAAAAAATTTAGCACAAAAAAATTGAGGAAAAAAAATTTAAGACAAAAAAATTCAGCACAAAAAATTTAGCACAAAAATATAGTACAAAAAATTCAACAAAAAAATGTTATATAACATAGAAATACAACACATTTAAGTGGGTTTTTTTAGTCTTCATATTTTATATAGCAATATGGTACTCAAATTAAAGATAAAAAGACGCTCGATTTTACGGTGAAATTTTTATGAAAAAATAATGTCGTATAAAAAAGTTATAAACGTTTAAAAAATGAGGGTGGAATATGCATGTGACTTGCATGTGGAGAGAGAAAGTCCATAAATAGGATTTTCCCAAGATACCCTTGCACTCCTCCTTTCTCCTACCCTTTCATCTTAACCATTGATTTGAAAAATGAATGGTTAAGATTCCTTCTTAGGCTACTTAGGCAAAATCCACTTTTTAGTGGATCCTTCCCCTAGTTATACATTCGAAGAATCGACACTATCTCTCCTTCGCTATATTTTTAAAACACTACTTATAAATGCTTAGAGCATCCACAATGGGAAACTCGAAAAATGCATCCACCTGGCCCTTGCCCGTTCGTTACCCTCTCATTACCAAAAACGACTCCAAAAATGACCATGCTCTCTGCCCATTCAAAAAGGGTTTTCTTGGGCTTTTTCAGCATAAAAACGTCACCCCTCACATTCTCCTCAAGATGAACATCTCTTCCCTCTACTCCACATGAACTAAGAGGACACTAAAAAAACTTGTGCAGATGCTCTTATCTATATACTTAAAAATGATTCTACAAACAATCGGGTACACTTTGTTTCTAATTTCCCTCGTTCACAAACATATAACGTTAAAGAAATAGAAAAAAAGTACCAAAGGTAGGTATTATTGTTTTTATGTCAGCCTAAAACTTTGACTCTTTCAGTTTTTATCTAACTGCTTTCATGACTGGGTCATCAATAAGGAAAAATAATACAAATTAACAATTGCTAATAGCTTGAGATTTCTGACCGAGGGGCCGGAAGTCATCGGACCTAAAAATTTATATAAAATCGGGGGGTCGAAAATGTATATACCAAAAAATTTCTATACGAAAACTACATACTCTCCACTACCAAGCGAAAAGTTCGGGGGGTCGGCCGCCCCCTCCCGCCCCTTAAAAGCTTCGCCCATGATTGCTATACATATAAAGTGTAGGAACTAGGTTCACGTTTTCAATAAAATATATTACAAAATATATAATAACGAGACTCTCGTTATTTGTGGGAAATTCTACTAGTACAATACCGGTTACATAAACTAAATAAACAAATGAAAAATACAATTTAATTGTACAAATTTTGATTCAAATCGACGTATTTGGAAAACTTCAACCGCACCTTCTTGTATGAAACTCCGCTGTTAGATAAGCAAAAATTTGTTGACGGTTTTGGTTGAGGATCATGTTTGACGCGGGGCCCTTAAGACAGATTCCGCGCCTCCTCTCAGACGGTCTGTTTCCAGTATACAACAACCGAAGCAGTAGTTGTACTGCCGGAGATGGCTCTCACGCCCTAGATTACACCGGGTATCATTTGATGTTTATATATAACAACTCTCCTAAAAACACTTATAGCAACCCTACACGCCCTAAAATAAACCCCGAATACGATAAACGGCCCTAAATATCTTTAATTTCATAAAAAATAAATAAAAACAAAATGTAATGGTCTCTGGCGGGGCGCGACAGACCCCCTGTGGTCCGTCGCGGGGCGTGAGTGAGTAAAGGGGTGGCGGAACCCTGGGGGTGCCACGTGGCACAACACCCGGCGAGCCTATAGTGGTGACTAACCCAAGCTAAACCCTAGCCACCTAGCTCGCGGGCCGCGACCCGCTGTCGAATCAGCCCTATAAATAGATGGGATCGGCCTCAATTCACAAATCGCTCAAAACAAAACTTTCTCTCTAAAATTCTGAATAGTAGAAGTAATACTCTGGTATTATACCCCCCTAATTAGCGAAGCTCTGCCTCGTTGTAAGTATTATAACCCCCGGTTACGTGTTAGATACGCTGCCCGATTGATCTAGTACTCCGTAACGGCTGTCAAGGCTCTGCCTGACGTGGTCGTTGGAGTTCTGTCTCGGGGAGGGTATAACTAATGTAAATTGGGTTATTATACTAACGTGTATGCATTGTTTAATTAATAGATTATAACCAGGAAGTCACAAGAAAAATACCTAAATTAGCAATGTGAGTTTATCCCCCTTTTGTAAACCTTTTTGTGAGTAATCTCCTTTTTGTGTAAACTGTTTTACAAAACCTCAATTGTTTTACATTATATTGCCAGTGATTGAGTATTTGTAATTCTACAATTATCGTCGGTATGTTAAGGTTTGTATACAAAATTTGTTACTACACTCATACACTGTGAGTAGTAACATGACCACAAGTCGGGTCGACAGTACCGTGGGTGGTAATTAAGGTAGAAAAATAAACAAATGTAATTGTTGATTGCCCTCAATACTGTAAGATGATAAAACCTGTTTTGATTAAATTGGGATTCACTCACCAGTATTTCCCACTGACAAATGTTTTTAAAACGCGTTTCAGGTAACAAAATGTGAAAGCCAAATAGAAGCCAGCTGGAGAGCACTGAAGGCTTGAAAAAGTGGCTATAAAAGTTACCTAAATAAAGAAGATGTTTTATTTCAATAAAATAGGGTTTATCCCTATAAACAGATTGTAATGAAAACTTGGGTTTTTCCCATGTGTTTATATTTATAAAAAGATGTGGTATTTTACTCTGATAAAATATTTCCTAACTACGGTCCTGATGTAATTTCCGCTGCCAAACTAATAACACCGATACCACCGAAACTGGCTCGCGGCCGCCCGCTCCCGGGGTAGGGGTCGGGGGTTGCGACAGAATGTGGTATCAGAGCTACAGCCACTGATTTCAGCCACATAAGTGTTCTGCTAACACCAAAATTTTAAGTGTGTTAGGAAATAATCTATATGCTTATGTATATACATATATATTATGTGTTTTGTATTATTTGACTATCTGTTAATTACAGTATAATTGAGCAAGGAACTTCTAGTGCTTATCATCACTTAGATAGTTCACCAAAAGATAAGGGAATATCATCTTAACTAGATCCCTCAGATTACTCAATTAATACTGAAGAGAAGAATATTTATATTTAAAGCCCAGTTTGAGGAACCCTTTACTTCTAAGAAAAGAGATTGGTTTAATAGAGGAAGGAAAGAATGAAAAAGTTACAACAAAAGAAAGTGACAGTCAGAGCTAATAAGAAGTAAATATACAAATCCAGAAAACAAGCAATAGACCACCTTGGTAAGAGAAACTAGATAGGCAATGGGCAAATCTCCATATGTTAGCCACTACAGCAGTAAATGCTAACTCAAAACCAACTAGCCAAACTACCATTGTTACCTTTATTTCAAAGATCAACCACTGATAGAGCCAAACCAGGATCAACTAATGAAATTAGATCTCAACCAGGAAAACCCTTACCCAGATGAAGATCCTTATTTTCCCAGAACTCCCCCACCGAACCTCATAACTCAGTACACTAACCTTAACTCTTTAGATCCCTTTTGGAATAACAAATAATGGATGTAGAATGTAATTAGAAACCCATGCCACCTATGAGCCAGGAAAGTTGGAAAAACTTCGCTCATAGGATGACAAATCCGTAGAAGAAGGAGATAGAATTCGGCAAATAGGAGAAAAGCTTATGTGGAAAAATGTTGAGCATAATTATGTGTAAATATTGTGCTAAATTCTATTCTATGAAAATTAATACCTAATAAATGTTCACAATTCAGAAGACTAACGAAGTAAATCAGGAAAACCAGAATAATGAGAATAACGGAAACCTAAGAGATAACAGTGCCATCAAACGCATAGTAGCGCAAGAAATTATAAATGCTATGTCTTAGTATAAGCTTCAAGATAAACTAATTACTTGTGTAGATCAATTGTGATGGATGTTGATATGCCGTGAGGATAATGACTAGAACAGTGTAAATATGATAAATAAGCAATAACACTTGGCCACTGTTATTTCTTGTTTATTAGTATTACTCGGTTCTAGAACATGATCCATCTTGAGAATACTAATTTCCTTGTTTCTTGATACAAGCTATAATCAACGATGAAATTCTTAAAATCATGACCTGAGAAAATTCTATTTATGGAAATACAATGATAATTACCTCTCCGGCAAGACTGGTATGATGTGGTAAACACTCTAGCTTGACCGGGTAAGATGGGGGTACCTCTCCGACGAGACCGGGTAAGATGGGGTATATGTTAATGGAATTCCCTAAATAGTACCATGACCTGATCTCTGACCTGTTTTGGGAAAAATAAAATCTGTCAAATACATTGACATTATGAATGGTGTGTATATTACAGTATGTGAAATATATGATTATATAGATATGTATATCTATAAGGAAATCCAAAGATCATAATGATTAACAATTAGGGATAAATCACGAACAAATGTGTCAATGATAATTTTAGATTTATTTATCAGGAATCTATCGTATACATTCTGATGTCAAACATTATTTCGTTTAAATCAACCATCTCGTAATTCATGCGACAAAATGAACGGCAGGAACTCTTTAAAGTTGGAATGCCATCAAAAGTATAAGAATTCCCCTTGCGTTACTTTAGATTATTAACGCATTAGGAAACCTGTAACTAAAATTTGGCTAAAACGACTGAAGCACCTAAGAAGAATGCTAGAGCATTTGTTCTGACAACAAAAGAAGCAAAGATGATTCCGGACGTGATTGTTGGTACGTTTTTGCTAAAGTATTATTTGACTCTGGTGCGAACCAAAGTTTTATTAATACTTCATTTTGCAAAATTCTCAATCAAAAATTAACTAACTCCAACAAGAATGTTTAGTAGAAACGGCAAATAGAGAATCCATTAGAATCACTGAAATCTTGCACGGAGCAAGAATAGAAATTTTAAACCAAAATTTTATTGCTAACCTTTACCCAATGAAACTGGCTGGATTTGATATCGTATTAGGAATGGATTGGTTAGTAACCAATAAAGCCAGTATTCTATGTGATCAAAAGTTAATACAAGTAAATTCACCAAAGGGTGAAAAGATCACAATAAAAGGAAATAAGCCATCTAGATCCACAAAATTCATCTCTGTGATGAAAACTGCAAGCTATGCAAGGAAAGGATCCTTCGTGTATATGATTTCTATAATCATTAACAATAAAGTAAAAGAATTGAAAGATATTCCTGTAGTATCTCAATTCTCGGATGTATTTCCAGAAGAATTACCTGGATTGCCACCAGACAAGGAAGTCGAATTCAGAATTCACCTGCTATCAGGAACGTCACTGATTGCCAAGGCACCTTACCGTTTGACACTAGCAGAAATGCAAGAACTGAAGAAACAATTAGACGAATTTCTGGAGAAAAGATTCATACAGCCAAGTTCATCACCATGGGGAGCACCAATCTTGTTCGTTAAGAAGAAAGACGGGTCAATGCGTATGTGAATTGATTACCGGGAATTGAACAAAGTCACGATTAAAAATCGGTACCCATTACCGAGAATCGATGATCTGTTTGATCAATTACAAGGAGCTCGATTCTTTTCAAAGATCGATTTACGCTCAGGATATCATCAATTAAAAGTACAGGAAAAGGACATTCCTAAAACTGTCTTTAGAACAAGGTATGGCCATTATGAATTTACAGTCATGCCATTTGGTTTAACCAATGCCCCAACCGCATTTATGGACATGATGAACCAAATATGTAAGCCATATTTGGATAAATTCATAATTGTCTTTATAGATGATATTCTCATTTACTCTAAGAGTAAAGAGGAACATGCAGCACATCTGCATGCACTCCTAAGTTTACTGAGAAAAGAAAAGCTTTATGCTAAATTTTTAAAATGTAAATTTTGGTTAGAAGAAGTACAATTTCTTGGACATTTAGTCAACCATGAAGGAATTCATGTGGATCCCACAAAGATCGAGGCAATTACTAAATGGAAAGTCCCTGAATCACCAACGGAGGTGAGAAACTTTCTAGGACTGGCAGGTTATTATAGATGGTTTATCCGAGATTTTTCAAGAATAGTCATTCCTTTAACAAAACTGACCTGTAAATCCATTAAGTTTGAATGGGGACCAAAAACAAGAAGAAGCCTTTAGAATCCTTAAGCAAAGATTAACCAACGCACCTATATTAGCGTTACCAGAAGGAATTGAAGACTTTGTAGTCTGCTGTGACGCTTCTAAGTTAGGTTATGCATGTGTGTTGATGCAACGCCAGAAGGTTATAGCCTATGCCTCTAGACAACTTAAGAATCATGAAGAGAATTATACAACTCATGATTTAGAATTAGGAGCAATAATTTTATCCCTTAAGATTTGGAGACACTAATTATATGGAAATAAATTTGTTGTCTTCACCGATCATAAGAGTTTAAGATACATTTTTGGGCAAAAAGAGTTAAATATGAGACAGAGAAGATGGATGAAACTTCCCAGTGATTACGATTGTAATATTCAGTATCATGCTGGAAAAACTAATGTAGTAGCTGATGCTTTAAGTCAAAAGTATCATGAAAAACCAAGACATGTAGGTTCTCTTAAATTAAATCTGCAGATAGATTTAAATGAACATATTAGAGAAGTACAAGAATCAGTAATCAAGGATGATACTGAAAAATTGAAAGGAATTATTAAGGAATTAGAACAAGGAACAGATGGAATTTGGAGATTCCATAAGAAAAGAGTTTGGATACCTAAACAAGGAAACCTACGCCACCAAATTTTAGAAGAAGCCCATAAGTCTAAGTATACGATACATCCTGGAAGTGATAAGATGTATCAAGACTTAAGAAAGAATTTCTGGTGGATAGGAATGAAAAAAGATATAGCAGCTTATGTTGCTAAGTGTTTAACCTGTTCACAAGTTAAAGCTGAACATCAGAAGCCCTCAGGTTTATTACAGCAATTAGAAATGCCTGTATGGAAATGAGAATTGATAACAACGGATTTTGTTACCAAATTACCCAAGACACGAAAAGGTAATGATACAATCTGGGTGATTGTAGATAGATTAACTAAGTCTGCTCATTTCTTACCAATGAAGGAAACTTTCAGTATAGAACAATTAGCCAAGTTATATGTAAATAAAATAGTTTATTTACATAGAATTCCTTTATCTATTGTTTCTGATAGAGATAGCCGTTTTACTTCTCATTTTGGACAAGTTTCCAAAAAGCAATGGGAACCAAGTTAAATATAAGCACAGCTTATCATCCTCAAACGAATGGACAAAGTGAAAGCACAATTCAGACAATGGAAGATATGCTTAGAGCTTGTGTAATTGATTTTAGAGGAAATTGGGATGATCATTTACCATTGATAGAATTTTCCAATAATAACAGCTATCATACCAGTATTAATGCCGCACCATTCGAAGCACATTATGGACGAAAGTGTCGAACTCCAGTCTGTTGGGCAGAAATTGGAGAAAAGCAATTGTCTGAACTAGAAATAGAACAATAGACAACAGACAAGATTATTCAAGTCAAAGAAAGACTAAAAGCAGCACGCGATCGTCAAAAGAGTTATGCTAATAACAGGCGAAAACCCTTGGAATTATTATTAAAAGTTTCTCCATGGAAATGAGTGGTTGGATTCATCAAAAGGGGAAAGCTAAGCCCCAGGTGTAACGCTTCGCATTTTTTTGTAATCGTATATCCATTGTATTCGTATTGTATTCGTATTCAACCATTGTAATCCGAGGCTTTGGTCGTAATAAAACTTGATCATTATACATGAATTATAGTTTAAATTAAACATATCATACATTCGTTCCATTTATGTGCAAATTTGATACATTGGCGCTACACGTAAACTCGTACCTAATTTTTACAAACAAACAATCGTAAATACGTATTTTAAATACGTGAACATTGGGATTTGACGTATAATTACTTATACGTACATTTACAATACTTGAATTATGCATTTATACATATTATATACTCAATAAATACCAAAGATTATACCAAACACTTTTCCACCTCTTTTCTTCTCCAATCACCTTTTCCACCTCCTTCAATCACCTTTTCCACCTCCATTCTCCATTATAATTATTTTTTATTTATCTTTTCCATTTATTTTTTTTATCTCCACCAATCACCTACCACCTTCTTCACCTATAAATACCAACCTTCTCCTACCATTTTCTTCACACCATTCTTCTCTCAATCTTCTCAATATACTCTTAATCTCTCTAAATCAAGAATTCTAAAAGAACACTAAGTGTTCTAACCTTTCTCCTCTTAATCTCTCTAATTCTCTCAATCAAGAATTCTAAAAGGACACGAAGTGTTCCAACCATTCTTCTCTCAACCCCTCTAATTCTCTTAAAATCTTCCAAGCAAGGAAGAGAACTCGAAGAGTTCTAAATAAAACATTAAGTGTTCTAAGGAAGCTTTGAACCTCCAACTCTTCACGGGATTACCAAAGGAACAACTTTGAGAAACCGTGAGTACACTCGACCCATTTACATTTTAAACCACCTTTGGGTTGTAACATGTTACCATACAAAAATCACACTTACACACACTTAAACATGCTCTATGAACTCAATCCGTTATACATGCTACTTGTTTACTTAGGTTCATGCTAGATTGTACATGCTTTATGCCATTACTATGCTAAAACCTCAACTTGACATATATAGCGCTATAGGAGTAGCACACCACCCGTCGGGCCCGTCTTGTTAAGTTATTATACTAAAACAGTCTCGTCACTTTTGTGGCGAGGGATGCTAAATACTAGTGGACACTTGGGTTTGATGTAATGTTATGCATGCTAGTTACCTTGTACACAAATTGCCATGTGGATTCGAGTAAATGCTTTATACATATGCTATACTATTTAAACCTTGTGTACTCGCCTTTGCTTTTGCATTGAACTTTATTTTAACATGTTACAGGTTAAGGATGACGATGCTATGAAATGAAGTAGCAATGATGCCTAGATACACATTTAGACGTCTTAGGTTTAAAATGTTGTATCAATTTTGTTATGTTGTTATGTACTTTTCGTTGAACTTGTTGTTATTTGAGATTTCTATGTAATATTGACAATTGATGTTTGGAATGAAAATGGTTAATTTAAATAGTGTCACAAATAGTGTTATGAAGTCTCTTGCAATCTATTTCGTCTCACTCCGATGTTTCCGCCATCGGTTGGGGTGTGACAGATTGGTATCAGAGCCATAACTATAGGGAATTAGGTAGAATTGCCATGTTCGACCTAGTCTATAGTAGGAACCATATTTTTGACCATTCTTGATTCTTGCTTAAAATGTTATTCTTCCTACTTTGCTTCTTCCTCTTCTTTTTGGTCTTAATATTTACATGATGTCTTTCCTAAGACATTTTACACAATACACATGAAGACTTGAAGACACTCTTATGCAAAAGAGACGAGTTTACCAAAATAGGCGTGAAACCCACAATTTGGTAACGACTCTCATTCCGCTTATTCTTATTTTGCACGAAATTTTGCCATTAAGTTAGGAGTGAAATCCACATCTTAATGGTAAATTTCCAATTCAAACTCTAGTGGACCTTCGTCAAAGTGTCGAAATTATATTTTGACCCGACGAGCACCAACCACATTAGGGTACGAAATCGTAAAGTTAGGGGTGAAACCCGCACCTTGTCGATTAAGTTCCATTCCTCGATTTTCGATCTCGCCAAAGTTTCGATTGTTTCAATCAATTAGAGACGTGTAGTAACTGGAAGGGTAAGATACCGTTAATCGCTTCTCGACGAGAGTATCTTACCTATAGGCCAAAACACGTTTCTCTAATTTGAAAGGACTTCACTTTGGAATAGTCGACGTTTCTCTACCCGAAACAATCCTATGTTTTATGAGCCTCTCTTTTATATGATTCAATTTATATGTGATTTTATACTTGTTACCTCGTTCATTTCAAAACCGTTACACAATTCGCACGTCTCGCGCAATAAAAAACAATAATAATTCTCGTGAACAAACTAAATTTATACTCCTTTTACGCAATCATACGTGTTTATACTTGTCAAATACATGTTGAATTCATGAGAATTATGTGAACCATACGTGATACATCATACTTGCATACTTAAACTTGCAACTTATTTTAAAATTTATGATCAAGTCTCATCGTTTCCTTTTCTTTCGAACTTCTAGATGGCATCTCCAAGCTCATCAAAGAAGACCAAGTCAAAGAAAGGTACCAACAGTGAGTCCATCTCCAAGCAAGAGCTAGTTGGGCTCATTGCTGAGCAAATGGCCGACCAAATGGCTCGAGTTATACCTGATATTGTTAGCCGCATTCAACCTAATTCTGATTCGCCTCATGGCTCTGTGGACTCCAAGGTGGAAAAGCCTAAGACACCTTTTCTCTTCAAACAATTCATGGCTTGTAGGCCATTGGAATTTACTGGAAAAGATGGTGCTACCGCCCTACTCTCGTGGTTCGACGCCATGGAGATCACTTTTCGTCAGAGTGGTTGTCCTGACGACCTACGCACTCAAAATGCCACAGGGGTGTTCCGATCAAGGGCTCTTGATTGGTGGACCTCTGAACGAGGCACAAGAGGTGAGGACGCCGCCCACGCACTGCCATGGGCTGAATTGAAAAAGATCACGAAGGAGGAATTTTGTCCGCCGCACGAGATAAGGAAACTAGAGAGTGAGTTTTGGCACTTAAAGCAGGTGGATGACGACAACGATGGTTTGACCCTTCATTTCAAACAACTTAGCATCCTGTGTCCTAGTCAGGTTGATACACCTGAAAAGGCCATCAACAAATACATCCACTGCTGCCCTAATTCCTTCATGAACCTGATGGAAGCTGCATGCCCAGCCACTATTGAGGGTACCTTTCGTCTAGCTGCCCGTTTGAATAGTAATCATGTCATGCGTAGAAATGCCACGAAAACCCCGCTGAAAACCGCCCAACAAGCCACTGTTGAACCCTCCTCCTCCACCAAGAAAATCCAAGGCAAGAAGCGGAAGGCTTCGAGCCAAAATTGCGCGGTTGTTACTTCGCCGAACCCACAAGCTTTACAATCTGTAACTGCTGTTACCCCCACAACCCTTGGGCCTCAAGAAAGAAACTACATTGGGTCATGGCCTAAGTGCAACCAATGCTCGTACCATCATCCTACTGGCACCCCATGTCGCAAATGTGCCACCTGTAACAAGGTGGGGCATTTTGCCAATCGTTGTCGCTACAATCCGAGGGCCGTTCAAAACCAAGCTATTGTGACTCAAAACCCTGGCCCCAATCAAGCTCAGAACCAAGTCGTTCCTGTGCGAGCACGTTTTAAGTGTGGTGATGTCAACCACATGGCCAACGTCTGTCCACAGCGAAACCAGCACCAACAGCAGCAGCAGCAGCCGCCACAACAATAGCAGCAAGCTCAACAACCTGCTAGAGGTCGAGCTTTTGTCATCACTGCTGCTCAGGCTCAAAACGCGAACGACGTCATTACTGGTACGTTCCGTGTGAACAATGTTTATGCTTCATGTCTATTTGATACTGGCACCGATAAAAGTTTTGTGTCGATAGAATTCGAATCCTTGCTTAAGTGTAAACGCTCGAAGTTGCCAAAATCTTTCGCTGTCGAAGTCGCTGATGGTAAAACCGTCACTGTCGATTCCGTTATCTCCAATTGTTCTTTGATCCTTAATGATCATACGTTCTCAATCAACCTCATACCTATGCAAATGGGTAGTTTCGACGTCATAGTAGGTATGGACTGGCTTAGGCGAGTTCGTGCTGAAGTGGTCTGTTCCGAGAAGTTTATTCGTCTACCTCTTCCAAACGGTGATTCCCTACACGTCTATGGTGAAAAACCTTCTCAAGGTCTTAAGCTCATGTCGTGTATCCAAGCGAACAAATGCTTGCGCAAGGGTACCTTCGCCTTTCTCACCCACATTGTGGAAAAGAAGGACAAAGGCCCAAGCATAAGCGACATTCCCGTCGTACGTGATTTCCCCGATGTATTTCCCGACGATCTTCCTGGTCCGCCTCCTGCCCGTTCTGTCGACTTTCGTACCGATTTAGTGCCTGGCGCAACGCATGTCGCTAAATCTCCTTACCGTTTAGCACCCTCTGAGATGCAAGAGCTCTCTAGTCAACTCCAAGAGCTTCTTGATAAAAGCTTTATACGCCCTAGTAGTTCTCCTTGGGGCGCTCCCATTTTGTTTGTCCAAAAGAAAGATGGGTCATTCCGAATGTGTATTGACTATCGTGAGCTCAACAAGCTTACTATCAAGAACCGATACCCTCTTCCGCGCATCGATGACCTCTTCGATCAAATGCAAGGCGCAACCTGTTTCTCAAAGATTGATCTTCGTTCTGGGTATCATCAACTTCGATTCCTCGAAGAAGATATACCTAAAACCACCTTTCGTATGCGTTATGGTCATTACGAGTTCGTGGTCATGCCCTTTGGTTTGACCAACGCACCTGCTGTTTTCATGGATTTAATGAACCACATGTGCAAAGCGTACCTGGACCGTTTCGTGATCATCTTCATCGACGATATTCTTATCTATTCCAAGACTCAAGGAGAGCATGAGCGACATTTGCGTCTTATCCTTGAACTTCTTCGAACAGAACGTCTATACGCCAAATTCTCCAAGTGCGAATTTTGGCTAAAAGAGGTTCAATTCCTTGGTCATACTGTCAACGGACTTGGTATTCACGTTGACCCCGCTAAAATCGAAGCTGTGAAGAACTGGATTGCACCTAAATCTCCGTCCGAAATTCGTTCGTTTCTTGGTCTTGCTGGTTATTATCGTTGTTTTATCTCCAACTTTTTGAAAATCGCTGTCCCTTTGACCTCCTTGACTCAAAAAGAGAAACCTTTTGTTTGGGGTCCCGAACAAGAGGAGTCTTTTCAAACACTCAAGGACATGCTTTGTAATGCTCCTATCCTCACACTACCTGACGGTAACGACGACTTCGTCGTGTATTGCGATGCTTCAAACCTTGGCCTTGGTTGTGTCCTTATGCAACGCGACAAGGTTATCGCTTACGCGTCGAGGCAACTCAAAATACATGAGAAAAACTATACTACTCACGACCTTGAACTTGGTGCAGTTGTTTTTGCATTAAAGATTTGGCGACACTACCTTTATGGTACTAAGTGTGTGGTCTTCACCGACCATAAGAGCCTTCAATATATCTTTGACCAAAAGGAACTGAACATGCGTCAACGTCGTTGGGTGGAATTATTAAATGACTACGACTGCGAAATCAAATACCATCCAGGTAAAGCGAATGTAGTAGCCGACGCTCTTAGTCGTAAAACTCATGTGAATGGTATTCGTTGTCACCAACTCGTTAACGATCTTCAAAGCCGCATACGTGAAGCTCAATACACCTCCATTAACGAAGGTAGCCTCTCTGTTGAGGTACGAGGCGCTAAGGAACATGAACTCGTGTCTAAATCTGATGGTATTCTATACTATCTCAATCGTATCTGGATCCCTAATCGTGAAAACCTTCGAGACTTTCTGATGAACGAGGCACACAAATCGAAGTATTCAGTTCACCCTGGTGCTGATAAGATGTACCACGATATGCGTACATCCTACTGGTGGCCTGGGATGAAAAGGGATGTCGCCTCCTACGTTGCAAAATGTCTTACCTGTTCAAAGGTCAAAGCTGAACATCAACGTCCCTCTGGCTTACTCGAACAGCCAGTAGTTCCAATCTGGAAATGGGAAAGAATTGCCATGGACTTTATCACTAAACTTCCTCGTACTTCTTCTGGTCATGACAGTATTTGGGTGATCGTGGATCGATTGACCAAATCAACTCATTTTCTCCCCATTCGTGAAGATTTCAAAGTCGAGAAATTGGCTAGAATCTACACTGATGAGATCATTTGTCGTCATGGTACCCCCATTGACATCATTTCCGATCGGGATGCTCGTTTTACGTCTCGTCTTTGACAAACCTTTCAATCTGCTATGGGTACTGCTCTTAAACTTAGCACCGCTTTTCATCCTCAGACAGACGGTCAAACCGAGCGTACAATCCAAACTTTAGAGGATATGCTTCGTTCTTGCGTAATAGATTTTGGTGGCAACTGGGATTCACACTTGCCGTTGATCGAATTCTCGTACAATAACAGCTATCATGCGAGTATTCGAATGGCACCTTTCGAAGCATTGTATGGTCGCAAGTGTCGTTCGCCTATTTGTTGGCATAAGATTGGTGAATCTCAATTCACTGGTCCCGAGCTTATACAAGAAGCGACAGACAAGATTTTACAGGTGCGAGACAACTTACTGAAAGCCAGGAGCCGACAAAAGAGTTACGCCGACAAGCGTCGCAAACCTTTGGAATTCGAGACAGGTGACTTAGTACTTCTCAAAGTGTCCCCTTGGAAGGGTGTGGTTCGATTTGGTAAGAAAGGGAAACTCGCACCTCGCTACGTTGGTCCTTTAAAGATTCTCGAAAGGATTGGCAAGGTTGCGTATAGACTGGACCTACCTGAAGGACTCAACAATGTACATCCTGTCTTCCACGTATCAAACTTAAAGAAGTGTTTAGCTGACGAAGGGCTTCAAGTTCCACTCGAGGACCTTCAAATCAACGAGACCTTGCATTTTGTGGAAAAACCCGTCGAAATTGTGGATCAAGGAGTCAAGTTATTGAGGCGCAGTAAAATTCCTATCGTCAAGGTTCGATGGGAAGGTAAACGTGGCGCTGAATTCACTTGGGAACTCAAGAGTCACATGAAGACGAAGTACCCCTATCTATTCGCTACTTCTTCCTAAATTTCGGGACGAAATTCCCTAAAGGAGGGGAGACTGTAACGCTACGCATTTTTTTGTAATCGTATATCCATTGTATTCGTATTGTATTCGTATTCAACCATTGTAATCCGAGGCTTTGATCGTAATAAAACTTGATCATTATAAATGAATTATACTTTAAATTAAACATATCATACATTCGTTCCATTTATGTGCAAATTTGATACATTGGCGTTACACGCAAACTCGTACCTAATTTTTACAAACAAACAATCGTAAATACGTATTTTAAATACGTGAACATTGTGATTTGACGTATAATTACTTATACGTACATTTACAATACTTGAATTATGCATTTATACATATTATATACTCAATAAATACCAAAGATTATACCAAACACTTTTCCACCTCTTTTCTTCTCCAATCACCTTTTCCACCTCCATTCTCCATTATAATTATTTTTTATTTATCTTTTCCATTTATTTTTTTTTATCTCCACCAATCACCTACCACCTTCTTTACCTATAAATACCAACCTTCTCCTACCATTTTCTTCACACCATTCTTCTCTCAATCTTCTCAATCTTCTCTTAATCTCTCTAAATCAAGAATTCTAAGAATTCTAAAAGAACACTAAGTGTTCTAACCTTTCTCCTCTTAATCTCTCTAATTCTATCAATTAAGAATTCTAAAAGGACACGAAGTGTTCCAACCATTCTTCTCTCAACCCCTCTAATTCTCTTAAAATCTTCCAAGCAATGAAGAGAACTCGAAGAGTTCTAAATAAAACATTAAGTGTTCTAAGGAAGCTTTGAACCTCCAACTCTTCACGGGATTACCAAAGGAACAACTTTGAGAAACCGTGAGTACACTCGACCCATTTACATTTTAAACCACCTTTGGGTTGTAACATGTTACCATACAAAAATCACACTTACACACACTTAAACATGCTCTATGAACTCAATCCGTTATACATGCTACTTGTTTACTTAGGTTCATGCTAGATTGTACATGCTTTATGCCATTACTATGCTAAACCCTCAACTTGACATATATAGCGCTATAGGAGTAGCACACCACACGTCGGGGTCTTGTTAAGTTATTATACTAAAACGGTCTCGTCACTTTTGTGGCGAGGGATGCTAAATACTAGTGGACACTTGGGTTTGATGTAATGTTGTGCATGCTAGTTACCTTGTACACAAATTGCCATGTGGATTCGAGTAAATGCTTTATACATATGCTATACTATTTAAACCTTGTGTACTCGCCTTTGCTTTTGCATTGAACTTTATTTTAACATGTTACAGGTTAAGGATGATGATGCTATGAAATGAAGTAGCAATGATGCCTAGATACACATTTAGACGTCTTAGGTTTAAAATGTTGTATCAATTTTGTTATGTTGTTATGTACTTTTCATTGAACTTGTTGTTATTTGAGATTTCTATGTAAAATTGACAATTGATGTTTGGAATGAAAATGGTTAATTTAAATAGTGTCACAAATAGTGTTATGAAGTCTCTTGCAATCTATTTCGTCTCACTCCGATGTTTCCGCCATCGGTTGGGGTGTGACACCAGGTATGTTGGACCTTTTAAGATTATTAGAAGAATAGTACCAGTAGCTTATCAACTACAACTGCCAGAGGAAATGGCAGGTATACATGATGTCTTTCATGTATGCAATCTCAAAAAGTGCTTAGCCGGTGAATCATTGGTGGTACCTCTTAAGGACATAGAGGTAAATGAGAAACTTAAGTTTGGAGAGAAACCCCTACAAATTGAAGACAGGAAGATTAAGAATCTTAAACACAAGAGATTAGTTCTAGTCAAAATGAAATAGGATTCCAATAGAGGACCAGAGTACACGTGGGGGCTTGAATCAGAGATGCAGAAGAAATATCCACACCTATTCCAGTAGACCTCGAGGACGAGTTCTAAAACAAGGTGGAGAGGATATAACAACTCACCTAAAAACACTTATAGCAACCCTACACGCCCTAAAATACACCCCGTATACGATAAACGGCCCTAAATACCTTTAATTTCATAAAAATTAAATAAAAACAAAATGTAATGGTCTCTAGCGGGGTGCGACAGACCCCCCGTGGTCCGTCGCGAGGCGCGAGTGAGTAAAGGGGTCGCGGAACCCTAGGGTGCCACGTGGCACAACACCCGGTGAGCCTATAGTGGTGACTAAACCAAGTTAAACCCTAGCCACCTAGCTCACGGGCCGCGAGAGAGACAACCGTGGCGGTCACGAGCCGTGACCCGCTGTCGAATCATCCCTATAAATAGATGGGATCGGCCTCAGTTCACAAATCGCTCAAAACAAAACTTTCTCTCTAAAATTCTGAATAGTAGAAGTAATACTCGGGTATTATACCCCCTAATTAGCGAAGCTCTTCCTCGTTGTAAGTATTATAACCCCCGGTTATGTATTAGATACGCTGCCCGATTGATCTAGTGCACCGTAACGGCTGTCAAGGCTCTTCCTGACGTGGTCGTTGGACTTCTGTCTCGGGGAGGGTATAACTAATGTAAATTGGGTTATTATACTAACGCGTGTGCATTGTTTAATTAATAGATTATAACCAGGAAGTCACAAGGAAAATACCTAAATTACCAATGTGAGTTTATCCCCCTTTTTCTAAACCTTTTTGTGAGTAATCTCCTTTTTGTGTAAACTGTTTTGCAAAACCTCAATTGTTTTACATTATATTGCAAGTGATTGAGTATTTGTAATTCTACAATTATCGTCGGTATGTTGGGGTTTTGTATACAAAATTTGTTACTACACTGTGAGTAGTAACATGACCACAAGTCGGGTCGACAGTACCGTGGGTGGTAATTAAGGTAGAAAAATAAACAAATGTAATTGCTGATTGGCCTCAATACTGTAAGATGATAAAACCTGTTTTGATTAAATTGGGATTCACTCACCCGTATTTCCCACTGACAAATGTTTTTAAAACGCGTTTCAGGTAACAAAATATGAAAGCCAAATAGAAGCCAGCTGGAGAGCACTGAAGGTTTGAAAAAGTGGCTATAAAAGTAACCTAAATAAAGAAGATGTTTTATTTCAATAAAATAGGGTTTATCCCTATAAACAGATTGTAATGAAAACTTGGGTTTTTCCCATGTGTTTATATTTATAAAAAGATGTGGTATTTTACTCTGATAAAAAATTTCCTAACTACGGTCCTGATGTAATTTCCGCTGCCAAACTGATAACACCGATAACACCGAAACTGGCTCGCGGCCGCCCACTTCCGGGGTAGGGGTCGGGGTTGCGATATTATAAAATTAGGAAAAAGATGAAGTTGATAAAAGGATAATTTTGAGAGTGCTCCTCTCTAAAATTTCATCGAACAAAGACCTCTTTCGTGTGTATATCTCTCCTCTACTTTTAGAATGAGTCCTCATTCTTTTTATAGTCATACACATAAAAAGCTAATTAAAACCCAATCAATATTGTCATAATTTAGACAATTAAACAAGATAATAAACCTTGTAATGAATAGGGTTTTAATTTCTCATTAATCTTGTACTAAACAAGATATTTAATATTGTAACATACAATATTAAGGTTCAATCAAATGGATTAAAGTGGTCAACTCGAAACGCTCATTTTCATTCATGACAGAACTAAATGAGTTGAGACCATTTACACATTAACTCACTAGTGGTTGACCAGTTTTCCTGGTCGCGCGTGCGTGTAGGCGGACCCACACCAAGGCTACTGTCCAACTAGTACTTCTATTACTGTTGTAAACCTGCGCGCTTGCCAGAACTGATCCGCCAGTCCGCTCGCAACACTTCAAGGATCTCATGCCATACCATTGGGAGTCGCACAACACACGGATGCCACTACGCATACCAGGAAGCCACCTGGTTATGCGCCATCCATACTCGTGCGCCACCTGCACTCTCCGCCCTAGCTAATGACGCGCGCCATGCGCCTAACGAGCTTGTGCCGCATCGACATGTGACATGCTATGGCATCTACCTACGCCACCCAAAGGTGCGCCATAAGCGGACCCGCCATGTATCTGACCATGCGCTAATGGGCAAAAATACAAAGGCGGTGTGTAAAGTTCCAAATGGGCCACATTGCGCCCATGGCCGACGTCACGTGCGCACATGAGTGAGGAAGGGTGCGCCTCACCCTTTACGGTCCCACTAGTTTTTGTCCAAATGTAGACAATATACAGGGAGCCCTCCTCCTTATAAACCACTACAAGTTTTATCATCCCACCTATTTGGGACAAGTTGACAAAACTTAATCCATTTTTCTCATCTTTGTTTGTTCCAAACATACAACTTCAACATTCGATATCTCATTCATCTTAGCTCTATTTGGATATAGTTTGAACACAAACCCATAAATAATTATTTATAAAACACATATATAAATATTATTGATGTCCAAAATATTTAGTGAAAAACTCATTTTCACTAAATTTCCAACAATCCCTCAAATGAATGGAGATCGATTAAAACACACAAAATTCCCTGATGAAAACTCGACAGTCGAGTATTGTAGGATAGGTAGGTGTAGCCTTTGAACCTTCCTTGGTGAAGCATACTTAGCCTACTAGGGTTTTGTAGACGTGATGTCCTTAAACATCCCCCCATTTATGTAAACGACAATATACATTCACACAATACTTTCCCTAGCCGGGCCATCTCCTCATTTTTCGTCTCCAATAATGGTCACGGAGCACTTTCCTGGTTCTGCGGGAGCTCTAGAAATTATGCCCTAATTCCATTCGAAGCGACCACACTTCTCTCCAACATAGGTAATTTCCCTTTAAATCATTAAAAGCATTATGGCTTACTATGATTTCCACAAATCAATTAGCCATATATTATGCTTAGCCACACAACAATGTCACTGAATATTATAGGAATAGACTAGGACGTATTTAAACACCCTTTTATAGTTTTAGGGGGATATATGAACATATACACTAGCTTATACATAAACATATATATTAGCTATGGCCCCACAGTGATTACCCTTCGGTTCATGATTAAGTTGTCCTATTGAACCTAGATCTTAGGATCTCCAGTCAACTAGGTTAGGTTTCCCTCATGTCCCTTTTCAATGGGCTTTAGTCTCATTCCACAACTTGATCTCTTATCAACCCACTGGTTGTTGGATCCAAAATTATTTGTTGACTTCGCTAAGTCAACAACAATAATTTTCAGTTTAGATCAGTTGTCCTAACGTGTTCTTGACTTACTAGTCAATTTTGCCTTTTAGTCGATTCGTAAGACTTATAACTCGTGATCTCAACTTGGATCTAGTTATGTACCTTGTCTTTGAAACTCAATTCATAGCTAGACACATTTCCATCATGCCTTTCGTATGTCATAATTGACATCTTACTAGATTTTGAATCTAACCAATTGGCATTCGAGTCCAATCTACTCGATTGACTCCATCTAACCATTGTGTACTCCACATGGTCATATGTTTGCAATATATATTAGGATTGCTAAAATCATTATTGCCAAACCTTCCATATTCAAATGCAAGTCACCCCCACATTTAAGTGTAATTGGATAACATCCAAAAGGGGTGATGAAAGGTTCTCCCTTTCATTTCGAGTTTGAGAAAACTTCTCAACTACCATTTCTACATACCCTAAAGGGTTTGTTTCTTAAATGGTTCCTCCCCCCACATTGCTTGCATTTTAATTAAGATTGAGTAATATTGCTCTTGATGACTTTTTAGACCTGCGTGATAGGATAAAATTATCCATATCTTTTTGTCAATACAGTCATCCAATTATATTACTCTACTCAGATTAATATTGCTCATAAGAGCTTCTGAGCTATATGAGTTTTTCACATATGAAACCGGATAGAATCATTATCAATGATCTATTTATTCGGTTCTCCCAAGTTATCCCTTTGGACTAAAATGAAGTTATTTATAGTTTTTTTTAGCAAAAAAAATCTTTATTATGTCATCACATATTTTGAATGTTTAAAGTTAATTTAATCTCCGTCGAGCATATAAATTAACAAGTATTAGTCTAGCATGCTTTAAACTACAATACTCTAGCATGTGAACAGAAGATGCATCATTCCGATTCTTCACAGCCTTAAGAGATAACGCAATATCTCTTCCGAACATTCTTTTCTTAGTTTAGACACAATAATGAATTTTTATTTCACCATTCCAAAACCCTCGTTTTTAGGAAGGCCTTAAAAACCATAGCTAACTTCATCCATTAGGATCGTAACTCGTTTGCCTTTTTATCTCCAAGGCTTCACCATTAACTTCCTAAGGACTTAAACATAAGTCTTAATCCAAGTCACTTTGATGAAAGATCTTTGTATAAAATCACTCGAGTCTTGAGATATAGTCAATTAGATTGACTCTCAACAACAAGGCATTCACGTATGCCTATAGTGACATATACATTTACATTGTTGTTTCATTAATACCATGTATTGGGATACTCTCCCAAATTAAGGACCAAGCCTCCACATAGTTTAAACAACGTTGATGGTGGTAGAAGCATCTACAAGTCTATCACTATTGTAAATTTCCATTAATGAATTTTCTAAATTTATTAAAATCATTTACAATAATAACATATATTTCTTTCATATGTTATATTCTTTGAAAACTTACATGTGCATTTCCATGTTGATGCTCTCAACATTAGATGACATATCTCGTTTTCGTGCATTTCATCTCAAACCATTCACCACGTTTCTTACGACGCCGTTATGAATTTGATGTTTGATTTGTGACTTATTACATAAGTCATGATCACAACCCGCTCGTTGTGTTTGTGTAAATTACTTTTTATACTTTGTATCAAAATGTGTATCCTTTTGACAAATTATTAGTAGTCCAAAATAAATATTTATCTTTTATTATATTTTAATCCATTTGTTTATGTAAAATAAACCCAAACGAAAGTCCACCATTTTAAATAAGAAAAAGCGAACATATATATTAACGGATAGATCAATGACATCTAAACATCAAATTCCAAAGTGTTATTATCTTCAACGTGACTTTCGACCGAAATAAACGCATTTATATCGTTTCGTGTCATTTTTGAGGTGCTCCCTCAATGGAACACATAACTTGTTTCATTTTGAAACTCTAAACTTGAATAATCACAAGTTTTCCAAATAGAAAGTTGTGTACAATTAACTACTCGCAAGTAGTTGAGCAACTTATAATATCTATAACAACATCGAGTTGTTTTTCACAAAATAGTCTTTTCAAGACTATTATATGGTTCAAGACGTTATACTACTCGTGGAATTATCGAATCATTTATAATTCGCAAAGACATTTTTTACTCGTTCAAAACATTTCTCGTTTTTGCAAGTGTTTTAAAACTAAACTATATATTTTATGTTTTGATTACAAATCAAAACCATAAACCTTATAATAGTTTATTTAATAAAACAGTTTCAAACTCGCTCGCTTGAAAATAAAACGAATACACATCGTTTTAATGATTGGTTTATCATATTCAAACCGTTTCTAACCCGCTGTTAGATAATAAATGATTTCCAATCATTAAAATGAGTGGTTTGTATGATAATCAATTGTAATACGCTAATTAGAATTTAATTGTTTGACAAACATTCAAAATATTCGGTTTTTATAAAGTAAACCGTTTCTAACGCGTTCGTTAGAAATAAAACGAATACGCTTATTCTCATAAGCCACTTTTGGTTTATTTAAATGAACATTTTCTAACACGCTCGTTAGAAATAAACATAAACCTTTTCTAACCCGTTCGCTAGAAAATAAACAATTGTCAAACTCTTTAAATATTTTCTAACACGCTCGTTAGAAGTAATGATTACACAATTTGTTTTGGGGTTTATAAAAAATATAAACTATTTCTAATACGCTTATTAGAAATAAACAAATAAAATCATTTTAACGTATGTGGAAAAAATCCGTTTCTAACTCGCTCGTTAGAAATTTAATAGTTTAGACGAAACCGTTACAAGGTTTATTATCCAAAATAATTGTCTCCAACACGCTCGTCGGTAATTATTTGAAATAATAATCTTTTCTAACATGCTCGTTAGAAAATCTAAACGTATCTTTTCTAGCGCGCCCGTTAGAAAATCCAATCGTCTTTTACAAGTTAGTTTTACATAATCATCGTATCTAACACGCTCATTAAATATAAAATATGATATTAAAACTTATTATTCTATAAAATTCTAACACGCTCGTTAGAGATATAAAAAGTTTTAATCTTGTTATTCTTTCAACAACGTTTCTTACACGCTCGTTAGAAGATATTAAAACTAGTTATTTTATAAAATAATCACTTTCTAATATGCTCATTAGAAAATAAATATATTTCAAGACTTTTAAAACAACATCAATATATCAATTATGGTTACTAAAAGCTTATTAAAAAGAAAATTAAACGTTACAAACACATTTGTAAGGGGTTACAAAATATTTTTTTTCTAATACGCACATTAGAAAATTTTAGTATTTAAAAAACCTATTGAAATACATATTATTTTGTATATGGTTCGGTTTATCTAAACACGAACAAAAAACCTATGAACTCTAAAACTTGAATCAAAATGTTCGTTTTTGTAACACGGTATTCGGATTAAAGATTGTACTCCAATCATAAAATTAATCCGACTCTTTTGTACTACACACATATTTCCCAAAAAAAAAAAAATATATTACATGATTTTAACAAAAATCCCATTAAATATTTTAACTTTCGTGAACCTAAATCCTCGTAGAGAAGGGATTTAAGATTGTAGTAACAATCTTCACGAAAGTCTGTTTTAAGATTGTAGGAACTAGATTCACGTTTTCAATAAAATATATTACAAAATATATAATAACGAGACTCTCGTTATTTGTGGGAAATTCTACTAGTACAATACCGGTTACATAAACTAAATAAACAAATGAAAAATACAATTTAATTGTACCAATTTTGATTCAAGTCGACGTATTTGGAAAACTTCAACCACACCTTCTTGTACGAAACTCCGCTGTTAGATAAGCAAAAATTTGTTGACGGTTTTAGTTGAGTATCGTGTTTGACACGGGGCCTTTAAAACAGATTCCGCGCCTCTTCTCAGACGGTCTGTTTCCAGGATACAACAACCGAAGCAGTAGTTGTACTGTCGGAGATGGCTCTCACACCCTTGATTACACCGGGTATAATTTGATGTTTATAAAATTAGGAAAAAGATGAAGTTGATAAAAAGATAATTTAGAGAGTGCTCCTCTCTAAAATTTCATGGAACAAAGACCTCTTTTGTGTGTATATCTCTCCTCTACTTTTACAATGAGTCCTCATTCTTTTTATAGTCATACACATAAATATCTAATTAAAACCCAATCAATATTGTCATAATTTAGACAATTAAACAAGATAATAAACCTGGTAATGAATAGGGTTCTAATTTCTCAGTAATCTTGTACTAAACAAGATATTTAATATTGTAACATACAATATTAAGGTTCAATCAAATGGATTAAAGTGGTCAACTCGAAACGCTTATTTTCATTCATGACAAAATTAAATGAGTTGAGACCATTTAGACATTAACTCACTAGTGGTTGACCAGTTTTCCTGGTTGTGCGTGCGCGTAGGCGGACCCGCACCAAGGTTACTGTCCAACTAGTACTTCTATTACAGTTGTAAACTTGCGCGCGCGCCAGAACTGATCCGCCAGTCCGCGCGCAACACTTCAAGGATCTAACGCCATGCCATTGGGAGTCGCGCACCACACGGATGCCACTACGCATACCAGGACGCCACCTGGTTATGCGCCATCCGTACTCGTGCGCCACCTACACTCTCCGCCCTAACCAATGACGTGCGCCATGCGACCACGCGCTCATGGGAAAAAATACAAAGGCAGTGTGCGAAGTTCCAAATGCGCCACATTGCGCCCATGTCCGACGTCACGCGCGCACATGTGTGAGGAAGGGTGCGCCTCACCCTTTACGGTCCCACTAGTTTTTGTCCAAAGGTAGACAATATACAAGGAGTCCTCCTCCTTATAAACCACTACAAGTTTTATCATCCCACCTATGTGGGACAAGTTGACAAAACTTAATCTATTTTTCTCATCTTTGTTTGTTCCAAACATACAACTTAAAGCTTCGATATCTCATTCATCTTAGCTCTATTTGAAGATAGTTTGAACATAAACCCATAAATAATTATTTATACAACACATATATAAATATTATTGATGTTCAAAATATTTAGTAAAAAACTCATTTTCACTAAATTTCCAATATAAAGTGAATGTATGTACGCATAAGGTGGTTTGCACATCGTATTCTACACGATACATGATTTAAATTGTCTTTGTCAAGAAAGTGTGCAAGCAGCCAAGCACCAAATAGTGTAAAACCACGACATGTTAACCAAGAAGTTCAAAAAACGTGTCATTGTGTCGTGACATGATAATGGTTAAGGATATAATATTTCTGAAATATATATATATATATATATATATATATATATATATATATATATATATATAGGGGAATGTTCAAATGAAAACCACTAGTTATTGTGAAAACTCGAAAACTAATTAAAAATGCCAAAAAAAACATACCAAAATTTTGTTTTGAGTTAATTACTGTTTTCGTCCCTGAGGTTTGTCAAAAATAACGGTTTCAGTCCATTAGTTTAAAAATTGCGATTTCAGTCCATTAGTTTCATTTTCGTAACCATTTCAGTCCACCAACTTAACTTCATCCATTTATTTTGTTAACTTTGAGTGAAATTACCAAATTACCCCTGCTAACTTAACAAATTGTAATAAAAAATTCTAAAAACTATAAAAATCAAAAAAATTCCAAAAAATTCAAAAAAATTCCAAAAAATCTAAAAATCAAAAAAATTTTAAAAAATCATAAAAATTCTAAAAAATCCAAAAAAATTCTAAAAAATCCAAAATGTTTCATTAAATGTTTCGAACCCGAACCGTTTCGAGCTGAACCGTTTCGACGCGAACCGTTTCGACCCGTACCGTTTCGAGCCGAACCGTTTCGACGCGAACCGTTTCGACCCGTACCGTTTCGACGCGAACCGTTTCGACGCGAACCGTTTCGACCCGTACCGTTTCGAGCCGAACCGTTTCGACCCGAACCGTTTCGACGCGAACCGTTTCGACCCGTACCGTTTCGAGCCGAACCGTTTCGACGCGAACCGTTTCGACCCGTACCGTTTCGAGCCGAACCGTTTCGACCCGTACCGTTTCGACGCGAACCGTTTCGACCCGTACCGTTTCGACTCGAAACGGTTCGGGTTCGAAACATTTAATGAAACGGTACGTGTCGAAACGGTTCGGCTCGAAACGGTTCGCGTCGAAACGGTTCGGCTCGAAACGGTACGGGTCGAAACGGTTCGCGTCGAAACGGTACGGGTCGAAACGGTACGGCTCGAAACGGTACGGCTCGAAACGGTTCTCGTCGAAACGGTTCGCGTCGAAACGGTTCGCGTCGAAACGGTTCGCGTCGAAACGGTTCGCGTCGAAACGGTTCGCGTCGAAACGGTTCGGCTCGAAACGGTACGGGTCGAAACGGTTCGCGTCGAAACGGTACGGGCCGAAACGGTTCGCGTCGAAACGTTTCGGGTCGAAACGGTTCGCGTCGAAACGGTTCGCGTCGAAACGGTTCGCGTCGAAACGGTTCGCGTCGAAACATTTAATGAAACATTTTGGATTTTTTAGAATTTTTTTGGATTTTTTAGAATTTTTATGATTTTTTAAAAAAAAATTTGATTTTTAGATTTTTTGGAATTTTTTTTTATTTTTTTTGAATTTTTTGGAATTTTTTTTATTTTTAGATTTTTTAGAATTTTTTTATTACAATTTGTTAAGTTAGCAGGGGTAATTTGGTAATTTCACCCAAAGTTAACAAAATAAATGGATGGAGTTAAGTTAGTAGACTGAAATGGTTACGAAAATGAAACTAATGGACTGAAATCGCAATTTTTAAATTAATGGACTGAAACCGTTATTTTTGACAAATATCAGGGACGAAAACAGTAATTAACTCTTTTGTTTTTTTTTTTCATAATAATTTTCGCTACTTTTAGTATATAAAAAAATTTCAAAAAAATAAAATAAAGAGTTAATTACTATTTTCGTCCCTGTGGTTTGTTAAAAATCACTATTTCAGTCCATTAGTTTAAAAATTGCGATTTCAGTCCCTGTGGTTTCACTTTCGTAACCATTTCAGTCCACCTCCGTTAACCCCATCCATTTATTCTGTTAAGTACACGTGTATTGACCATAATGCCCTTATTAATAAAAAAACATAAAGATATATAAATGAGTTAATTACTGTTTTCGTCCCTGTGGTTTGTCAAAAATCACTGTTTCAGTCCATTAGTTTAAAATTTGAGATTTCAGTACCTGTGATTTCACTTTCGTAACCATTTCAGTCCAGTCTCCTAACACCGTCTATTTTACCGTTAGGTTTTTAATAAAATACCTAAATTACCCTTGTGTTAATTAAAAATGGACTTATATGATTTTATTATTGGATTTATATGATTTTATTGTTGTATGACATATGGACTTAAATTGGATTGTAGGGTTCGACCCACCATGGCTTCGGTAGAAGTAGAAGTCCGACACTATTTTTACATATATGGTTCCAAAATTTTAACTTTGGATTTTAGAATGAGAAAATGTCCAGGTAAGCATTATTTTTCAAAGTTATTATGTTAACTGATGTTGCAAGGAAGATATTAATTGGGGTGAGTTAATGGGTCGCCGGACATAAGAGGGTGGGGTTGTGATGCCGGAGAAGATGACCGGAAACTTTTGCCGGAAATGAGAGCAAGGATGGATTGGGGTGGGGTAGCGTGGGGTTGTGTTTTAACAAGTGGGTCCTAGAATACAATCTTTTAAATTTCCATGGTTTTTTATTTAATTAACACAAGGGTAATTTAGGTATTTCATTAAAAACTTAACGGTAAAATAGACGGTGTTAGGAGACTGGACTGAAATGGTTACGAAAGTGAAACCACAGGGACTGAAATAGTGATTTTTGACAAACAATAGGGACGAAAACAGTAATTAACTCATTTAGA